>OX246744.1:30575619-30620619 GCA_945910005.1 Isoperla grammatica
AAGGCCCGGCCCCTGCCCGTATCGAGTAATCCAGTAAAAAATCGAAGCCCAGGCAAGGCCCGAGTCCGGGTGCAGTGTAAATCAACCCGCACCTCCCCCCTCCCCGCCACCTGATCAGCTGCTATTAATTTATTCGCAATGAAGAATTAAAGTCGAAATAATGGTTATGGAGTAAATGACCTTTTGTTAGTACTTCGACAAAAGCTGCTGGTTTTTATTTACGAACATATGTAGTTCACTCAACTCAAATATTTGTCAATATAAAAGCCCGAAAATATCACGCTTTGTTTGTAGATACGTAGGCCCGGCCTGGAAATATTATCGTGATCAGAGCCCGTGCCAGGGCTCTACCAGTCAGTATTAGCTTTCTGTGACTCCCACTCGCCGTCCAACAGTACTAAATGTGATCACGAACAACCCCGGGAAGAGCATGAAAGAAACGGACGTAGTGTCACCTTCAACGTCCCATCTCAGACTGAACAATCCCTCCCAGCAAAAACCGGGCATGGCTCGAGCCCGGGTGAAGGTAAATTGACCCGTATCAGCCCGGGCACCTGCCAATATTAGCCCGCTCAACGGCCAACAAGACAAAATAGACAACATATTATAAAAGCCCGAAAATGCCCGATTTGATTATAGTCTATAATCGTAGGCACGAACCCGCCAAAATAATATTATCAGTGCCCAAGCCGGATCCTGCGCAGGGCTCTACCAGTCAGTACAGCTGTTCTCTTCCTGAGTTGAGAGAGAGCATGCAACAGAAAGCGTTGTAAACATCATGTTTCGTATTGTATTCGCAAGTGGCTAGTTCCAAGAAACGGTTCGTCACAGTGTCTGGCGGGGTAGTAAAGCCATTAGAATGCCAGCCTCTCTCAACTCGGCTGACTCAAACCCACCCTGCGGCAGTATGAAGAATCACCACGAACAAGCCGAGAGAGCATGAAAGAAACGGACGTAGTGTCACCTTCAACGTCCCATCTCAGACTGAACAATCCCTCCCGCGAGCAGGTATAAAAACTAGAACCTTTTTGGCGACGCACACCGTTAAAAAATCTTTGATTCTAAAGTTCGTGGGTACTCATCTGACACCTATGGGTTCCACTTGTCGATCACGGCTCCGGCTTTGACCCCACCACGCTGCTCCAGGATCGGGACGATAGTGCCTGGGTTGCACGCCACTGGCATGCACGGATGACGATCTCGTAGTCAGCTGACCTGACGCTGCTCCGGCCGGTGTGGTATACTCGCGACGATTATAGAACTGACGCGCACTGTCTCACTGAATGTTCAAGAAGTTGAAGACAATGTAGGGAGTATATATCGGCACGGTACTCTATCCAAACTGCGTCCCACTTGACGATTTTCCCGATTTTAAATTTCCTATATCTGCATGGTTTAAAGTTCCCATAAATCATAACACCATAGTCACCATACACAGTCCACAGGCTGGGATCACGCGTCAACACTGGACTGTCCAGTGTTTGGGGTAGACACTCTCTCAAACGTCACTCAGACAATACTCATCACCGAGCACCGTTTCCCTGTCAACTGGGATACTCTAGTTGTCGTAAAGCCAAATCGGGCACGGCACGCCTGCTATTTATAATGTCGAGTTGTAAGTGTAATGAGAACCTTATATCCCCCCGAATATAATGACAAATGTCCAGAAAAATTATGGTCAAAATCACACCAGTGTGAAGGCGTGTACTCTTCACCTTGCACAAATTCGAAACAAAAAAACTTTCTCTCTCTCCCCGTCAAGAACAACAAACCTCGCATAGCGTCATCGTGGGCCAATGGGGCCACAGGTGACATCATGGTCGTCACGTGGTTTCTACTCCCCTCCGTCTCTTATCACCACAATCATACGTCACACACGGTTGATGGGTCGCTGACTGGGGCTGGATAAACACATGTTGCGTTCCTGTGCACTGTAACGTCCGTTGCATGGCACGTTACAGAGTTTAGATAAGCCTGTACCTTCTCTGCTTTTGTATTTGCTTGTTTCTTACTTACTTTTGTGACACACAGAAAGCTTTATGTACTTTCAATTTACTTCTACTAAAAATGTACTTCCTTTCTGTCTAGCATCTGGATTTCATCTGCCCCGCCCCCTTGTCCAATACATCGTTTAGAAGAGATCGATGATAATACTTTAAGAAATACACCAGTATGATTTTACTTTGTGATGACATTTTAAACGATATCAAAGGGAAAACACCCACACAGTATAATTTGTCAACTCACGTCCAACGCTCAGGATATAAAATAAAGTAAATTTCCAAAACGGGTAGAATATTTGTTTATTCCTTGGACACACCCCCTCACACACGAGACGCTGTCAATATTGACGCATGTGCATCGTCCACACTAGAATTAATCTCGTGTCTGTCTATAACTGTCGGTATATGATAAGGTAGCTGGAGGATTAATTGTTTCCAAAAATATGTTATTACTCATTGTGAAGAGTCGAGGGGTAAAATACAATACCGTAAATGCCATCAGATATCTCAGAGTTTGATGTTCGAGCACCAGCAATCGCCATTCATTCACATATCGAGTTCCTGGCCAAGCCGTAGCAAGAGTCCTCGTGAGCTGTCACATACTCTCTTTTCGCAGGGTCTGTCTATCATTACAGGTGCAAACATTAAGAGACCTCGTGAGCTGTCACATACTCTCTTTTCGCAGGGTCTGTCTATCATTACAGGTGCAAACATTAAGAGACCTCGTGAGCTGTCACATACTCTCTTTTCGCAGGGTCTGCCTATCATTACAGGTGCAAACATTAAGAGTCCTCGTGAGCTGTCACATACTCTCTTTTCTCAGCGTCTGCTTATCATTTCAGGTGCAAACATTAAGAGTCCCCGTGAGCTGTCACATACTCTCTTTTCGCAGGGTCTGCCTATCATTTTAGGTGCAAAAATAAAGAGTCCTCGTGAGCTGTCACATACTCTCTTTTCGCAGGGTCTGCCTATCATTACAGGTGCAAACATTAAGAGTCCTCGTGAGCTGTCACATACTCTCTTTTCTCATCGTCTGCTTATCATTACAGGTGCAAACATTAAGAGTCCTCGTGAGCTGTCACATACTCTCTTTTCTCATCGTCTGCTTATCATTTCAGGTGCAAACATTAAGAGTCCTCGTGAGCTGTCACATACTCTCTTTTCGCAGGGTGTGCCTATCATTTTAGGTGCAAACATAAAGAGTCCTCGTGAGCTGTCACATACTATCTTTTCGCAGGGTCTGCCTATCATTACAGGTGCAAACATTAAGAGTCCTCGTGAGCTGTCACATACTCTCTTTTCGCAGGGTCTGCCTATCATTACAGGGGCAAACATTAAGAGTCCTCGTGAGCTGTCACATACTCTCTTTTCGCAGGGTGTGCCTATCATTACAAGTGCAAACATTAAGAGTCCTCGTGAGCTGTCACATACTCTCTTTTCGCACGGTCAGCCTATCATTACAGGTGCAAACATTAAGAGTCCTCGTGAGCTGTCACATACTCTCTTTTCGCAGCGTCTGCCTCATTACAGGTACAAACATTAAGAGTCCTCGTGAGCTGTCACATACTCTCTTTTCGCACGGTCAGCCTATCATTACAGGTGCAAACATTAAGAGTCCTCGTGAGCTGTCACATACTCTCTTTTCGCAGCGTCTGCCTCATTACAGGTACAAACATTAAGAGTCCTCGTGAGCTGTCACATACTCTCTTTTCGCACGGTCAGCCTATCATTACAGGTGCAAACATTAAGAGTCCTCGTGAGCTGTCAAATACTCTCTTTTCGCAGGGTCTGCCTATCATTACAGGTGCAAACATTAAGAGTCCTCGTGAGCTGTCACATACTCTCTTTTCTCAGCGTCTGCTTATCATTTCAGGTGCAAACATTAAGAGTCCCCGTGAGCTGTCACATACTCTATTTTCTCATCGTCTGCTTATCATTTCAGGTGCAAACATTAAGAGTCCTCGTGAGCTGTCACATACTCTCTTTGCGCAGGGTCTGCCTATCATTTTAGGTGCAAACATAAAGAGTCCTCGTGAGCTGTCACATACTCTCTTTTCGCAGGGTCTGCCTATCATTTTAGGTGCAAACATAAAGAGTCCTCGTGAGCTGTCACATACTATCTTTTCGCAGGGTCTGCCTATCATTACAGGTGCAAACATTAAGAGTCCTCGTGAGCTGTCACATACTCTCTTTGCGCAGGGTCTGCCTATCATTACAGATGCAAACATTAAGAGTCCTCGTGAGCTGTCAAATACTCTCTTTTCGCAGCGTCTGCTTATCATTACAGGTGCAAACATTAAGAGTCTTCGTGAGCTGTCACATACTCTCTTTTCGCAGGGTCTGCCTATCATTAGAGGTGCAAACATAAGCCATAACTAAGACCTTGAGTGCAATATTTTCGTGACATTTCAAAATGAAGTAATATATAGATTATAGAGCTTGTAGTCAATTTATTTCCGGGGGGGGGGGGGGGGGGGGGGGGGGGGGCAGGGCCTATATGTAGATATTTTTAGAACAACCGATGGAACATATTAGGAACATCACGTCATTACATTGACAGGTGTAAATGCCAAATGACCAAACCCTCCACCCAGTCCCAAAGAAAGTGGGAATCTTGGAAGGGGTAGGGGGTTGTGTGGCCGATAGGCAGGCAGACGGAACAACAAAACTTGGCGTTTAGCCCGTTGGGGGGGAGGGGGTCTCAACGTTTTTAAAAGAATTATTTAAAAGAACCTGGCCAGAAATCCAGGACACATTTAAACAAAGACTTGTCCACGACCACAACAAGCCACCGTTCACCGCTGCCTCCTGGCTTCTCAACCAACCTTAGACGGTCCTGAGGGAGACAAATTAGTCGCACAAACACAATTACAAAATTCTAAAAAAAATTACCACTTCAATTTTTAGAACAACCCAAACAAGCCAGAATATCCCACAAATAAAGTCCCCCTGGGAGGGGGGGGGGAGGGGAGGAGGCGAATGTCAATTCCCCCGGGAACATAGCTGAATTCAACACTGCATATGATGGGAGGGGGGGATGGGTGTTCGAAGGGTAGAGACGTAAAGAGGAAGAAAAGAAGAAAAGGAGGATTTCGTCTGGCTCCTCCCCCTCGACCTGTCCGGCCGGCTAGGGTGGCCCTATACCAGAAGCCGGCCGCCGGCATAGCTCTCAGGGTCCACTTGCCCACTTCACTTAGGCCCGGTTCCACCAAACGATTATAAACTCGAGTTTAGCAAAGCGTCAGTTATTTTTAAAGTGAACATTAAAGATGGTCGCGTTCCACCATGTTTTTCGAAGTCTCAGTTAGCTAACTGGCAGTTATTTTGTAAGCGAGCCTGTGATTGGTCGTTTACTAAAGCATAAATAGAGCTGGCGTGCCCCGTTATTTCCGCAAGGCTGTGTCTTTCCAGTTCCAAGCCCAACCTAGCGCCTAGGCCTGGCTGGGTAGGCCTACTTGGGCCTAGGGTCTAGGCTAGTACAAGTTGAATCTGTTATCTGTGCATACGTCCGCCGTAGCCCAGTTCAAAGCCCAACCTAGCGCCTAGGCCTGGCTGGGTAGGCCTACCTGGGCCTAGGGTCTAGGCTAGTACAAGTTGAATCTGTTGTGCATACGATCGCCGTAGCCCAGTTCCAAGCCCAGCCTAGAGCCTAGGCCTACCTAGGCCTGGCTGGGTAGGCCTCTAGTACAAGTTGAATCTGTTGTGCATATGTCCGCCGTAGCCCAGTTCCAAGCCTAGCCTAGCGCTTAGGCCTACCTAGGCCTGGATATGCAAAGCCTAGGCTTAGAACGAATCTTAACATAAATAGGCCCACATGCAAACTATGTATTAAAATGCAATTAAAAAATGTTCACAAATGTAGATGTTTGGCCACAGGCAAGTGGTAAATAAAGAGATGACTAGTCTGGATACCCCCACATAACCTCATTATCATTTGTTTACTATGTGGCTAATGTGAAGTTTTAATTTTAAGCGGAAGAGGATCTGCCGCTTAGTTTAACTGGCAGTTATTAAGATTTAAAGTCCAGTTTAGTGCTGGTGGAACACTTGTCCAAAGTAACTGTAAGTTTACTGGAGATAACTGACGGTTAACATTTGGTGAAACCGGCCCTTAGTACTCACCTTAGTACCTTAGTAGTTCACCTCGTACTTCAGTAAACTTTTTTACTACCAAAAAGGACAGGACATAAAAACATGTTCATCACAATTCTTCCAGACAGACCAGCCTATAGGCCGGGCCGGGCTACAATTAATAACCCTTCAAGGAGAACAACCCAAGAGCATGTTAACGGGATGGCAAGAACGGGATTCTTTATGAAACAGGTGGTGCGAAGGAGAATGTGACAATGTAATTCGTGTCATGTACACTTTACTTGCTTAAAACATTATTTCAAGGTTACATATTTTAAGGTTTCAAAATTATTAATATAAAATATAAATCAATAAGCATTGAAAACATTCAATATTGGGCCCAACTCAGTTAGCCAAGTTGTAAAATGTAACATCTACATAGAAATTAATAATAACACAATGCACACACACTTCGTAAACAGCGTTAAAAGATAATAACATGTTTTAAAAACAGCATTGAAAGCTTAAAATAGTTGTAAAAGTTGTAGTTGTTAAAGTTGTAAACGTAAAGAAATTACCATAGTTGCACACAAAAAAAGATCAACATATCACTAAGGCTAACGCAAATACAATGAGAATAATGCAATACGTGCACTCTTGGTCAATGGTCTCAAGAATACGTTGAAACTAGCAGAATGATTTCAATTGAATGCATTCAATTTCTATTAACTGTCAAGATAAAGAAATATGGTAACTAATCTGAATTAACATTTCACATAGGTACTAAATAAGAACACAATAAGAACAATGCAACTGTGCAACACATGCACGCACACCTTGACAACACAGACTCAAGTTTACATTTCATCTAGATAATGATTATACCAACATATACAAACAATAGAGATGATTACTTGAAAGTAGTAAATAGTTGTTCAATGCGAGCAATGCTCAACAAGGATATAAGTGAGCAGCTTGTCAGGCTGCCTAACTGATGAACACCCACCTCGGCCCGGACACAAAACAGAGCCAAGAACGTAACTGAACACTTACTGGTATACTTGGCCAAAACTACCATATATATGCTTTCGTCACAGGCGAGGTACACATAGCCAACAAACAAACCGCCCGAGACACTAACGCGCAAATACCAATCGCTGATTGGCTATGAACCCGTCGCCTGTGACGAAAGCATGTGTAAGGTGGTTTTGGGCCAGCTATAACAGCTGGGTTTAGTATTTTCTCACTCCAACCGCCGCACGCCAGGGGACAGTCGTAGAGGCGGCGGGGACAGACCACGCCGTGTCCCCCCAGCTCGCACGCGGGCATGCGCAGCAGGCATGCCGTTCACGGTAGCCGGATGTCGGCACTCAGACCCTCCAGTGAAAGATTCCTCCCAGTGGAGAACTGTCCGCGACACAGCGGGCAAACTGTGATACTGTCGTCAGACCGACAAGCGTTACACAGGCTATGCCCCTCGGTGCACAGGTGTATCGGTGCGCACATGACCTTGTAGCACACGGGACACTCCAGGGCTCGCATTATGATCAGCTCCCAGTCTGTTATGTCTTCCCCCACCTTATCATCAATTCCTATGCCGCGCTGCGCTGAAGGTGCGACGATTGACGTGACCAACAGTAGTGAATATGTTTCAGTAAAAGCCACCTGTTGAACCGCCAGCTCCCGTGACTTTGGCAACAGAGTCGCCACCGAGAGGTTATTCTCCCCCTGACCCAGTTCACCACTTGATCCACGGCCACACATAAACACGGCCACACATAAACACGTCCCCTGCCCGTGTCAACACCGCAGTGTGGTTACATCCAGCGATAACCTGGGAGACAGTCTGGTCCTCGAGGCCAATCATTCTAGTGAGGGCGGATCTCTTGGTTGTGTCACCGGTACCCAACTGTCCTTCATAATTACGACCCCAAGCCCAGGTCGTCCCATCGACGCCGAGGGCAACAGTGTGGTAGTAACTGCAGGACACGGCAGCCACGGCTGTTGACGGCACCGATACTCGTGTGAATCTAGACACGCTATTCACTGCACCAAGCCCAAGTTGACCATACTCATGCCACCCAGCCATAAAGAGAACCCCAGAGGCCGAGACAAGAGCTGTATGGTACCACCCACACAATATGTCAACGATGGCCTCGGGGAGGTTGGGCACCCGAGTGAATGAGGTTCGCAGGTTTCTTTGGCTGAGTCCTAGTTGGCCGCAGCCGTTCCATCCACACACCCAGACATCACCGCCTGTCGCAAGAACCACCGTGTGGAGCCACCCAGCAGCAACCTTCTTGATGGGCGGCAGACCGGCAACCAAGGCGGGTATGGGGAGGTTACGGGTGTGACCGAGGCCAAGCTGACCATACTCATTCACCCCACACAAATACACCTCACCCTTGTCAGTGAGGAACACGGTGTATCTACCTCCACAAGCAGCCTGGGTTACACTAACAGTGCTGAGAGTGTCAACAAGCCTCGGCTCAGCGACCGAGCCTTCATTCTTCATCCGTCCTGTGTCTTGTGTTACACAGAAGGTGTAGACGCGGCCAGACTTGCAGACAACTGCAGAGTGGACATAACCGCAAGACACCTGAACGACGGTCTCGTCTTGGGAGAACGACACAATGCTCGATCCAGCAGGCGGGTCTCCACCCAACACCAGGACACCAGGCTTGGTTATAACGAACCGAGCGTCATCGTTCTTAGCCATCCTGCAACCAAACGAGATGTTGGACACAGAAGGGGACAAGTAAGAGTGGGAATATGATTCACAGATAAATAACAAACTCAAATATCTTTATTTATTAATAACTTCATACTTCATCCACACATCGTTTCGGTAAGTCAAGTCGCAAAAATATGGCATTTAAAACCACACATCAATCAATCAATCAATCAATGAATCAAATCTACATTTAAATTCACCATTTGATTCATGATTTAAAAAACGTGTTTTTCCCATATTGAATTCATTACAAGTTAATTATTTAATTTCATAAAATTCGAAATACTAATTTCCCAAAAGAGGGAATGACGTGAAGAATTGCAAACCTTTCTCTGGACCAAGCTATGCGACTTCCCCTCGAATACCATCCTCCCTCCACCGCGCCAGCTCGACCGCGACTCTAGGCTCGGTAGTCAACTGATTGATTTCTATTGTGTGCATCAAAACAACAACTCACTTAGTGAAAAGTGTATTTTTTATCGATTGCTACCTATAACTACTTAAGTTACACCCAATTCGGGAAAAGCTTGAATTTTTATGAAAGAGGTTTTGTGAATTTCGTTTCTAGGGAAAAAACCAAGTGTGTTTGACAGAGTCACTGAAGTAAATAACAATCATTGCATAGACTGTTATGGTGAAAAAAATATAAGAAAATTATGTACATAATACTAAAGTGAACTCAATCGACAACAAACAAACAAACGAAGCTCGTTTCATCATTAAACAACAAAAAACTGAGAGATGGATTACAAATAAAGAAAAATAAACAATTATTGATTACTTGCACATTCACTCACAGGCACTGTTCTCTGTCGTGATTAATACAACATATTATTATCACGCACGGGCACTGTTCTCTGTCGTGATTAATACAACATATTATTATCACGCACGGGCACTGTTCTCCGTCGTGATTAATACAACATATTATTATCACGCACGGGCACTGTTCTCTGTCGTGATTAATACAACATATGATGTTAACTCACGGGCACTGTTCTCCGTCGTGATAAATACAACATATTATTATCACTCACGGGCACTGTTCTCTGTCGTGATTAATACAACATATGATGTTAACTCACGGGCACTGTTCTCCGTCGTGATTAATACAACATATTATTATCACTCACGAGCACTGTTCTCCGTCGTGATTAACACAACATATTATTATCACTCACGGGCACTGTTCTCCGTCGTGATTAATACAACATATGATTATTACTCACGGGCACTGTTCTCTGTCGTGATTAATACAACATATTATTATCACTCACGGGCTTTGTTCTCTGTCGTGATTAATACAACATATGATGTTCACTCACGGGCACTGTTCTCCGTCGTGATTAATACAACATATTATTATCACTCACGGGCACTGTTCTCCGTCGTGATTAATACAACATATTATTATCACTCAGAGGCACTGTTCTCTGTCGTGATTAATACAACATATTATTATGACTCAAGGGCTCTGTTCTCCGTCGTGACTAATACAACATATTATTATCACTCACGGGCTCTGTTCTCCGTCGTGATTAATACAACATATTATTATCACTCACAGGCACTGTTCTCCGTCGTGATTAATACAACATATTATTATGACTCAAGGGCTCTGTTCTCCGTCGTGATTAATACAACATATTATTATCACTCATGGGCTCTGTTCTTCGTCGTGATTAATACAACATTATTATCACTCACAGGCACTGTTCTCTGTCGTGATTAATACAACATATTATTATCACTCACAGGCACTGTTCTCCGTCGTGATTAATACAACATATTATTATCACTCACAGGCACTGTTCTCCGTCGTGATTAGTACAACATATTATTATCACTCACAGGCACTGTTCTCTGTCGTGATTAATACAACATATTATTATCACTCACAGGCACTGTTCTCCGTCGTGATTAATACAACATATTATTATCACTCACAGGCACTGTTCTCTGTCGTGATTAATACAACATATTATTATCACTCACAGGCACTGTTCTCCGTCGTGATTAATACAACATATTATTATCACTCACGGGCTCTGTTCTCCGTCGTGATTAATACAACATATTATTATCACTCACGGGCACTGTTCTTCGTCGTGATTAATACAACATATTATTATCACTCACGGGCACTGTTCTCCGTCGTAATTAACACAAAATATTATTATCAAGCACGGGCACTGTTATCCGTCGTTATCAACACAACATATTATTATCAAGCACGGGCACTGTTCTCCGTCGTGATTAATACAACATATTATTATCACTCACGGGCTCTGTTCTCCGTCGTGATAAATACAACATATTATTATCACTCACGGGCTCTGTTCTCCGTCGTGATTAATACAACATATTATTATCATTCACGGGCTCTGTTCTACGTCGTGATTAATACAACATATTATTATCACTCACGGGCTCTGTTCTCCGTCGTGATAAATACAACATATTATTATCACTCACGGGCTCTGTTCTCCGTCGTGATTAATACAACATATTATTATCACTCACGGGCACTGGTCTCTGTCGTGATTAATACAATATATTATTATCACTCACGAGCACTGTTCTCTGTCGTGATTAATACAACATATTATTATCACTCACAGGCACTGTTCTCCGTCGTGATTAATACAACATATTATTATCACTCACGGGCTCTGTTCTCCGTCGTGATTAATACAACATATTATTATCACTCACGGGCACTGTTCTTCGTCGTGATTAATACAACATATTATTATCACTCACGGGCACTGTTCTCCGTCGTGATTATTAATTAATATGTATAATATGTTGTATTAATCACGACGGAGAACAGTGCCCGTGAGTGATAATAATATGTTGTATTAATCACGACATAGAACAGTGCCCGTGAGTGATAATAATATGTTGTATTAATCACGACGGAGAACAGAGCCCGTGAGTGATAATAATATGTTGTATTAATCACGACAGAGAACAGAGCCCGTGAGTGATAATAATATGTTGTATTAATCACGACAGAGAACAGTGCCCGTGAGTGATAATAATATGTTGTATTAATCACGACAGAGAACAGTGCCCGTGAGTGATAATAATATATTGTATTAATCACGACAGAGACCAGTGCCCGTGAGTGATAATAATATGTTGTATTAATCACGACGGAGAACAGAGCCCGTGAGTGATAATAATATGTTGTATTTATCACGACGGAGAACAGAGCCCGTGAGTGATAATAATATGTTGTATTAATCACGACGTAGAACAGAGCCCGTGAATGATAATAATATGTTGTATTAATCACGACGGAGAACGGAGCCTGTGAGTGATAATAATATGTTGTGTTGATAACGACGGAGAACAGTGCCCGTGCTTGATAATAATATGTTGTGTTGATAACGACGGATAACAGTGCCCGTGCGTGATAATAATATGTTGTGTTGATTACGACGGAGAACAGTGCCCGTGCTTGATAATAATATGTTGTGTTGATAACGACGGATAACAGTGCCCGTGCTTGATAATAATATTTTGTGTTAATTACGACGGAGAACAGTGCTCGTGCTTGATAATAATATGTTGTGTTGATTACGACGGATAACAGTGCCCGTGCTTGATAATAATATGTTGTGTTGATTACGACGGACACAGTGCTCGTGCTTGATAATAATATGTTGTGTTGCTTACGACGGATAACAGTGCCCGTGCTTGGTAATAATATGTTGTATTAATTAAGACGGATAACTGTGCCCGTGCTTGATAATAATATGTTGTGTTGATTACGACGGAGAACAGTGCCCGTGCTTGATAATAATATGTTGTGTTGATTACGACGGAGAACAGTGCCCGTGCTTTATAATAATATGTTGTGTGGATTACGACGGGGAACAATGCCCGTGCTTGGTAATAATATGTTGTATTAATTAAGACGGATAACTGTGCCCGTGCTTGGTAATAATATGTTGTATTAATTAAGACGGATAACAGTGCCCGTGCTTGATAATAATATGTTGTGTTGATTACGACGGAGAACAGTACCCGTGCTTGGTAATAATATGTTGTATTAATTAAGACGGATAACAGTGCCCGTGCTTGATAATAATATGTTGTGTTGATTACGACAGAGAACAATGCCCGTGCGTAATAATAATTTGTTGTGTTGATTACGACGGAGAACATGGCCCGTGCTTGATAATAATATGTTGTGTTGATTACGACAAAGAACAATGCCTGTACTTGATAATAATATGTTGTGTTGATTATGACGGAGAAAAATGCCCGTGCATAGTAATAATATGTTGTGTTGATTACGACAAAGAACAATGCCCGTGCTTGATAATAATGTTGTGTTGATTACGACGGAGAACATGGCCCGTGCTTGAAAATAATATGTTGTGTTGATTACGACGAGTAACAGTGCCCGTGCTTGATAATAATGTTGTGTTGATTACGACGGAGAACAGTGCCCGTGCTTGATAATAATATGTTGTGTTGATTACGACGGAGAACAGTGCCCGTGCGTGATAATAGTATGTTGTGTTGATTACGACGGATAACAGTGCCCGTGCTTGGTAATAATATGTTGTGTTGATAACGACGGAGAACAGTGCCCGTGCTTGGTAATAGTATGTTGTGTTGATTACGACGAGTAACAGTGCCCGTGCTTGATAATAATATGTTGTATTAATTATGACGGAGAAAAATGCCCGTGCTTGATGATAATATGTTGTGTTGATTACAACGGAGAACAGTGCCCGTGCTTGATAATTATATGTTGTGTTGATTACAACGGAGAACAGTTCCCGTGCTTGATAATAATATGTGGTGTTGATAACGACGGAGAGCAGTGTCTGTGCTTGATAATTATATGTTGTGTTGATTACAACGGAGAACAATGCCCGTGCTTGATAATAATATGTGAAGTTTATTACGACCGAGAACAGTGCCCGTGCTTGATTATAAAATGTTCTGTTGATTAAGACAGAGAACAGTGTCCGTGAGTGATAATTATATGTTGTGTTGATTACAACGGAGAACAATGCCCGTGCTTGATAATAATACGTGAAGTTTATTACGACGGAGAACAGTGCCCGTGCTTGATTATAATATGTTGTGTTGATTACCACGGAGAACAGTGCCCGTGCTTGATAATAATATGTTGTGTTGATTACGACTTGGAACAGTGCCCGTGCTTTGTTATAATATGTTCTGTTGATTACGAGAGAGAACAGTGCCCGTGAGTGATAATTATATGTTGTGTTGATTACGACCGAGAACAGTGCCCGTGAGTGATAATAATATGTTCTGTTGATTACGACAGGGAACAATGCCCGTGCTTGATAATTATATGTTCTGTTGATTACAACGGAGAACAGTGCCCGTGCTTGATAGTAATATGTTGTGTTGATTACGACAGAGAACAATGCACGTGCGTAATAATATGTTGTGTTGATTACGACGGAGAACATGCTCGTGCTTGATAATAATATGTAGTGTTGATTACGACAAAGAACAATGCCCGTGCTTGATAATAATATGTTGTGTTGATTGCAAAAAAAAACAAAAAAAACAACAATGCCCGTGCTTGATAATAATATGTTGTGTTGATTACGACAAAGAACAATGCCCGTGCTTGATAATAATATGTTGTGTTGATTACGACAAAGATCAATGCCCGTGCTTGATAATAATATGTTGTGTTGATTACGACGGAGAACAATGCCCGTGCTTGATAATAATGTTGTGTTGATTACGACGGAGAACAGTGCCCGTGTTGATAATAGTATGTTTGTTTGATTACGACGGGTAACAGTGCCCGTGCTTGGTAATAATATGTTGTGTTGATTACGACGGGTAACAGTGCTTGTGCTTGGTAATAATATGTGGTGTTGATTACGACGGAGAACAGTGCCCGTGCTTGGTAATAATATGTTGTGTTGATTACGACGGGTAACAGTGCCCATGTTGATAATAATATGTTTGTTTGATTCCGACGGAGAACAGTGCCCGTGCTTGATAATAATATGTGGTGTTGATTACGACGGAGAACAATTCCCCGTGCTTGATAATAATATGTTGTGTCGATTACGACGGAGAACAGTGCCCGTGCTTGATAATAATATGTTGTGTTGATTACGAAGGAGAACAGTTCCCGTGCTTGATAATAATATGTTGTGTTGATTACGACGGAGAACAGTGCCCGTGCTTGATAGTAATATGTTGTGTTGATTACGACAGAGAACAGTGCCCGTTCTTGATAGTAATATGTTGTGTTGATTACGACGGAGAACAGTGCCCGTGCTTGATAATAATATGTTGTGTTGATTACGACGGAGAACAGTGCCCGTGCTTGATAGTAATATGTTGTGTTGATTACGACGGAGAACAGTGCCCGTGCTTGATAATAATATGTTGTGTTGATTACGACGGAGAACAGTGCCCGTGCTTGATATTAATATGTGGTGTTGATTACGACGGAGAACAGTGCCCGTGTTGATAATAGTATGTTTGTTTGATTACGACGGGTAACAGTGCCCGTGCTTGATAATAATATGTTGTGTTGATTACGACGGAGAACAGTGCCCGTGCTTGATAATAATGTTGTGTTGATTACGACGGAGAACAGTGCCCGTGTTGATAATAGTATGTTTGTTTGATTACGACGGGTAACAGTGCCCGTGCTTGGTAATAATATGTTGTGTTGATTACGACGGGTAACAGTGCTTGTGCTTGGTAATAATATGTGGTGTTGATTACGACGGAGAACAGTGCCCGTGCTTGGTAATAATATGTTGTGTTGATTACGACGGGTAACAGTGCCCATGTTGATAATAATATGTTTGTTTGATTCCGACGGAGAACAGTGCCCGTGCTTGATAATAATATGTGGTGTTGATTACGACGGAGAACAATTCCCCGTGCTTGATAATAATATGTTGTGTCGATTACGACGGAGAACAGTGCCCGTGCTTGATAATAATATGTTGTGTTGATTACGAAGGAGAACAGTTCCCGTGCTTGATAATAATATGTTGTGTTGATTACGACGGAGAACAGTGCCCGTGCTTGATAGTAATATGTTGTGTTGATTACGACAGAGAACAGTGCCCGTTCTTGATAGTAATATGTTGTGTTGATTACGACGGAGAACAGTGCCCGTGCTTGATAATAATATGTTGTGTTGATTACGACGGAGAACAGTGCCCGTGCTTGATAGTAATATGTTGTGTTGATTACGACGGAGAACAGTGCCCGTGCTTGATAATAATATGTTGTGTTGATTACGACGGAGAACAGTGCCCGTGCTTGATATTAATATGTGGTGTTGATTACGACGGAGAACAGTGCCCGTGTTGATAATAGTATGTTTGTTTGATTACGACGGGTAACAGTGCCCGTGCTTGATAATAATATGTTGTGTTGATTACGACGGAGAACAGTGCCCGTGCTTGATAATAATATGTTGTGTTGATTACGACGGAGAACAGTGCCCGTGCTTGATAATAATATGTTGTGTTGATTACGACGGAGAACAGTGCCCGTGTTGATAATAGTATGTTTGTTTGATTACGACGGGTAACAGTGCCTGTGCTTGATAATAATATGTTGTGTTGATTACGACGGAGAACAGTGCCCGTGCTTGATAATAATATGTTGTGTTGATTACGACGGAGAACAGTGCCCGTGCTTGATAATAATATGTTGTGTTGATTACGACGGAGAACAGTGCCCGTGCTTGGTAATAATATGTTGTGTTGATTACGACGGACAACAGTACCCGTGCTTGAATGCACAGGTAATAAATAATTGTTTATTTTTCTTTATTTGACATCCACCTCTCAGTTTGTTTTGTTGTACAATGATAAAACGAGCGACGGTTTGTTGTCGATTGAGTTAACTGTAGTATTATGAACATAATTATCTTATATTTTATTTACTTCACTCAGGATTTGCAATGAATGCTGTTTAAGTCAGTGACTCCGTCAAACACTTCTTTTTTGTCCTTGAAACGAAATAAAAAAAAAATACAATTCCATAAAAATTTAAGCTTTTCCCGAATTAGGTGTAATTGGGGTTGTTATAGGTAGGAATCGATAAAAAATTTACTTTTTACTGAGTCGTTGTTTTGATGCACATAATAGAGATCAATAAGTTCGATAATGACTACCGAGCCTAGAGTTGTGGTCGGCCTGGCGCGGTGGAGGGAGGATGGAATTCGAGGGGAAGTCGCATAGCTTGGTCCTCCAGAGAAAGGTTGTTACGTTACAAAGTTTAACTGATGGAGACGGGGGTGGGAGTGACCAGTGCAGCCACTAGCCAACATTGTGGCGGGCTTCAATACTCACACACGCAGTTCATAAAACGATGTTTTTCTAATTGTTTCAAGGGTAACTTTGAAACATCAAGAGAACCAAGAATAGAAGTAGCTATAGATATTAGGCAGAGATAAAATAAAAAATCTCCAATGGAAGTTTTTCATTATTTTATTACACTAGGAAAACGCTCTGTTTGACGCGTTGATAAGCGAGCGTGTCCATATCTACGAACGTTCTGGCGAAAAGATCTTAAAGCTAATAAAAACAACAATTAACAACAATTCAAGATTGCACATTGCAAATTTTTTTCTAATTTCTATAGCTATTATAATTCCCGATATTGTTAAATGCAGTTCCATGTGCGTTGCTAAGAATTTTCTTTGTCATGTTCTCGCCGCGGTCCGCCACCGTTACCAACAGTTATAATGTAATTTCTGCCTCTAATACGTACCGATCGCGTTTATATTAGTATATTCTTAACCGGACGAAAATTTACAACAAGATAGCCACCTCACATTTTGCTGTTACTGTGTTTCAGAACAATATTTTCGAGTCACTTTTGTGTAACTTTGCCAATATTTATCAGATAGCCATACAATGAACATATTCGTGACCGGAAAAAGCTTTAAAAAAATATGGCTATCTCACATGATTCCGCCATTTTGTTTCAGAAAAATATTTTGCAGTAACTATGGTGTAACTTTTTAACTTTTCAAACGATTTTGCCTCAAAACTATACACCTTCAATCCACATCGAGGCTTGTGAATGGTCCAAATTTCAAGTTGATCAGACTTTTCGTCGACCGCTATTGACGGACATAAAAAAAAAAAATAAAAAAAAAACAGAACTAAGTGCCATAAGAGTCTCGTGGAAACGCTCGCTTCGCTCGCTTAATAAAAAAAACTGCGTGAAGCAATATTCACATCTTTCGTAGACATACTTCATTGTTTAATATAATGTTAATTATTTATTTGCAATGCACTGATTACTTAGCAGTTTTGTGACTGTAAACAACTGATGCAACCACAATTTCAATATGACAATTGTGAGGAACAGAATGCCTGTACTAGCCCAAATGTAAGTATTCGCAAACCGATCGCAGATCATTATATCTAAGGCCCCTTTCATACGCGCAAATTGAAGGAACAGAATCCTGACGTTCTTTCACACAGTCCTAAATGAAGTCTTACGAAGTAAAAAATAAGTTGGTAACCTGGCCTCGGCTATGTCGTAAGCATGAGAATACTTACGTTGGGCCAACTATAGACTGAACTTAAATGATGGATAGAGACTTCTTAAGTAACTTCACTTAAGTTATTTGAAAGTAATTAGGTTCGTGGCCATCAGTATAAACTACAACATTTACGACAAATCAAATACCTTACAATAATAATACTGGACACTGTCCATATTTAACATACAAGAAGGCGGCGACACGCAACACTAGCGCTACTAACGGCTTGAGGAGATACGACGATGATGGCCGCTTGATTCAATGTTATTTTCGCACTTTAAAACTTGTTAGTGAAGCTAGCAATTACGTATCATTGTACTGAAAACATATGTAGTAGACTAAGTTATGATTGCCATTTATAATTATAACCAAATTAATCTTAAATAACTTTTAGTATTTAAGTAAAAGATGTGCGAAACAATGTGTGTAAAACGAACATTACAGGTGCCGTTTATGTTACTACGCGACGCTTTTAGGGGGGTGAATGATGAAAAGGCGATGGTATAGGGCAAAGCAAGTGTCTTACTGAGTGAGTGACTGACTGACTCATCAACGCACAGCTCAAACCGTTCAACCTAGAAACATGAAATTTGGTAGGTACGTGGCTATTGTGACGAAACCACCCATTAACGAAGGATTTTTGAAAATTCTGTCCATAAGAGGATGAAAAAAGGGGTTCAATTCATTTTTTTATAATACTTATATTTCAACAACAGAAGGTATTACAGACGTCAAAATTGGTACTTAGATTCTCTATTAAAAATAATGAAACATAATATGTTTTACCGTTTTTTAGAAAATCATATGAATGGGAGTGAAAACAGGGGGTTGAATTTTTTATGACTATACCTATGTCTCGAAAACGGGAGATGCTACATACGTGAAAATTGATATTTAGGTTCCTTTTTTACAAAATAAGAAACACGTGTTTTGCCATTTTCCGAAAATCCACTTAAGGGGTGAATACTGGGGGTGTTTTAAAATCTCCAAAACTGAACGTGTTTCAGTTGTGAAAATTGAGTGTAAGTTTCTGCTTTAAAAATAAATAAACATGTGTTTCACCATTTCCCAAAAATCCAGTTAACGGGGGTGAAAAGAGGGGGTAAATTAAGAACACCAATATCGCAAAAACCGAAGGTGTTACATACGTGAAAAAACATGGTTCGATTCTCCTTCAAAAATAAAGGAATACATGGTTTACCACTTTCTTAAAATCCTGTTAAGGAGGATGAAAAGGGATGGTGAAGTAGAGGGGGTGAATTTTTAATCTCTAAAACCGAAGATATTTGAGACGTGAAAATTGATGCCTAGATTCTTCTTCAAAATTAAAAAAACATGTATTAAACCATTTTTCAAAAAACTAATAAAGGGTGGCGAAAAAGGGGGTAGGTATGTTTTTAAAAATAAAGATGCAGCTATAACTCAAAAACCGAGAAAGTTACTCTTTGAATATTGGTATTAAAATTCTAATTTAAAAACAATGAATCACATGTTATACCATTCTCTGAAAATCCAGGTAACCCGGGGGTGTTTTTTTTCTTAAATTGCTATATCTAATAACTGATTATGGTAAACGTAACAGACTTGAAAATTGGTGTAGTTATTTCTTGTATCACAAAGAAATAAGTTTTTTAATATTGTTAGCAAATCCAATTAAGGGGTGAAAACAGGGGGTTATTTCTTTAAAAGTCACAAACGGAACATGTTATGGTCGTTAAATATGGTATTTAGATTCTCCTTCAAAAACATATAAACAATTGTATTACAATTTTTGAAAATACAGTTTAGGGGGGGGGGGGGGGGGGGTAAAATAAAAAATGTTTATTCACAGGTGGTGAATTATTATATTATATAACTATTATTATATAACTGGATTTTTGTAAAATGCTAAAACATATTTCTAATTGTTTTTAAAATTGCCTAGATACCAATTTTCATAGTTACCGTACATCATTTTTTAAACAACCCCCATTTTCGCCACCCATTACTGGATTTTCGAAAGATAGAAAAATATGTTTTTCTTTATTTTTAAAGAAGAATCTTTGTACCAAATTTTACGTCTGGAACATCTTCGGGTTTTTGAGTTTAAAAAAAAAATCACCCCCTCATTCTATCGCTCCTTTTCAACCCTCTTGAGTGGATTTCAGGAAAATGGTACAGCACATATTTCTTCATCTTTAATGAAGAATCTAACTACCAATTGTCACGTCTTCGTTTTTTGAGATATGGTGTTCTCATGATCGAAAAATCACCCCCTCTATTCACCCCCGTTCACTGAATTTTCGTAAATATTGTAAAACTGTGTTCCTTTATTTTTGGAGGAGAATCTAACTATTAATTTTTACGTCTGTTACATGTTCGGTTTTTGAGCTGTAAAATCACCCCCCGTGTTCATCCCCCCGATTGGATTTTCGGAAAATGGTAAAACACGTGATTCTTTATATTAAAAGAAGAACCTAAATACAAATTTGCACCCATATGTCATCTTTGGTAGAGTTATAGATATGCTCATAAAAAATTCAACCCCCGTTTTCACCCCTCTTAACTGGATTTTCGAAAAATGGTAAAACTTCTTTTTTTTGTTTACAATGGAGAGCCTTTGTACCAATTTTCAGGTCTATAGCACGTTTAGTTGTTTAGATATAGGTAGTCTAATAAAAAACTTCCACCCCCTTTTTAACCCCCTTAGGGTCGGAATTTTTAAAAGTCCTTTCTTAGGGATTGACTTCATTATAAGAGCAACGTAATTTAAAATATTATAATAGTCTACCCATCGGTATTTGTTACGTATCTTCGTAACAATATTCTTATCATGTTAGGATCTCCTCGTGCCGCTTGAGAGCAGCACTACCTACGTGTCGCACCAAATTTAGGCCAGTGTCCCGTATTATTGTAGTAAGGTATTTGGTTGGACAAATGTTTAAACCCCAATATATATATATATACATATATATATACATATATATATATGTATAATATATAACTCCCTTATCTATCGTCCTAGCATGTTAATACTCATGGAGAGCCTCTGCAGTATCCCCGTATTATGTACAACGTATTATTTCACGTATTAACTGTTGCTGTATTCATCGTTTGACCATGTTTATCGTTGATTTTTCCAGCCCAAAAAGATAAAAAACTTAATCAACCATTATAATTAATAATAATAAAAAGAGTACGATACTACGCTGTATACAGCTACGACTGCCGTGAGACGACGATGTTTCAACCGACTGGAGACGCGTCGGATCGGGTCAGTGTGAACAGCCACATTCATTTATATGGGTGAACCATCCTAGTCGCCGTATTTATGTCGTCATGAATTTGGTCAGGTCGGTTTGTTGTGCGACCGGCCTTAGTGTCAACATGCCACCAACGAAGCCTGTGCATTTTTATTCGATTTTAGAAGAAATCTTCTTTGTCGATTATAATATGTATATATGTATATACGTACATGTATAAGTAGCCTAGTACCGGTAGGCTTATGGTGGTTCCCAACCGGTGGTCCACAGACCGGCACCGGTCCGTACAGTGTCTGCTACCTATGTAATTATAATTATATCTTAGAAACATGTAAAAATTCCAAAAATTTGTTCTACACATTATTTTACACGTACTCTGGCTAAATGGTATTTTCTCAGGAGGGGACACTTGCTTATAATTCAATCAATACCGACTATACAAACACCCACTTCTACCGACACAGATAGTTGAGAGCATTGATGGCAAGGAACCACCCGAGACTAAAACAACCACGTTTATAAACGCGCAGTCCTAAGTTAAATTATCAGTAAAACATCATAATAATTAACACAAACAAAGTTTTTACTATCGAAAATTAGTAATTTATTAATATGTTATTAACTGTGATTTGAATGATGTTTCCTGTGTTCACATTCTTCCAGTTGCCACTTCCCTTCGTCTGCCTTATTTGCTCAGATCACTGTGGATGCTGTTTTGGGGTATAAGTATACCCGAAGAAGTTTCGCCTCCGGTGTCTGGGGCTACACACCAGACCCCTTGTAGCCACGCCAGTCCTTACGCATAAATATATCATATTGCCGGTCCGTGAGGTGATAAAGGTTGTGAACCCCTGGCCGAGTATAGTAGTCGTACAGCAACCACGGGAACGCTTTCGTCATCAATCAATGACGTGTTTACGGTCTCGGCCAACCCGAGCAGCTATTTGATTTAGCCGGTGAATTAGGTGGTTGGCTGCCGCTCACCCACCCGTGACGGAAGCATTACCGAAGTTGTTGTACGACAACTATATACATATGTTATGTCGATGCAGTGTTTATCACAACACAAGTAAAAGATGTTGACTTTAATTTCCCATGAATGATTTTAAATAAAGCTTACGCTAAAAAGCGATTTACTACAACGATCGTCGGGGGTGGTTTTGTGTACATACACGTCATCGTATAATAAAACAAAATGAACACCTATTATGGGGGCAGTGTTGAGCAAGGTAGATAACGATAAGATAATCACATGAAACAGTCACCTAGATAAAGAAAATACTATCAATGAAATAGAAAATTATCTAGATGATTTCAGATAACCAGATCACTATAGAGTAATTGCATTGATCGAAGTGTTGTGAACATAATGGATTAGTTTCAATGTAGGCCTATTAAATATTAATATGAGCAATAATCATGTCATTGGCTGCTACGAAGTGAATGTATTATATTATCACTTGAGTTAAGAAGTTAGGCCTAATTTTTCATGAACATGTATTTAAAATGCACTAGTTAGATAAAAGCTGAAAATGTAGGCAATTAGGCCTACCTCGTTTCCATTGGTCTGTATTAAGCTAATATATTCGCCTACTGATCCGATATACAAGTACCAAGTAGCCTAATTTGAATTATTAATTGATTGACATTGCCACTAATTGTGTAATTAGTAATGACTGATTGCAAAACTTTGTTACAGTAAACCACCAGTTATACGATCGTCGAGGGTCTGGCTAATGCCATCGTATAACTCAAAATATCGTACAACTGATTATTGATATTTACAGCCACAGAACATGTGGCAGCTATAAAACAAATTATGGGTAGTGGTATGTTTTGGTCGGGGGGGGGGGGGGGGGGGTTAGGGGTTAGGCCATAAACTAATCACATCAGTTAATGATTGAATTTATTGATTATAAGAAACCTTTATCTTTTATTGTTTTTAGCAATTAACATAATAATATTGACACATTAAACTAATCGTGGTAAATCTATTAATTTAATAAAAAATGGTTGACTGCTATAATAAATTCATGCTCGCTTATAAATGGCCTACAAGAAGAACTCATAATATCGCGGATCACGTATCGTACAGAAGCCCGGGCAGCGGGAAACACGGCTCGCGGCTACTGACGCTGCATCGGTCATGCTCGCTTATAAATGGCCTACAAGAAGAACTCATAATATCGCGGATCACGTATCGTACAGAAGCCCGGGCAGCGGGAAACACGGCTCGCGGCTACTGACGCTGCATCGGTACACGGTACGCGTCTGCACACGTAGCGCGCGAACGCGGTGAGTGAAAGCGACCCGTGAGTCACGCATACGCTGCGTTGCCGTGTCACTCACCGCTCGTATCAGGGAACAGATAACTTTAGCAGATAAGTTAGGAATTCTTTCGGAATAAAACAAGATTATTTTGTTTTGCGTTTTTTTTGTCCAAATTTAAATTGAAAGTTAATTTAGAGCAACTCTTTAGACAAACAAGGATTCGCGTGGGACTGAAATGTCAATACGATGACACAAAGACAGCTGTTCTGCCTTGCTTCATCCACTTGCTACCTGCTTTATTGTGGGTTGAGTTGGGTTCGGTTCGGCTGGCGCATGAATGGGGGGGGGGGGGTTATACAGAACATCCTCCCCCCCTCCAACCCCCCCCCCCCCCCCCCCCCAAATCACTCACCCGCCCAGTCTGTGAACACCAGCCGCTGACAGCGCTCAATACCTACCATAAATCTACAACCAATAAAGCCGTCATTCCTTTTCATTCAAACTTTCATTCATCAACAAGCCGGTGGTAGTCTGTGGTCGGAAACGGTGCTAGGGTTGAGGGGGGGGGGGGGGGGCTCACAAGTTTCGTCGGCAACAACATAAGATCAAGCCAGCAGAATGGCCTGCCAGATGACTCATTAGAGCACGGCGGTCCAGACCGCTTTTGTCAAACGAGATATCGTATTACTGAGAGTTCCATACTTGCCTGGAGCTAAAAATTCATCGTATAAACCCAAATATCGTATTATCCGATATCGTATAACTGATTGTTTTATTCATAAATACACTAAGCAAGTTGGTGGGGACCAATCGTTTTCATCGTATATGTACAAATATCGTACAACTGAGCATCGTATAACTGGTGGTTTACTGTAGAACTTTAAGGACACTAACCAGACTTAAAAATAATAATCTTATTTGGATAAATGGTTAATAATAATTACTGTCTTACACAACTACAATGGACAAAATATATTGAATATTCACTCCAGATTTACATTTCATTAAAACAACAGTTAGATTTGAAATTACAGTCTGATATGGCAACTTCTGGTTACCATAATCTGTCCCGAGGTTCCTTATGGGTTTTAAACAGAACCAAGCTCATGTTTATCTATGGGGGAATCAACCAACATAACAGATAAGCAGAAATATCATCTTATATAATAGATAACTGTGGTTTGTTAATAAAGATGATCATGAATAGTTATCTAGATGATTATATATATTATATATATATCTAGATAATGTCCAAGGGGGGGGGGGGGGGGGGGGCGAATTATATTCGCAGCAGTTACACACGCGTGAACGGCGTAGTTGTTTGCGCTGTGTTAAATTATAATGAAGCTGGAAATCAATGAACCTATCTGCATCCAGCCCATTCATGGTAGGCCTAATTATCTATTGAGGCAACCCAGTTTCTTGGACGGTAGGCTCCGCAAAAATCAAGAACTGTAGTTTTTCAAATACTAGTGAGAGCTTTCTTTTCCGTGATGAACTAGCCATGGCTTACGACTTATAACGTGGCCATACAGCAACCTTCCTCATGCTTTCGTCACAGGCGAGGATTCCGCCCCCACTCGTAGTCGATCAGTGATCGGTATTTGCGTGGGCTTGTCTCGGCGGGTTCGCTGGTTGTCTACGAGCTGCTCGCCCGAGACGAAAGCATGTGTAAGGTAGTCTTGGGGCGAGTTTACACTTGACTTATCACAATGAATGCAAGAGAAGGTTAGTAGATTGTCTTGGACCTGTAGGCCCTACATACCTCGTCTCGGGCTTCCTAGCGGGATCTGCGCTGACTAGGGTGTATCTCGGAAGACAACTTTCTGCAACAACAATACAAGTCAATCAAAACAGATCCTGTGTGTCCATTGGTCAATAATGGGCAAATATACTCATCCACCACCATTCAGTCCATTCATATTACATTCATTATGGCATCAAAATGATGTATTTCCTTGCTCACTTTGATGCAAATTGTATAGTCCTAATATACCAAAAGGCCTACTTTTTTTTTTTTTTTTTTTTTAGTTTGGGCACGCATATTATCGCTTTCACCGTTTTCATGTATGTAGCCAACAGTTTTTTTGGCACAGATTCCAGAAAAACAATAGGCCTACATTGGGATTTTACTGTAATCGACGTCACGCGAAACGTTTCATGTAATAGACTTGGAAACTCAAATAAATGCTGTTATTATTATTTACACTAAATACACAAGAGAATATAACATTTCACTAGCATGACACGCACGATTGAGTAACTTACACAAGGATCACTTGTATTCTTGTTACTCGTTCTTATTTCAGTAATTCAATATTATTGGTTAGATTATTATTGTTTAGGTTATTATTGTTTAGATTATAATTGTTTAGCTTATTATTGTTTAGATTATTATTGTTTAGATTATTAGATTAGATTATTATTGTTTACATTATTTTGAATCGGGTATTAGCTTATTTAATTAGTTTATTTGATTTGTATTCGAAGAAAGGACGCAAGTTCAGTCAAATTGTTAAGTTTACTTTGAATTTATAAGTATTAGTTTTAAAATAATATCCATAATTGCTATAGCAACCATATCATAACATGATTATCTTCAGCACCACGGCTAACAAACATAATTTGACTATAGCACATGAAAACATAAGATCTCTAGTCCCTAAATTTGATGATATACTTGAACTTGTCACCGATAATTGTATAGATATAATGGCGATCACCGAAACATGGCTTTGCAACTCATTTGACTCGAACAATATACGTATCCCGGGATACACGTTGTGGCGACAGGACCGTCAAACAGGACAGGGAGGCGGCATAGGAGTGTATGTTAAGAACGGTATAACCTGTAGTAAGGTTAACACCACTAGTGACATCTGTAAAGCGAACACCAACCTGGAAGGTATCTGGCTTAAATTTAAATATAAAGGACAACTTTATGCTCTCGGTACCCTTTACAGCCCCTCATACTCACGACCATCGAAACAGTATTTCTACATTAGAACAAACAATTACACACATTTTACCAGTTGTAGATAGATTAATATGCATTGGTGATCTTAACATGGATCTGCTCAAACCTAATCTACCAGGGTCGAAATTCATGCTAAACCTACTGGAAACTTTTAACTGCAAGCAGCTGATAAGCGTGCCTACAAGAATCACCAACGATAGTAAAACCTTACTAGACCTAATAATAACACAAAATATGGAAGACATTCTCGAAAGTAATGCAATAGACTTGGAGGGTATCAGCGATCACCACCTCACATACTGTATAATAAAAAATAGTAAACCCCCACCAATACTAAAATATATAACATATAGAGACCTCAAAGCCATAGATCAGGGGTTGAAAAATATTTTAAAATCTAGGAGCCAGGGGAAAAAGTTAGGAGCCAGGAACTTTGCGGGGAAAAACCGGGGTCTGGGGCGAAGCCCCAGCTGCCGGAGGCAAATTCGCCGTAGGCGAAAAATTTTTGAATACACAATACCGTAAGTGCCCGGAAAATGGGTTTGGAGATATATTATCCACTCGTCTGTATGTACAGATTTAAGCATTATCAGGTGGGATACATGGTGTTTTATTCGTTTGAATCGGGTTTCTACCCATCAAAGAGTACATAAATACAAGGGTCGGTATCCAAATATTCTAGCGTATTGCCGACCCAGGAAGGAACAAGTCATATTAATTACTAAGGAACAAATTATAAATCAAAATGTGACAAGGCTGTCGTTGGCAAGTCAAGTTAGGTTTGGGAGCTGAAGGCTACATTTGAATGCAAAAACTACCCAGATACCAGAACTTGTTCAGGATGCAACCGAGTTTTTACCCATCAAAGAGTACATAAATACAAGGGTCGGTATCCAAATATTCTAGCGTATTGCCGACCCAGGAAGGAACAAGTCATATTAATTACTAAGGAACAAATCATAAATCAAAATGTGACAAGGCTGTCGTTGGCAAGTCAAGTTAGGTTTGGGAGCTGAAGGCTACATTTGAATGCAAAAACTACCCAGATACCAGAACTTGTTCAGGATGCAACCGAGTTTTTACCCATCAAAGAGTACATAAATACAAGGGTCGGTATCCAAATATTCTAGCCTATTGCCGACCCAGGAAGGAACAAGTCATATTAATTACTAAGGAACAAATCATAAATCAAAATGTGACAAGGCTGTCGTTGGCAAGTCAAGTTAGGTTTGGGAGCTGAAGGCTACATTTGAATGCAAAAACTACCCAGATACCAGAACTTGTTCAGGATGCAACTGAGTTTTTACCCATCAAAGAGTACATAAATACAAGGGTCGGTATCCAAATATTCTAGCGTATTGCCGACCCAGGAAGGAACAAGTCATATTAATTACTAAGGAACAAATCATAAATCAAAATGTGACAAGGCTGTCGTTGGCAAGTCAAGTTAGGTTTGGGAGCTGAAGGCTACATTTGAATGCAAAAACTACCCAGATACCAGAACTTGTTCAGGATGCAACCAGGGACACTAGATTGATAGTACGTCACAAGCGACAGGATGTCGTTGCCAAGCCAAAAACTAACTTGCCAGGCCTACAGTGGACAGCCCAAAATGGATACATTTGCCCAATTTTTATTTCAATCGTTTTTTATGACCATGGATATGTCGTGAAGTCTTGGTGTTAAAATACCAATGATCAATTGATGGCCCTGGCTCAAAATCTTCCAGTGATGGCCCATTCATGTTTATCATCATTAAACTATACAAACTTGTTGGTTCTAGCGTGCTTCTAAATTTATTTTTGATCAAATTCATTAGAGAAAACCCTCGCTCACAAGATGCTGTTGATACTGGCAAAACTGCCACGATACTCAAGAGCTGACTGAGTAGAGGAAAGCGATTCGACATTGTTATAGCTCTTTCGATTAAATCTGAAAGGTTCAAGCCTTGGCCAACAACCTTAAACTCATACCACTCCCCTAAAATGGTATTGATGAAGTCTTCTTCTGTGCTGGAATTTAGATGTAGCTGTGACCTAAAATGTTTGGCTAAACAAGTGATTTTGGTATCACCATAATTTATCAAGTCTTGACCAGTTGGCCAAACCATAGTGTCGAACACAGATGTGGCCTGTTTTATTCCGTGTTCATCTGGAAATCTTTCTTGTAAATATCTTACGCCGCTGGTCAAGAGGTTCTGTTTGTCACTTTCAAAGGCCTTTGTTTCATTGGGGGTCATCGTGAGATGAACACCCTGGAAATCCCCATTTAATGTTGTGGTTGAGAGTACTTTTTGTTCCATTTCCCCTTTACTTTGCTTGAGGATTTCTAATTGATGAATGGCTTTTTTGACATAAAAGTCAACTAAGCTTAGGAGCTGATCTTCTTTTTGGAATAAAAGGGAAAGTGAATTGAAATGTTGAAAGTAATCCAGTAGAAAATGAATGGTCAGTACGAACCGCAAACTTTTCATTTCTTTTAAAAGACCTTTGGCCGTAGCTCCATCGTCTCCTCGACCATTAGAAAGATCTTCTAAATGCATGACAACACTACAGTAGTTTTTTGTTAATGCTGCTAGTGCCGACACTTTACTTGCAACCCAACGAACAGAGTGCAGGTATTGAAATTTACAAATTTCACAGCCTAGAATGTTTGCAACAGCTTTTAACTGCTGCATTCTTTTTGCCGAGTATTGATAAAATTTATAAAGCTTTATCAATACTCTATCAACCTTTTCAATATAGGGTGCATTTTTGACTGAACTTAGAACTGTTAGATTAAGTCTATGAGCAACGCAGTGGGTACTCACTAAATGATTAAGTCCAGGCATTTTGACCATTTTAGCAACTAAGCCATTGTCTTTGCCTAACATTGACGCAGCACCATCAGTTCCAATACCAACTAAACATTGACCAGTCAACCATTTGTGTAGTCCTGCTGCATGTAAAACTTCTGTGACTTTCTTCAAATAACCATCAGCTGTCCCACTTTCCAATGGGATTATGCTCAGAAATGATTCGTGTACTTTCTTGTTTTTAATGTAACGCACATGTATTATCAACTCTTCCTCCCCAGAATTATCAGTCGATGCATCCAACAATAAACTGGCATACGTGCAGTCGCTAAGTTCTTGTGAAAGAGTGGTCTTGATCAATTGCGAAATATTTAATATGATTTCTTTGCATGAGTTATTATTGCTATATTCCTGCAAAACATTCACATCAAATTTATTGATTAGGACCAACAGTTCCTTTAAGTCGGTGAAGGGTTTATTGTTTTTTGCTATATAATAAGCTGAGTTAAATATGGTTTTCATGTGGTCAAAAAAATGTTCGTCCATTTTTTTTAAGCACTTAGCCATGGGTGTACGTTCTGGGTTTACCTGTGCTTCGTGAACTTCAACACACTTTAGGTGATGCCTCGATGCACTATGTTTCTTGAAAGTCTCTAGTTTAAAGGGAGCAACAAAACCTTCTACCACTTTCGAAGCTTGGTCACTTTGAGGGCTCGACGCACATATCTGACATTTTGCAATGCCAGTATCCCTTGAGAATACAAGCCAGTTCATGTTGGGTAGGCTAAGCCAGGATTCTTGGAACGGCCGCTTAGCCTTAGGCTTAATGAGCAAACTAGGCCCAGCATCAGATAGGCCTATACTTGGCCTGTTGTCATCTTCTACCATAGCGATACTAGGTTCAAGTCTAGACCCCAGACATGAGGTAGGCCTAGGGCTAGACGAAATGGAATCTGTTGGTGCACCAACAGGCAGGCCTAGGCCTAGGCCTGCACTGTCTTCATTGACTTGATGCACAGCAACTGGCCTAGGCCTAGGCCTATGCACAATAGATGACGTGGAGCTACATTGGTTAGTTTCACTGTCATGTAGGCCTTCATGTTCTACAGTCACAGGAAGACAAAGCTTAGAATTTACTGTAGGCTGATCCGGGTTATCTAAATCTTCTTCTTCCGCAGTTGTCCTTGGAATTCGGGGTCGAACAAAAAAAGATGTCAACTTCGATTGCTTAGCATTTCCGTTGTTAGCGTTTCCTTGGCGTTTCATTGTCACTTGTATTTATAAAATTAATTTATTTCAAATTATTATCCCGTACATATCGTGTTTACACAGCACGACCATTGAACCCAATGGCACGACTGTAGGTCAAGGTCAGTCAAGGTCGTAGTCTCGGCATTCATATTTCATGGTGTCCTGTTCCACGTAACAAAAAACACGAATGCTCCGTGCGCATGCGCGGTGATTGCGCGCTCTAGAGAGCCCAGTACTACCAATCGTACCACTCGCGCACTAATAGTGTAGACTGCGGAGGGTCTTGCGATCGTAAAGGTCAGATACGTAATGCGGTTTTAATATGGAAATAATTAAATAATGTACAGATTACGATCATTATTATCATTTATAATAATGTACAACATTGCGCAAAAGTGAGCTAACATTGCATGGGATTTGGCATTTACAAACGTATGAGTTGGCATCCGTGCAAGATCGGTAAAGAAGTACATCTTTACTGATCATGGTGTGCGCGCCAGCCGCTTGGCCTGCTGGTCCAATCTCAGCAGGTAGCCAGCTGACTTCAAACGATCTAATCCTAGGCTAGGGCCTAGGCCTAGCTAGAGGATTTTCGTAGCCAATGCATTGTGACTTGTACTTCATTTTGCGATCGTGGAAATGATAATAGGCTGAAAAGCCTTGCGTTTACCTTTTTAAGCATCGATTAGCAGAACAGTTTATATAAGGTCGAGGCCTATCTGGGTGGAGGGAGCATAGGCCTAGCTAGGCCTAGGCAAAAGTTAACCTCAAATTTGATTTTTTGTTGACATTTAGTTAGTCGCCAGGGTCTAAATTCTAGTCGCCGTGGCGACCTGGCGCCCGGTATTTTTCAACCCCTGCATAGATGTAGACAATTTTAATCAAGACGCGATAAATTCTAACTGGGGTGAAATTCTCAATATTTAATGTCCTAGTGAACAGATAGATGTGCCACACTTAATAATAAAATACTGCAGCTCGCCGACAAACATGTGCCAATTAAAACTGTCAGAATAACTAAAAACAAAGCACCCTGGCTTACCGATAACATTAAAATGATGATGAGTCTAAGAGATAAAGCTCATAAAAAGTTCACCGTTACAAAACTCGATAGAGATAGAGATTACTATCGTTCTTTAAGAAACTCCACCAAAAGCGCAATTAGAAGGGAGAAAAAAGCATTTTTTGAGTTTGAGCTTAGAAACTTGGATAAATCTCAAACTGCAACCATATGGAACCTCTGTAGTAAATTAATGATAGAACGTACAAGCGCTTGTCCTGCTGGAAGACAGATTTTGCGCAGGCAAGTCGGTCCTTCCAGCAGTACTAAAAGTCCGGCCGGAAGGACAGAGACGAGATGTATTATTATTTTTTGAAGATTCGATTTTCCAAATATTGCGTACTGCTAGCAGGACGCGGAAACTCATTGAATGGTCCTTCCAGCAGTACACGAACCTTCCGGAAGCCCAGCGCCAACATTTTTAAAATAATATTATTTTTAAATCAAACTTAATTTATTTTATTAACAAATGTAAATTATTAATTTCGTGATGCCCTACATATGCAATAGGTTCAATATTTAGACAATCAGGATTTAGGTAACATTTGTAAATTTAGATCATTACAAATTGATATACGTTTCAAGAGCGTTTTTAATTTACATAATATTATCATATATGATCACGTTGATAAAAAAAATAAAGTAAAAGCACAAATGGTTTGATTGGTTGAATTGAATAGCTATATTGTCTTTTTAACAACTTCAGATTGCTTCTTATCATTTGAATTAGGCTGGAATGCCATGCTGAATGTGGTAGGCCTTCCGTGCTCAGCTCGCGCTAGCGGGTAGCAAGCACTCGAACGCCGCTGTCCAGCGTAAACGCGTATTCCGTATTATTATTGACTACTCATGTGTAGCTACATAAAATATAAGCCAGAACTAGAAGCTTGTACAGTAAATGGTCTAAATACGCTAGTTATATAGTGCTTTTATTAACTAACGTGCAGAAGAAGCTGTTGTGGAAGCCGTAGGGTTGCTTTCTCGTGAAGACGAAGTATCAACAGGCTTCAACAATTGGCATGATATTCTTGTGCTATTCTTGTTGTCCCAAAGTACTGTAGCACAATTACTGGCTTTGTACACTTTAGTAACAACACCCAAACAAACAGCCGTATCCCACTCAACCCCTAAACTGACTTACACTCCAAGAATTACTGTTTTTTTTATCAAAATTCGTAGCTTTTGTAGAAACACGATCACCCACAACTAACATCGTGCTAAAATGGCAGCACAGTGTCGACTCACAGCTGACAGGCTGTGACTTGCGAACTAAGAGGGCTACAACCATGAAACAAAAATGCGCTAGCCCCTTGGAATATGCTCTACATATCTAGCGAAAAACACGTCCTGCTAGCAGGACGCATACGTACTCAAATGAGTCGTTTTCGTCCTGCCAGTAGGACGCTGTACGCTCTATCATTAAGCGTCCATAACAAAAGTAATGAACTTTACATACCAGATCACCTTTGCGACTCCGATAATATCAATGATTACTACATAAAATCAGTAGGTGATATTGTGGCGGATACAGAACTAATTAAGTGGTATAGGAACCATAAACATGAACATATAACAAGCGAGTTTTCGTTTGAACAGGTTAGCTCACTCACGATTCTAAAACTATGTAAATCAATCAAATCAAATGCTACGGGGATTGATGGAATATCCGGTTATATATTTAAACTGTGTCTTCCATTCTGTATAAATACTATTACAGGGATTTTAAATAACTGTCTCATTAAGGGAGTCTTACCTAATGGATGGAAAACATCACTAATCAAACCCCTTCCCAAAATAAGTTACCCAAACCAGCTAAAAGATCTAAGACCTATTAGCATCTTGCCTTATGCGTCAAAGATACTCGAAAATATACTTAATTTAAGCAGCTTACCAAATTCGTTACAAGCCAGAACCTTATACCTGCATCACAATCAGGGTTCAGGGCTAATCACAGTACCACAACAGCATGAGCCAACATAACAGACGATACCATTAGAGCCAATGACAAGGGGGAGGTTACTACCATGGTGATGCTAGACTACTCGAAGGCTTTCGATACTATCGATCACGAATTATTACTTGCAAAATTTTCATATTTTGGTATATCTAAAATGTCACTATCAATCAATATTAAAAGACTTTATTACGAACAGGCAGTGGCGTAAAGGAGTCTTTCGCCGCCCCCGCAAAGCGGGGGGGGGGCCCGCTGTGCAGGGAGGCCCGGCTCGCCAGAAGTAAAGATCTTGTTTTTTCGTCATCAAATTTTAAATGTCTTCTCCGGGGCCATACGGGGAAGGAAGTTGGAGGAATGGGACAATTTTGAAGAAATATATTTAAAAAGGCTTACGGATGGAGGGAGGTGGGTTCCTCTTTTCTCTTGTCTTACGATCGGCACTGCCTATAAGAAACTATATTGAATCCTAAATATATTCAATCTTCTTATTCCCTAGGCCAAATATTACCACGGGCCCTTGTATCCCTCTTGTATCATTGTCCGATTTAGAAACGTGTTTACAGGCGTGTAAAACGTCATATATGAAGACAAAAAATTCGCCTTCGGCGCACTGACCTCTCCCGGCTGGGACTTTCGCCCCAGACCCCTTACATGCTTAGGATGTTCAACCCTCCCCCCCCCCCCCCCTTGTGAATTCCTCGATACGCCACTAGTCCTCATGTTATTTCTCATTCGAAGTCATTTTTATATTTTACAATAATTAAAAAAAAAAAACTATTTGAGGAGCAGCAGTGCAGAGTGCCTCAAGACAGTCTAAAAGCTCTCTCAGTATACTCAGCATAGGGTGTGAACTGTGAGCAGGCCAAGCAGTTGAAAACGGACGCCATAATTGATAGCTTTGCTCGCAACAATGCTCGTCGCCGAGACCACCGCTTCTTGTGATATTACTGCATGTAATTAAGTACTTTACTTTAAATTAGCTAATTTTGAGATTATTGTAGTGGGGGTATCAAGTTAAAATCTATTTCGTTATGTAATAGATTTGGCTCTTAATTAACCCCATATAGGGGGCCCGAAACGATTCTTGCGGGGGGGCCCGGGCGATTTGCGTTACGCCACTGCGAACAGGTCACAGATTGTCAAATCTAATTCCAAATTGCCAGGCCCTAAATCAATAGTTAAAGGAGCAATCTTAAGTCCATAAATGTTCTCACTTTTCACCAGTGACTTAATGAAGGACCTCAAAGTTTACAAAGCTCATTATTATGCCGATGACAGTCAACTATGTCTATCCTACGATCCAAGAGATGTCAAAACCGCAGAACTAGAAATGAATTCAGACCTCAAGTATATTAGCGATACGTCAAAGAAGCATGCACTTCAATTAAATTCACGCAAAACCACAGTTATTAATTTTGGAACAAAACACAGCAGAGAAATGTTAAAACGTAACCCACCTATTCTACAGATAAACAATGAAACTCTCCCAACTACTGAAACTACAAAAAACCTTGGACTGATTATGGACTCTGAACTAAAATTTACAAATCACATCAGTAAACTCATACAACACACTTTTTCTAAATTGAAACATCTTTACAAATTCTCCAAAATACTGCCACAAAAGGTAAAACAGCTGTTAGTTGAAACACTTATTTTGTCAAAATTCGACTATGCAGATATTGTATATGGTCTTTGTTTAGACACCGTACAAAAGAACCGCATACAATATGCTCAGAATGCATGCATACGGTACACGCTTAACATGAAAAAATACGATCACATCTCCTACAAGTATAAAGAACTGAAGATACTAAAAATGTCAAATCGCAGGTATCTCCATCTTGCATGTCTTACACACAAAATCATGAAGAGAAGTTTACCTACATATCTAAGAAACAAACTCCCCCTCAGGAAAGCTTCACACTCGCGTAATCTAAGAAACGCCAATGAAATAACCATATTCCCTCACACGACTACCGGCTTCAGGAAATCCTTCACCTACAACGCTGCATCAACATACAATAAAATTAAAATTGATTCACATCTTTCTCATGTACAATTTAAACTAAAACTAAAATCATATCTATTGAATGAACAAACATAAAATAAAATATAGCTAAACCTGATACCACAAACCTTCGTATTTGGTGATGGCCATTAATCTTTACTCATAACTGTTACCTCATTATGCTAAATGTTTTATTTATTTATGTTGCACATACTGTTCTATAAAAATTTAATGTCTCATGACTTGACTATTATCATCAATTAATTATGTTATGAAAACATTTTACTTGTGCTTAGGCCTACTGTAATTCTAAAAATTGAAGTGATATAATGCCTTTATAGATCAAGCCAGCTTATAATAATAAATTATTATGTGAATTAGTCGTAAGATAGTTTAGTTAGGTTAGTTAAGGTCAATTGTAAGAGAAGCCATCTCGGCTTAAATTCGCCTTTTCCTTCAACTAAGAAAATAAAGACATTATTATTACTGTTTTATTATTATTATTATTATTATTATTATTATTATTATTATTATTATTATTATTATTATTATTATTATACAAGAAATCTAACAATATAAACCTTTAAAACATCTATACATAACAAAACATGACTAAATAGGCCTACTGGAAACAAGAACTAAAATTGATATTCACTATTATTAATTAGTTAATATCTAGACATCTGTGAGGCCAAGCTGTATCTGCTTTTGTTAAAACAAGTGCTCTATTTATTTATTAGCAAATCGACACTACAGCATTTTATGTCAATAGGCGTGACCATCCAAACGTAAAATCAACAATATATAATTAATTAACAAGATTAACATGTTCTGGTGATTAACTCAGGGCCGGTATTTCAATGTCCAGTTAAAATCTACTTTTCAGTTAAATTGTTTTCACCATGACAACGGCCAATAGAAATACACCAAACTGGGCCTACCTGACAGTTAAGTTTACTTGACACTTTAACTGGACATTGAAATTACACAGGTCAGCCACTTTGGCCTCTCCATCCAAGTATACACTACTAATTAATCAACAATACACACTATGACCCCACAGCAGCAGTAACCCCGCAACGACAGACATTATTGTTGTCGAATGTCCCGAGTTAGTCTCGTTGCCAACGGGTGGGATTCAGGGGGCCGCATATTTGCGAGCCAGTGAGAAGGAGTTTCCCACCGATCTTAGAAAATAGACGCTCAACAAAACATCAATGCCGAGAATAACAGAACACCGCTGTTTAATGGATTAATCAAGACGACGGCTGGTTTTGAGTGGTATTTGTATTAGTGCCGATCTTCGTGTTGGTAAAATGTTAAAATCTTGAAACTGCATTGCGGCCAACTCGCAATATCGTTTCAGTGCATTACCAATTATTTCAAACGTGTTTAGTGTGTCAGAATAGAAATGGGTCCCATAGATTTCTATATGGATATAGCCTATTCTATAATTACAAATTATTGTAACTCTATGACATCAGTAAATTGTATAATACAGCGTGTATCATTAGCTGTGGGAGTGAGTGCACTGGCCCATACATAGCTAGTAATATACATGCATTGCAACAAAGCACATAAATGAAATTATGTCCCCCACTGAAAGTTACTTCTTGTACCAGTAGACCTACCTGAATGGGTGGTTAATTTGTAATAAACAAAATTTGTCATACCACCCAGTTTGATGGCCAAATACAATAAAAAAAGTGACAATATTACATCAGAAATTACTTGTACACAAAGCTGGCGTACGCTGGCTGATGGACTACGAACAGGAGTATATTACTGAAGTTATCATCTAGCTAGATAATTTGTATGACTTGTTTAAGAATCGCTGTAGAGTTATTATTACATTCATTCATATTAAACGTAAATCACGCAAAAGTTTGTATTGTGTGTAAACAAATCACTGCGAAGTTACCAAAACACGGCTAATATTTGGGCCACACTTACTACTGTCGAATGGTGCTGTCTATCTACTTCTATCATGCATCGTTTCTAATCGTCTAAACACAAAATCCAAATGCAATGTAAATTTGGCCAATAAATGTAGAACCAGGTGACTAGCCTAGCATTGCAATACGCACGAAGCGCCAGCCCTACAGCGATCATGTGTAAGGCCGACGTCAAGCGCGGGGCGGACGGAAACGAGTGTGCCGGAGTGCCAGATCTGAGCAAGGAAGAATATTGCCAGACCGTCGGCTAGGCCCTATCAGCAATTTTCTTCACAAAACGGAGACCGTGCCATAAACCGGAAGTGACTGTCAATGGAAACCCTATTCAGTGGTCTAGTTTTGTTAAATATCTCGGAGTTTATCTCGATTCAAAATTAACATTTACTCATCATGTGAACAGCAAGATGCAGCAAGCCTACGCCTCCATGTCCAGCCTCTACCCGCTTCTCAATAAAACGAGCAAACTCAGCTTAACAAACAAACGTCTCCTCTACACCATGGTGATCCGGCCGATTATGACGTACGCTGCCCCCGTGTGGAGCTCGACGTGTGCAACAAATTTTAAGAAACTTCAGACTGTCCAAAATAAATGCCTCAGAATGATAGGGAATATTCCAAAACGCAAGTGCATCTCAGTTCTCCATGACTACTTTAAGTTGCCACTTATGTTCGACTTTGTTTTTAACCTCACTGTCAACTTCTATACTGTTTGCAACAACAATAATTCAAATTCTTTAATTTCAGGGCTAGGTCAATACAGTTTTTTAACCCTACCTTATCGATATAAACATAAGTTACCTAAAGACATGCTTTTATAATATGACGGAAAAGTCTCTTTTAATTGTTATTTTTTCCTTTTTTTGTTATTATTAAGTTATTATTAGTTAGAAGAAAACATATACGAACAGAGTCAAGTTATCTCCTGCGTATGAGAAAAGGACGTTTTCATTAATACACATTTTTCACAGCGCTTGTTGCTGTGTGTGAGTGCCCGAACCAGTGGGTTTTTTTTTCAACTTTTTTCCCCAACGCACTATACATGTTTTTGTTCTTTTTCCACAACCTTTATGTTATCTTTAAATATTATCAATTTATCTTGGGAAAGTTAAGAGTTATTATACTCAGGAATTTCTGTTTGTATTGAAGTGTTGCAAAAAATATGATTTATCTATATGTTCAATAAAGTATTATTAATCACCATCAAGGCCTAGCATTCGTATTCATACTTTCAAGTCCATCACTATGTTAATCAAGCGGACTGGGCATGCACTTGGCGGTGCGAGCCGAGTTTAGTGCGCACCGAGTTCGACTAATAAACACCTCAGCTAGAGCTTATTTCAGTTCTGTTAAGAAGCCGATCTAGTCCGGTTTAATAGAACTAGGGATAGGGCTTGATAGGAGTCCGGAGTGAAGTATGCTTGCTAAGCGGGTTCCGAACTCACTGCGTACTGAACACAGTCCGAACCCAGTCCGCTAGATAAACTTAGGCCTAGTGTATGGCTAGACTAGTAAGCTATGCCTAGCCCTGTGCACTACCGTGTCTGTGACAAGACTAGTAGGCCAGACCCTAGTAGGCCTAGCCCTTTCAAGTATGTAGCAAGGCTAGTAACAGCTACGCAAATGCTAGGCCTAGCCCTACGTCTTTGAACGTTTATCAATCCCATATAGCTAGGCTAGTAGGATAGGTCAGACCCTAGTAGGCCTAGCCCTTTCAAGTATGTAGCAAGGCTAGCAAGAGCTAGGCAAAGGCTAGGCCTAGCCCTACATCTTTGTATGTCAATCAATCCTATGGCTAGGCTAGTAGGCTAGACCCTAGTAGCTCTAGGCCTTCCAAGTTTGTGGCAAGGCTGGCAAGAGCTAGGTAGAGGCTTGGCCTAGCCCTACATCTTTGTACGTCAATTAATCTTATGGCTAAGCTAGTAGGTTAGACCCTAGTAGGCCTAGGCCTAGCCCTTCCTAGTTTGTGGCAAGGCTAGCAAAAGCTAGGCAAAGGCTAGGCCTAGCCTAGCCCTACGTATTTGTACGTCAAACAACGCTAGGCCTATGGCTAGCTTAGTAGGCTAGACCCTAGTAGACCTAGGCCTGGGCCTAGCCTTCGATGTTTCGAGTCCATGCCTAGCTAGGGTCATTGGACTTGGACTCGACCAACCCAATGCTAGGGTGGGTAGGCCCATCGCCTAGCCCTAAGCTTTTGTACGTCCATCATGTTGCTAGCCTAGGCCTAGGGCAAGGTTACAAGAGTCCCAGGCAGCGCCGTTATGCTAGCCCTTACCTTTTATCCTTGTTAGGCTGACTGTTAGGCCACGTTCAGCTTGGCTCCTAGGCTAGGCCTAGGCCTGGCCTACACCAGTGAAACCAGGACTGACAAAGACAATTTAGCGTAATTAATCTAGGCCTAGGTGGCAATAGGCCTAGTTTTAAGGCGTTATTAGGCCTATTGGCCGATTCCGAAAGAAACTTACAGCCCAGTTAACCTTGATCCAAACAAAGAATTAAGTTAGCAATTAATTAATAAGCAAAAACATCGAGCAGAAGCCAGGAAACGCAAGAGCTTTCGGAAGTGACGAAACGAAACGATTAAACGAATGTTATATATCGATCGATCGATACAAAATTATTTCAACCTATCGATTGCTGTCAAAACAAGAATTTCCTGCTTGTCAGCCTCCTCCGCCTTCCGCTAGATGGGGTAAAGCTTGCTGATAGCGATGGCATCTAGTGGATAGCGGAGGTACTACTGGCCAACCGGCATCGGTCGCTCAGCCAATACAACTACTACCACGCTGTAGCGGCAGTCAAAACAAAACAATAAACACATTCCAAAATTCAACGAAAATGCAACCAACTCAACGGTAAATGACGTCATCGTTGAGTGCAATTGTCGGTGAATATTGGAACACTAGCGATGACCAGGGTTGGCGCGATCATCCATAACCTACAAAATGATATACCAAAGTATTAGAAATTATTCCTCCCATCATCGCTTCGGTCGTTTCAGCATGTTCTGCGTTTATTTCAGATTCTGAAGACTCCAAAAACTCTGACGACGCATTAAAACCGAGGCGCAAACGAACTAAAATTAGAGATTATGTTGTAAATGTAGTTGAACACTATGACGACGAAGATTTTAGACGCCATTTTCATCTTAATTGAAGGTCTGTCACAGTAAGTTATTTATTTTGCTTCATGCCAGTCGATTGTAGTGAATTCTTCTGATAGTTAATTAATGCTAGTTACGTTCTAATTAAAGAAGTTGATGAACAGGATTGGTCCACATTTCGAGCCTGCTTTTCAACGACCCAACTTAAACCTTGAACATTCTCTGCTGTTGTTTCTTTTGCAACAGACTGCAGAAGCACTCCATCCATTTTGAAACTGAACTACATTCCCGCCGTATGTCAACGGGTCATCGAACTATTTCCTAGTTGAGTCTGGTTACTCAACGAAGACTCACCGATGATTTCTGGCACACGACCGGTGATAAATCCGTTGAACATTGGAACGTGTATGTTGACTTCGTTGAGTAATCGTTGAATTCTGGAATGCCTATTACTACTACTACTACGTGGCCATCGCTCCCTCGCGGTAATTTCAAAACAGAGAATTAAAGCGCATGGAATATTAATTCAAATTTACATCCCATTATTAATTGTTTGCATAGCTTAGTTTTATTTAAGGTCATACTTTGTAAATCAGTTTTTACAACTGAATAGGAGAGACATTAAATAAATAAATAAATTCACTTTATTAGTTTCTTTCAGAACAATGGTTCCTACCTACTTTGACAAATAAAAACGTTTGCATATTGTTGAAAGTACATAATTAATTACCTACTTATGTCAGTACTTTACGGTATCAGTATACCCCCCCCCCCCCCCACCCCCCTAATGCAAATTGGTTGATAAAACAGTAGGCCTACATTTTTTCATAACTCAAAAAAATGCCTTAGTTTAATATTACTGTTAATTAGCAGATTGATGGATTCGATGAAAGTAAATCAAACACAATGGCTTACGTCCTTAGAGCTAATACGTCGTTTCACAAAGATATTTATTTATTATATACGTCGTTCCATTTCATTGTCATTGTTGGTGTTTGAGAAATTCAAACAAAATTTTTAGTAGATAATAGTGTATACTTAGAGAGGCCAAAATGCCTGAGTTAATTGGAACTCAGAACAAGATCAACATGTTCTAGTGATGGGAAAGGTACAGGAGGACGACAGCTAACCTGAGAAAGTAGATAGGTCGCTTTGAGAAATATATAGATGTGAAGACAAAAAAATAAATAAATAATACCCTACTCTAGTTTTAATTAAGTTTATGTTTTCTACTCACGCTGAGTGATCATTGATCAAGACCACTAGTTGGCCGAAACGTCTTAGTTTATTTATTTGTCTTCTCATCTATATGTTTCTCAAAGCGACCTATCTACTTTCTCAGGTAAGATGTCAACCTTCTGTACACTTTTGTCTCACTAAAACATGTCTATCTTGGGAACAGATTGATATTTTCTTCTGGGTTGTTTCACACCCTGTTTCACCCTGATGTTCCTGATCCATGTGACTTGATGGATGGAAAACCACGGCAGAACAAGATCCGAGCATCGAGCGGATGGTTGGAACTCCAGCACCTCTGACCGTTATGGATCTCCTATTCTGTAACTTTTACTGTGTTTGCAAGATGCCGACCTGTAAGTGTTTGACCAATCAACTGAAGTGTACCCACTTTTGCAAATAAATAAATAAAATAAATAAATAAATTCACATTTAGAGTCTACCCACTCAGTAACTAAACTGACTTGCAGTGGGGGACTTTAATTTAAAGCGACTAAACCAACCCTGTAGGCTCCGAACACCATCGACGAGTGAGTGATTACCAATCAAATGTCGATATTTCAATTAATACGAAACATATAAATCAGTGATTGGACAGTGCGAACACCTGCGGACAAATGCCAGAATTAACAAGGCCGATTCAGAACAACTTTGAATTTATTGAGTGCTTCGTTGCTAGGACGGCTCCAAAAGTCACCGTTTACTTATTCCTAATCCATATTAGAATTTAAAAAACTTCTGCCTGAAGAGGGAATTGAACCCGGGACCTTCTGCATTGAAAGCAGAGATGCTAACCACTGGACCGACGAGCCACCTGTAAGCTGAACGATTGTACTAATATCAGTACGCAGCATGAGAATTCCAGTGAATCAGAAGGATGATGGTGATTAATCTGACAACTTTAATTATGATTGATATTGTCTTTAGTTTTGATTAATTTGACGACTAGACAGTGACTGTAGATATCATATCATACTATTATATCACGTATCTGAACATGGTCATGCTCTTTTCTAAAAATGAATTTTGTTTCTGTAGCTCACCCATTTAAGAATACCCTGATTGTTGAGGACATTTGATAGAAATTCAGTAATAAACTTGAATAGCTTATAAGTTATATGATAATTATATTCTCTTACGACTATGACATAGGCTAATATTATTATCCGTAATTGTAATAGCAATCAAAATTCTACGTCTTTAGAGTACATACAAGTAATATTTTAGTTACTATACCTAGTTTGACAATACTTACCTATTGAACTTTGACCGCCATATTGAATGAATACTGTACAAACAATGTGATAACAATAAGAACTATTTAATTTTACGTATTTATGAGTAGGTATGTTGCTATTATGAATATTGGCTAATAAATAAAAGTAAATTTTACAAATTACCTATTTTGAGGAAATTGGCCCCAATCAAAGTCAAAAAAGATTAAGTGGGTACTTAAATTTTTTTTTTGTAAGAAATATAATACATTAAGCTAACAAAAAATGAACGGTTAACCCTTCAAACAGTTTTCATGATTTAATTAAAAATTATTTAAAAAATTACGAATTTAACTTGACCCTAGTTTTGACATAGAACATAGTCTCCAGAGGTATATGTTTTTTTGAAAACTGCTCGTTTCAAGTTTTCATTTGATATATGTCATCCTTTGACCCACATTTGAGACCGTTTTTATAAATAAATTTTATAAAAAACGGCATATAAATTTTTTACTTATCCTGCCTTTTTCGAGCGTTATGCAAAGGACCCAAAGTCGTTCCTCGCGAGCTCCTTAACTCACCCTTTCCTCAGACTCCTTCAACAACCAATCATAGAGCAGTCCACTTGGCAATGCTGCTCTGTGATTGGTGGTTGGGCGAGACTGAGGACAGGCTGAGTTGAGGAGCACCTGAGGACCGACTATGCATTTGACCCTTATTGACCCTATATACTTCTCCGCATTCTTATGCATTGCATTCAGAGAACTGTCAAGTTAACTACATGATTTGTTGCTATGGAATTGTTTTGTTAAATGCTATTGTTCATAAGAAGAACAAACTCCATAGCAACCATTATCAAATTATATACCAAACTCGACTCTGCATTCCGCCCTTCTCACAATATGATTCTATTGTTGAACAAATACTATATACACAAAAATGTAGAATAATTGCAAATAAAAATAATCGTAGCAGCAATCGTGTCGTTCCATGTCTACTTAATTGAGATATCCTATGCCAAGTTTTATGACACCCAACTAAATAATTGCAAGTCTGAGATCTAAATTTAAAAGCATATCAAATTGATGGTTGCCAGGGTGAAAACAAGTTATGGACCTTAAATATTAAGTTGTATGTTATAAGAATGGGTTGGGTACTAATGATAATATAAAACTATGCTAGCCTAGATGGTCCAACAGTCAAGTTGCCAATCACTATTCTCGTCTCGACAAGAGTTGGAATGTGGCAGAGTAGAGACTCTGCTATTCGTAGGAGTCAAACAAATAAGGTCCTCCCTTTCCATTTTCCTCCCCTCTACCACCTTAAATCTATTGGTTCAGTCTGTGATATGATAAGTCCAGCGTAGCTCTGCCTGTCGTAAGAGGTGCCGGCCACATGACCTAACAGTTATGTCGTAAAGCAGACCAACTCATGGCTAATCGCTTAACCTATTGATAGTTTGCATGTGACGTGATATGATAAGTCCAGCGTAGCTCTGCCTGTCGTAAGAGGTGCCGGCCACATTACCTAACAGTTATGTCGTAAAGCAGACCAATTCATGGCTAATCTCTTAACCTATT
>OX246744.1:30630619-30714554 GCA_945910005.1 Isoperla grammatica
GCCTTTCTGCGCCTCGGCGGCAGTCACCCTTGGCGGTGGGAGAGGCGGCACAGTGATCGGCGACGGCCCCGCAACATCGCCTACAAACAACGAGACAAGCGTTAGTGTACAAGTGAAATTCCATATTCATTATAAATTATATTCGGTAATTATGGCCAGGAGCTATTCCTTTTGAACTCACTTTTTTCTTTATTCCTTTGCGATATTGATCATTTGCGTAGTACATAATTGTTATTTCATTATTTATCTGTAAGCTACAGTGATTTTCAATACAAATAGCATCTTCTTTCATATTAAATTATCATTTTGAAGATGAATCGATTTTACAACACAATCACGTTAAATATATGTAAATATGGCGTACGTACGAGTGCGCAGCTGTTCGGAGCACACAAGAAGTGTGCTACCAACGTAAGTACATAAAAAACCCTACATCCTCTGTTCTCATCCGTGTATCCGTGGCGCTCCAGATTCGAACAGTTCATTTGTTCATTCTCACAGTGCAGTCCCACAGACGTCTGTGGTTGTTGTGATTGTACAGAAGCTTGTTGGCAATGTGGTACATTGTGTGGATTCATCGATTGCCATTTTCCCATAGTCAATATCGAATAAATTGTTTTGCTAAACGTTCAGCGGATGCAACATGTTGTAGTTGTGCACGAATAAATAGTCTTAAGTCAATTTCTTGTTTCTGTATGTTTCGCCATAAAACTGTTGATTTGAGACATGCATGCGTTTAATTCAAGAGCAGCTGTTGCAATAACCATTGAGTTTATCAGTGTAGCTAATACACTCACCGGTATAACTGGTAGAGTTTGTCGAACCAGACAATGCAACAAGTGCGCCACCGAAGAGCTGTTCATTTCCTTTCAAATCATTCAGTGTACGACGATGAAGCGCTTGCAATGCTTTGTTGTGCGCCATAGTACATTCGTCCCGTGTAATGAGGTAACATGATTGGATTGGAGTACTTTACCCATTCCAGAATGTTTGTTGATATTGCATGTTGGTGTCGCATGTTTTTTGCTGGTGGAGGGGGGGGGGGGGTAGGGGGGGGGGGTTGTACTCATTCAGAAACCTTCGTGTGCGCGCGCACAACCCACCAAAGTATTACCGCAATCGAGACAAACAAACAAAGACACATTAATGTGTATATAAGATTAGATTACGTTTAAATGTATTGTCTGATAACATAAGAATTGCTTGTTGATCATACTTCAATGCATACCCGGTGGTAATCGCACCAATGTGGGAAGGCAAGTGGTTCTGGATCGTCGTCACTAACATCTAAGGGATCTGAATCTGATGACGAATATGTAGGGTTACCACTTACCAAACGTCCGGCGGCCTTTTCGCAATTATCATATTGTCCGGTTATTTCTCATTGTGTGTTCTTATAAACAAATAGTGAAACCAAAGTAAGATCAGACCCCTCATCGTCTAAAGGTTAGAAACACATAGACTGTAACGATGAATACGTAGTATAACTATTGTTGGAATATATATCCAGTGGTTTATCCAAGAGGGAGGGGGCCTATGTGACAACCCCTCTCTAAAAAAAATAATGTAGAAATTGTGACGATTTTACCTTTAAAAGAAAACATTAATTTTTGTTTACCAAATCTATTGGTTTCGTTTAAAAATGCACGCATTTATCATTTATTATAGATTATTGTAGCTAAATAAGTGTTGAAGTTCCTTTTATTGGTGGGGCTCAAGACAAAAATATGTATTGATAGCAATTTTGTAATTTTTTAGTTGGCCGCTCTTAATAGCACAGATTCCCACTAAAACTACCACCACAAGAAAAAAAATCGGGGGGCCAGCCCCCCGAACAACCCTACTTATGGGTCGATTTCTCTATATCACTGATTGAATTCCCCCTTTTCGAATTCCAGGATGCGCTACTGTATACACTAATTTGCAATGAACACATTTACAAAAAGTGTGGTTTAATCTCCAACAAATAACAACACGCCAAAGGAACTGACAGCTTTTCCCCCACGTTATCTTACTTATCTGCCTATAATAATAAAAACACTGTAGGACTTACACAGTTAAAATATTCTCGATGTTGTTCAACATCACGTCACGCAATATTTCGACAGCTGCTCTGCTGTCATCATCAGGCACGACTGAGGGGCAGATCAACAGTCTCGTGGTGACGTGTAAACCAGCTGGCTCACAAGGCTGGCACACACGGTCTACTACTACTACTACACGGCCAGCCTTGTGAGCCAGCTGCTCTGCTGTCATCATCAGGCACGACTGAGGGGTAGATCAACAGTCTCGAAGTGGTAACGGCGCAGTCTCGTGGTGACGTGTAAACCAGCTGGCTCGCAAGGCTGGCACACACGGTCTACTACTACTACACGGCCAGCCTTGTGAGCCAGCTGCTCTGCTGTCATCATCAGGCACGACTGAGGGGCAGATCAACAGTCTCGAAGTGGTAACGGCGCAGTCTCGTGGTGACGTGTAAACCAGCTGGCTCACAAGGCTGGCACACACGGTCTACTTTGTATTCATTATCCGTTCCACATCTTTAGCAATTATAGGGTACTAAATTTCCTTTATTTCTACGCTAGGGCTACTTATGATCTTCGCACTACTGCACGCCATAATGGCCGCCTCTTTTACCTTGCGTTTTCTCATATCCATCTCCCTCGACAAGCTGCGAGCGGAAGTCCAAACCGGGTGGTGACACCGGGAATAAACGTGATCCGCAAGTTGTGAGCTGGTAACTCTTTTGTTCCGAACATTGTTCTGTTGTTCTTTAATCCTAACTCGCAGTGGTCGTTTAGTTTCTCCAATATATAATTCCCCACACTGACACGTGATGGAATATATACAACACATAGATTTTTTAGGGCTGCCCAACGATATAAAAATTCATATCGGTATCGCGGATTTAATTAACGATATTGTATCGCAATATCGAATTTTTTAAACTCGGTATCGATATCGCCGATATCGTAATTTTTTTTCAAACCAGCCAGAGACCATTCATTATAAACAATTTAATATGAATGATTTAACGTCGCAATGTTTTACTATATGCGTCAATTTGGTATTATTTAAAATGTATCCGCAAAACAGCGATGTTGTGATTGGCGTGACATGACGTGAGTGTGACAGACTGGCAGAACGAGAGCGGGCGCAACAGACTCCCGGCCGGCGGGCGATGAGGGCGAGTAGGTACCTACGCGAATGTTGCAGTGTATGTATCACAAAGATGCAGAAGCACAACATCGCCAAACTTTTTTTTTTTTTTTAACGATAGTTGACACTTGATCGATATCGCGAAACGTAAGATATATTAATTCTATATCGATATCGAATTATTTTTCTATTATCGATATCGTATCGAATTATCGATATCGTTGGGCAGCCCTAATATTTTTTAACCTTATTCTCCGGTTTGTTTTTAATGAAAACATTTCGTGGGCAACCATAAGACTTGAATACCGTTCTTAAGGATGGTCCACACAGATTTTTTAAGCATAAGATTTAAGGTTTAACGCGTAGTCGTAAAGTTGGATCATAGGAAACACGTACTGGCGTTCACACAAGTTTTAGTTTTAAGACGTTGTTTTTAGTTTTAAGACGCTGTTTTCATTGTTGAAACCTTATGCATTATGTCTTAAAAATCTGTGTGGACCAGCCCTTACATTGAAGGAGCTTAACACCCTCCTTATGTTCTCCGCTACTTGCGGGACATATTGAATAGCTACCGTAGCAAGAGGGTTATTCCTCTCCATTCCGACACCCTCACCTTTGCGACTAGAACCTCCACTTAACACCCTGTCTATGACCTCCGGAGGATACCCAATAAGTAAAAAAGCGGATCTGAGATGATCTAGATCTCCTTCAAGCACTTTAGCGTTGGAACAAACTGTCCTCGCTCTTTGGCTCAGACATTTAATAACCCCCTCTTTCACATGCTTGGGGTGGTTAGACAAGTAGTGAATGTACTGATTCGTATGCGTGGGTTTCCTATAGATCCCAGTAACAAGACGGCCAGATCGTTTCTCAACCTCTACATCAAGAAACGGAATTTTGTTGTTATCCTCAACTTCTAACGTAAACTTAATGAGTGGGTCTATATCATTAATATAACTGAGAAATATGTCAAGTGAAGGTCTTTCGTGTTCCCATATGCTAAACACATCGTCAACGTATCTCTTCCACACCTTAGGCTTATGCATCAATCCACTCGTCATAACACCCCGTTCTAAGTCGCCCTCATCCATAAACAGGTTGCTAAGAATGGGAGACAGGCAGCTACCCATTGCAAGGCCTCCTGTTTGTTTATAAAATTCCGTTTTGAATTGGAAATAGTTCGACTCCAGGCAGAGGGTCGACAACTCCATTATAGTATCTATAGATAACGATGTTCTCTCATGCAGCGACTCGTCATTCCCAAGGTGGCGCTTCACAATCACAAGGTCGAGGCCCCATTACTAGAGATCCTTGTATTTCGCAATGCGCGATATCACTTGAAACGTGCAGCAATTGAAATATGTTGGCATGACAGTCTGTTGTGAGTCCAAAAATAGTCTTTTTGAATCACGAAATAAAACGAAATCCCGTGTACACGCGAAATAGCATAAGTTAACTGTTATAATACAAAAAAGACTGAAGCTGTTGAATTGACGCGAAATCGACGAATTTCTGTCAAAAACCCCACATTTTTTATTAAAAGAATAGATAATTAATTAATAAATAACATACTCAGGTACTAAAAATTGCATTTCATTCCGTAAGTAGAATCCTTACTGACTGTATTACCTTCCATTTCCTTTTTTACTATCATGGTAGACCTACGCGACAAAGTGGGCATGCCACATACGGTAAAATACAAGATAGAAATAAGATTTTGTAAACTAAAATTGAAACACCGCCAAAGAGCTGAAATTACTGCTCAAAAGCGAAATTTGGATTAATAAAACGAAATATGCTAAAAAATAAAACCATTTACATGGATCTCTATACCCATTACACGTAGGTCTCCTAGTCTATATGCATGAAAGATTCACACATCCACGACATATTACCGTGATAGCTGGCGGCTTTTGGGTTCTCATCAAGGGGGTTGAGTGTAACAAGTTGTCAGGTATTGTGAGAGCTGAGTGAACAGTGGCCGGAGTCTCCTCGCTACCGGGAGAATATAACTATGCGACAGGAGGCGGAACGAAATACAGTGAACACGGCCTATTATTTGTGGTCTTGCATATTGCCAGCCCTCAACCACATCTAACCATTTATCTCAGGACGAAGTCATGCAAGTGAAAATTATTATTAATGCATTTAGATGTCACTTTCTGCCAGAGTTATTCATTATTATAGACAATGACTAATGGCAACTATGGTGATGGCAAAAGCAGAAAAGAATAACCCGATAATAAGAGGTGGGGGCTAGAAGTTAAAGAAACGAGACTAGAAACAATATCAATGTAAAACAATGTCGTTTTACAAATAAATTATGTATAGTTGATAAGATTGTATTGCTTGTTCTAAGCGAAACTGTAAGTCAATTGAAAAAAAATGAATGACCATCCCCCCCCCCACCCCCCTGGGATAAAATCAGATAAGGATAAGGATAAGTAGGACGTAAAGAGGATGAAAAGGTAAAGGGGAGGATTTCGTCAGGCTCCTCCCCCTCGACCTGTCCGGTCGGCTAGGGAGGCCCTATACCAGAAGCCAGCAGCCGGCATAGCTCTCAGGGTCCACTTGCCCACTTCACATAGTACTCACCTTAGTACCTTAGTAGTTCACCTCGTACTTCAGTCATTTTTTTTATTAGCAAAAAGGACATAAAAACATGTACATCACAATTCTTCCAGACAGACCAGCCTAGGCCAGGCCGGGCTACAATTAATTACCCTTCAAGGAGAACAACCCAAGAGCATGTTAACGGGATGGCAAGAACGGGATTCTTTATGAAACAGGTGGTGTGAAGGAGAATGCAACAATGCAATTCTTTCTTGTCATGTACACTTTACTTGCTTAGAACATTATTTGAAGGTTACATTTAAGGTATCAAAATTATTAATATAAAATAAAAATCAACAAGCATTGAAATCAAATCCATATTGGGCCCACTTCGGTTAGCTTTGTTGTAAAATCTACCATCTACATAGAAATTAATAATAATAACACAATGCACACACACTTCTTAAACACAGTTGCAAGATAATAACTTATGTTTAAAAAAAGCATTGAAAGCTTAAAATATAAGTTGTAAAAGTAAAGAAACTACTCTAGTTGCACACAAAAAAGGCAACATATCACTTAGGCTAACGCAAATACAATGAGAATAATGCAATATGTGCACTCTTGGTCAATAATGTCAAGATAAATATAATCTAGCAGAATGATTTCAATTGAATGCAATCAATTTCTATTAATTGTCAAGATAAAGAAATATGGTAAATAACCTAAATTAACATTTCACATACTTAATGAGAACACAATAAGAACAATGCGACTGTGCAATACATGCACGCACACCTTGACAACACAGACTCCAGTTTACATTTCATTTAGATGAATGATTTTACCAATATATACAAACAATAGAGATGATTACTTGAGACTAGTAAATAGTTGTTCAATGCGAGCAATGTTCAACAAGGATATTAGTGGGTAGCTTGTCAGGCTGCCTAACTGATGAACACCCACCTCGGGCCGGAGACAAAACAGAGCCAAGAACGTAACTGAACACTTACTTGTATACATGGCCCAAGAACCTTACATATGCTTTCGTCACAGGCGAGGCACTCATAGCCAACCAGCGAACCGCCCGAGAAACAACGGCGCAAATACCGATCGCTGATTGGCTACGAACCCCTCGCCTGTGACGAAAGCATGTGTAAGGTAGTGTTGGGCCAACTATACATAGCTGGGTTTAGTATTTTCTCTGCACTCTTCGAGTGCAACGTGGTGTAACGGTATACATGTTGAAACCCAACCGCCCGGATCACACTTCCAAGATGGCCGCCCGACACGTCAGATCGCCTTTTTGGAGAAATGGGTCAAGATATTTCACCTTCACGTTCACACAGTTGGATGAACTGAACATGTCTTCAACGCTCTCGATGTCGGAACACAGGTTCCTGTGATAAGTATTGCGCATGTCTTCGTTGAGAAGTGTGAGTTCGAACCTGAACGCGTGCCTGTCCTCGGGCGCGCCCACGTACCTGACGGCCGCCCGGAACGTGCGCCCCTCCCCGTCGTACCCGCGATGTAGCGTGAACACTCTGCCGTGCGCCGCGAGCACGTCCGTGAGCAAGAGTCCGCGCCGCTGCACAAACGTGCGTGGCAGGTCGGACCACGTCCGGTCCGCGTGGGCCGAGAGGGCGTGGCCCAGCATCGCTTCGGGCCGGCCCCTCCAACCGCCGCACGCCAGGGGACAGTCGTATGCGCGGCGGGGACAGACCGCGCCGTGTCCCCCCAGCTCGCACGCGGGCATGCGCAGCAGGCATTCCGTGCACGGTAGCCGGATGTCGGTCATCAATCTTTCCAAGGTAAGACTCCTCGCAGTGGAGAACTGTCCGCGACACAGCGGACAAACAGTGGTTCTGTCATCAGAGCGGCAAGAGTTACACAGGCTGTGCCCCGCGGTGCACTGACGTATCGGTGCGCACATGACCTTGAAGCACACGGGACACTCCAGGGTTCGCATTATGCTCTTCTCCAACTCCCTTAATTCTTCCCACACATTTTCATTAATTCCTGTCCCGCGCTGCGCTGAAGGTGCGACGATTGACGTGACCAACAGTAGTGAATACGTTTCATAAAAAGCCACCTGTTGAACCACCAGCCCCGGTGACTTTGGCAACAGAGTCGCCACCGAGAGGTTATTCTTACCCTGACCCAGTTCACCACTTGTTCCTCGGCCACACACAAACACGTCCCCTGCCCGTGTCAACACCGCAGTGTGGTAACATCCAGCGATAACCTGGGAGACAGTCTGGTCCTCGAGGCCAATCATTCTAGTGGGAGCGGATCTCTTGGTTGTGTCACCGGTACCCAACTGACCTTCATCATTCCAACCCCAAGCCCAGGTCGTCCCATCGACTCCGAGGGCCACAGTATGGTGATAACCGCAGGACACGGCAGCCACGGCTGTTGACGGCACCGATACTCGTGTGAAGCTGGACACGCTATCCACTGCACCAAGCCCAAGTTGACCACTGCCATTACCCCCAGCCATCAAGAGAACTCCAGAGGCCGAGACAAGAGCTGTATACCCGCCGCCACACGATATGTCAACGATGGCCTCGGGGAGGTTGGGCACGCGAGTGAATAAGGTTAGCTGGTTTGTATGACCGAGGCCTAGTCGGCCCTCGCCGTTGTATCCACTCACCCAGACCTCACCGCTTGTTGCAAGAAGCACCGTGTTGCACCACCCAGCAGCAGCAGCAGCAATCTTCCTTATGTGCGGCAGACCGGCAACCAGGACGGGTGTGGGGGTGTTACGGGTGTGGCCGAGGCCAAGCTGACCGTATTTATTCAGCCCACACGAATACACCTCACCCTTGTCAGTGAGGAACACGGTGTGTCCACCTCCACAAGCAGCCTGGGTTATCCTTACAGTGCTGAGAGTGTCAACAAGCCTTGGCTCAGCGACCGAGCCTTCGTTCTTCATCCGTCCTGTGTCTTGTGTTACACAGAAGATGTAGACGCGGCCAGACTCGCAGACAAGTGCAGAGTGGTCTCGACCGCAAGACACCTGAACGACGGTCTCATCTTGGGAGAACGACACAATGCTCGATCCAGCAGGCAGGCCTCCACCCAACACCAGGACACCAGGCTTGGTTATAACGAACCGAGCGTCATCGTTCTCAGCCATCCTGCAACCAAACGAGATGTTGGACACAGAAGGGGACTTGAGTTGGAGTGGGGGGATGATTCCCAGATTTAATAACAAACTGACATATCTTTATTCATTTAAAACTTCATTTTTCATCCACTCATCGTTTTGATTAGCCAAGTTGCGAAAATATGGTATTTAAAACCCAAACATCAATCAATCAATCAATTACACAATCAATTAATCAATCAAATCCACATTTCAATTAACCATTTGATTCATGTTTTGAAAAATGTGATTTTCCCATATTGAATTCATTTCGAGTAAATAATTTCATTTCATAAATTAAAAAATACTAATTATTTTACAAAAGAGGGAATCACGTGAAGAATTACAAACTACAAGTAACTGATGGAGACGGGGGTGGGAGGAGTGAGTGACCAGCGCAGCCACTAGCCAACGTTGTGGCGGGCTTCAATACTCACACACGCATTTCACACAATCCTAATGTAACTATGATAATTCTGAGGAACAGAATGCCTATACTAGCCCCAATGTAAGTATTCGCATACCGATCTCAGATCATTATCTATGGCCCCTTTCACGCGCTAATTGAAAGAACATCAACAGAATCTTAAAGTTCTTTCACACATTCCAAAATGCAGTCTTCCGCTGAGTAGAGTGCACACGCCTGTTCCCCCACCCCACCGTTCCAGGTAACCAACGAAGGGGCCTAAATTATCCTTAATGGACCTGTTTCAATTAGATGGTAGGAACTAGAGAAGTAGGAATTGAAGTTGGTAGCTTGGTCTCGGCTATGTCGTAAGCATGAGAATACTTACGTTGAGCCAACTATGGACTAAACCTTAATGATAGATGGAGACCCTCTACATGATTTCAGTTAAGTTATTTAACAGTCCTTGTGAGTGGCCATCAGTATAAACAACATTAACAAAAATGATAAAACCCCAGTATATATATCATACCCCTATCTATCGTCTTAGCATGTTAATATTCATGCAGAGTCTCTGCAGTATCCCCATGTTATGAACAATGTATTACTTCACGTATTAACTGTTGCTCTATTGATCGTTTGACCATGTTTATCGTTGATTTTTCTAGCCCAAAATGATGAAAGTAAATTACATCGATCTTTATAATTTAAAAACAGGTACTATGCAGTAAGCTATTCATAGCTACGACAAGGTCTTCACGCCCCCTCCCAAACACCCAGTGCACCGGACAAACCACATGCTAACTGACGGGCTAGCCTGCCGCTGTTACGGGCACCGACCATTCTGTTATCTACCAGTATTTGTTGCTACACTTAGTGTACTATGCAGTAAGCTATTCATAGCTACGACAAGGTCTTCATGCCCCCTCCCAAACACCCTGCGCACCAGTCAAACCACATGCTAACTGACGGGCTAGCCTGCCGCTGTTACGGGCACCGACCATTCTGTTATCTACCAGTCTTTGTTGCTACACTTAGTGTACTATGCAGTAAGCTATTCGTAGCTATGACAAGGTCTTCACGCCCCCTCCCAAACACCCTACGCACCAGTCAAACCACATGCTAACTGACGGGCTAGCCTGCCGCTGTTACGGGCACCGACCATTCTGTTATCTACCAGTCTAGTGTACTATGCAGTAAGCTATTCATAGCTACGACAAGGTCTTCACGCCCCCTCCCAAACACCCTGCGCACCAGACAAACCACATGCTAACTGACGGGCTAGCCTGCCGCTGTTACGGGCACCGACCATTCTGTTATCTACCAGTCTTTGTTGCTACACTTAGGCTAGCTGCACACCAAAAGGACGCGACTGCGGTCGGATCTGGTGGGTGTTAGCTTGATTTCAGTTCACGACTCAGGTCGTGAAAGGGTGCGCACAGCAATACGAAGGCGATCGGCCTATCAGGTCAGCTCAGAGACCGCCAGGCCAGTATTTAGTTGTCAAACGAGGAAGTCGTCGTTATCCTGGGCTACTATGCTAGAAGGCGCCGTTATCCTGGGCTACTATGCTAGAAGGCGCCGTTATCCTGGGCTACTTTGCTAAAGCCACCATTATCCTGGGCTACTATGCTAGAAGGCGCCGTTATCCTGGGCTACTTTGACAGAAGGCGCCGTTATCCTGGGCTACTATGCTAGAAGGCGCCGTTATCCTGGGCTACTTTGCTAGAAGGCCCCGTTATCCTGGGCTACTATGCTAGAAGGCGCCGTTATCCTGGGCTACTATGCTAGAAGGCGCCGTTATCCTGGGCTACTATGCTAGAAGGCGCCGTTATCCTGGGCTACTTTGCTAGAAGGCGCCGTTATCCTGGGCAACTTTGCTAGAAGGCGCCGTTATGCTGGGCTACTTTGCTAGAAGGCGCCGTTATCCTGGGCTACTATGCTAGAAGGCGCCGTTATCCTGGGCTACTATGCTAGAAGGCACCGTTATTTCGGCCTACTATGCTAGAAGCCGCCGTTATCCTGGGCTACTATGCAAGAAGGCACCGTGTTCCTGGGCTACTATGCAAGTAGGCGCCGTTATCCTGGGCTACTATGCTAGAAGCCGCCGTTATCGTGGCCTACTATGCTAGAAGCCGCCGTTATCCTGGGCTACTTTGCTAGAAGCCACCATAATCCTGGGCTACTATGCTAGAAGCCGCCGTTATCCTGGGCTTCTATGCAAGAAGGCGCCGTTATCCTGGGCTATTATGCTAGAAGCCGCCGTTATCCTGGGCTACTATGCTAGAAGCCGCCGTTATCCTGGGCTACTTTGCTAGAAGCCGCCATTATCCTGGGCTACTATGCTAGAAGCCGCCGTTATCCTGGGCTACTATGCAAGAAGGCACCGTTATCGTGGTCTACTATGCTAGAAGCCGCCGTTATCCTGGGCTACTTTGCTAGAAGCCGCCATTATCCTGGGCTACTATGCTAGAAGCCGCCGTTATCCTGTGCTACTATGCAAGAAGGCACCGTTATCCTTGGCTACTATGCAAGAAGCCGCCGTTGCCTGGGCTACTATGCTAGAAGCCGCCGTTATCCTGGGCTACTATGCAAGGCGCCGTTATCCTGGGCTACTATGCAAGAAGCCGCCGTTATCCTGGGCTACTATTCTAGAAGCCGCCGTTATCGTGGGCAACTATGCTAGAAGGCGCCGTTATCCTGGGCTACTTTGCTAGAAGCCGCCATTATCCTGGGCTACTTTGCTAGTGCCGCCGTTATCCTGTGCTACTGTGCTAGAAGCTGCCATTATCTTGGGCTACTATGCTAGAAGCCGCCGTTATCCTGGGCTACTATGCAAGAAGGCGCCGTTATCCTGGGCTACTATGTAAGAAGGCGCCGTTATCCTGGGCTACTATGCAAGAACCCGCCGTATCCTGGGCTACTATGCTAGAAGCCGCTGTCACGTGGGCTACTATGCTAGAAGGCGCCGTTATCCTGGGCTACTTTGCTAGAAGCCGCCATTATCCTGGGCTACTATGCTAGTGCCGCCGTTATCCTGTGCTACTGTGCTAGAAGCCGCCATTATCCTGGGCTACTATGCTAGTGCCGCCGTTATCCTGTGCTACTGTGCTAGAAGGCGCCGTTATCCTGGGCTTTTATGATAGAAACCGCCGTTATCCTGGGCTACTATGCTAGAAGCCGCCGTTATTTTGAGCTACTATGCAAGAAGACGCCGTTATCCTGGCTTACTATGCTAGAAGCCACCGTTATTATGGTCTACTATGCTAGAAGCCGCCGTGATCCTGGGCTACTATGCTAGAAGCCGCCGTTATTCTGGCCTACTATGCAAGATCGCGCCGTTATCCTGGGCTACTATGCAAGAAGCCGCCGTTATCCTGGGCTACTATGCAAGAAGCCGCCGTTATCCTGGGCTACTATGCTAGAAGCCCCCGTTATCGTGGGCTACTATGCTAGAAGGCTTCGTTATCCTGGGCTACTATGCTATAAGGCGCCGTTATCCTGGGGTACTATGCTAGCAGCCACCGTTATTCTGGGCTACTATGCTAGAAGCCGCCGTTATCCTGGGCTACTATGCTAGAAGGCGCCGTTATCCTGGGCTACTATACTATAAGGCGCCGTTATCCTGGGCTACTATGCTAGAAGGCGCCGTTATCCTGGGCTACTATGCTAGAAGGCGCCGTTATCCTGGGCTACTATGCTAGAAGGCGCCGTTATCCTGGGCTACTATGCTAGAAGGCGCCGTTATCCTGGGCTACTATGCTAGAAGGCGCCGTTATCCTGGGCTACTATGCTAGAAGGCGCCGTTATCCTGGGCTACTATGCTAGAAGGCGCCGTCATCCTGGGCTACTATACTAGAAGGCGCCGTTATCCTGGGCTACTATGCAAGAAGGCGCCGTTATCCTGGGCTACTATGCTAGAAGGCGCCGTTATCCTGGGCTACTATGCTAGAAGCCGCCGTTATCCTGGGCTACTATGCTAGAAGGCGCCGTTATCCTGGGCTACTATACTAGAAGGCACCGTTATCCTGGGCTACTATGCTAGAAGGCGCCGTTATTCTGGGCTACTATGCTAGAAGCCGCCGTTATCCTGGGCTACTATGCTAGAAGGCGCCGTTATCCTGGCCTATATGCAAGAAGCCGCCGTTATCCTTGGCTACTATGCTGGAAGGCGCCGTTATCCTGGGCTACTATACTAGAAGGCGCCGTTATCCTGGGCTACTATGCTAGAAGGCGCCGTTATCCTGGGCTACTATGCTAGAAGGCGCCGTTATCCTGGGCTACTATGCTAGAAGGCGCCGTTATCCTGGGCTACTATGCTAGAAGGCGCCGTTATCCTGGGCTACTATGCTAGAAGGCTTCGTCGCCGTCGTCGTCAATTCTGGGTGCATCCTTACATTAGAGAGAATCGTGAGAGGTGCGTTTACTTGTGCGCGTCGAGCTTCTCGGTTATGAGGGCAGACTCAAATGGACGTAGGCCTACAGGATGTCAGGAGACAGTATTTCACTCTTCACTGGCGAAGGGTGACAGATAAGTGCGTGCGGATGTGTTGGTTGGTGGGGGGGGGGGGGGGGGGACACTTGACCTGACAAAGACGCTGTATACAGCCACGACCGCCGTGAGTAGACGATGTTTTCAACCGACTGGAGACGCGTCGGATGGGGTCAGTGTGAACAGCCACATTCATTTATATGGGATTCAGTTCTGGGAAAAAGGAATGGAGACCAACAGCTTACCTGAAAGTACATAGGTGGCTTCAAGAGTTCTAAATAACACCAATATATACACATAAAAACTGTCGAACGTTTCGGCCTAAGTGGCATTGGTCACCGACCGTTGAAGAAGATGGCTTACAGGTTTGGTTCAGTCACTTTAAATTAAAGTCCCCCACTGAAAATCAGTTACATTACTGAATGGGTAGACTCTAAATGTGAATTTATTTATTTTAATTTTATTAAAAACTATTATTTATACTTATATTTGCAAGGCGCTGCTGGGGTTGAGGTGGCGGTGTGGGAGGAGGGAGGGGCATTTATAAGTGATTTACGTCTTCATGAATCTGGTCGGGGCGGTTTGGTGTGCGACCAGCCTTAGTGTCAACATGCCACCAACAAAGCCTGTGCATTTTCATTCGGTTTTAGAAGAAATCTTCTTTGTTGATTATAATATGTATATGTATATGTTTATGTAGCCTAGTAGGTACAGTGGTTTCCAACCGGTGGTCCGCAGACCGGCTCCGGTCCGCTCAGTGTCTGCTACCTATGCAATTATGATTATATTTTAGAAACATGTACAAATTCCAAACATTTGTTCTCATTATATTACGCGTACTCTGTCTAAATGATAATATTTTCTCAGGAGGGGACACTTGCTTATAATTCAATCAATACCGACTATACAAACACCCACTTCTACCGACACAGATAGTGAGAGCATTGATTGCAAGGAACGACCCGAGACTAGAAACAACCACGAATATAAAAGCGCAATCCTAAGTTAAATTATCAGTAATACACCACTAGAATAAACACACAAAAGTTTTACAGTCCGTAATTAGAAATTTACTAATATAATATGTTATTAACGAAGATTTGAATGATGTTTCCTGTGTTGACATTCTCTCAGTTGCCCCTTCTCTTTGTCTGCCTTATTTGCTCATATTGTATTGTATTGTATTTATTGATATTTACCCGCCCGAGAGCGGGAAGGCCAATGTAGGGCACAAATTGCCCTCTGTAGCCATGTACAAAAGTGATCTTATAATTTAGACTAAGGACTAACTAATAATAGAAAGTGACAAACAGGGTGCAAAGTTGTTAAAACACACTAAAAGGTCAGACAAACAAATAGTGCAAATTGTCAGAACACGCTAAATAGGCATCGTAAAAACACACGCAAACGACACGATTAATTAATAAACAAACAAAAATAGGTCAAAGAGAAAGAACACACTAAAAAGTTATCGGAAAAACACACGCGGCATGACAGGCGGAACATAAGCATAGGGATCGCTGTACAGTGTAAAGGCCGTTTTGGGGTGTAAGTACACCCGAAGAAGTTTTGCTTCCGGTGTCTGGGGCTACACACCAGACCCCTTGTCCCAGACCACCAGACCACCAGTCCTAACGCATAAATGTATCATATTGCCGGTCCTTGAGGTGACAAAGTTGGGAACCACTAGCCTAGTATACATTTGTTATGTAGATGTTTATTTTTTGTTTGTTTGTTATGCCTAGTGTTTATTGTGAACACAATTAAAAGATGTTGACATTCATTTCCATGAATGGTTTTAAATAAAGCTTAAAGTAAAAAGCACTACAATGATCGTCAGGAGTGGTTTTGTGTAAATACACGTCATCCTATAATAAAACAAAATGAACACCTATTATGGGGGCAGTGTTGAGCAAGGTAGATAATGATAAGATAATCACATGAAAGTGTCACCTAGATAAAGATAAAGATAATAGTATTAATGAAATTGAACATTATCTAGATATACAGACACCCATGTTATCTAGATGATTTCAGATAACCATAGAGTAATTGCATTGATCCAAGTGTTGTGGACATATTGGATTAGTTTCAATGTAGGCCTATTAAATATTAACATGAGCAATTAATCATGTCATTCGCTGCTACGAAGTGAATGTATTATATTATGACTTGATTTAAGAAGTTAGGCCTACTTTTTCATAAACATGTATATAAAATACACTAGTTAAGACAGTAGCTGAAAATGAAGCCCTACCTTATTTCCATTGGTCTGTATTAAACTAATATATTTGCCAACTGATCCGATATACAAGTACCACGTAGCCTAAATTGAACTATTCATTGATTGACATTGCCACTAATGTGTAATGAGTAAAGACTAATTGCAGAACCTTGTTAGAACTTTAAGGACACTGATCCGACTCAAAAAATAATAATTTTATATGGATATCATATTATCAATAATTACCCTCAGACACAAGTACGATGGACAAAATATATTAAATATTCACTCCAGATTTTCATTTCATGTAAAAAACAGTTGGATTTCGAAGTTACAGTCGGATACGGCAACTTCTGGTTATCGTAATCTACCCCGAGTTTCCTTATGGGTTTAAAGTAGGAATGTCAACGATAATCGCATATCGATAAATATCGTATATCGATATTATCGCGATACGGCTAGCCATACCGCGATAATCGTACGATAATAAAGTCTGTGCATTATCCCGATAATCGCGGCAATAATCGTATTTGAATTTGGCGCCTGCTTAACGTTAGCCGAGCGACCACCGACCAGCCGCCTAGTGCCCTCCTTCGATGTAGCCGCAGAAAAACTATTCGCCACTACCCTCCCTCCCCGCCCCACATATGACGCAATGTTAAAAAGTAGAATTAGTGCTATTTTCATAATATCGCAGCAATATATCGCGCTAAAAATTGAAAATGCATTATCAAGACCATATTTTTTTGCGCCAATATTATTGTGATAATTTTTTATTGTTATTCCGATTATCAATATGGAATTTCATATTGTTTGACATTCCTAGTTTAAAGCAAAGCCAAGATCATGTTTATATCTATGGGGGAATCAACCAACATAACAGATACAAGCAGAAATATCATCTTAGATAAGATATAGATAACCGTGGTTTGTTAATAAAGTTAATACAGAATAGTTATCTAGATGATTATTTATATAATATGTATCTAGATAATGTCCGGGGGGGGGGGGGGGGTATAATGGGGGCTGCCTCTATTTGCACCCCAGTTGGGTGAGCGCAACATTTAAAATACTATTTCCTCCCAAGTTCTGCACATGCGCGGGTGTGTCCAGCATTTAAAATGCTATTTGCACCCAAGTTGTTTTCACCCAAGTGTAGTGTGTCCAACACTTAAAGTGCTATTTGCACCCAAGTTGTTTTCACCCAAGTGTAGTGTGTCCAACACTTAAAATGCTATTTGTACCCAAGTTGGGTGTGTCCAACACTTTATATGCTATTTGTACCCATGTTGCTTTCACCCAAGTTGGGTGTGCCCAACATTTAAATGCTATTTGCACCCAAGTGAACCCCAACAACTGTGAAAACAAATTGGGTGCAAATAGCATTTTAAGTGTTGGACACACCTAGCTTGGGTGAAAATAACTTGGATGCAAATAGCATTTTAAGTGTTGGACACAACCAACTTGGGTGAAAACAACTTGGGTGCAAGTAGCATTTTAAGTGTTCGACACACCTAACTTGGGTGAAAACAACATGGGTGCAAGTAGCATTTTAAATGTTGGACACACCCAACTTGGGTGAAAATAGCTTGGGTGCAAATAGCATTTTAAATGTTGTACACACCCGCGCATACGCAGAACTTGGGTAAAAATAGCATATTATTAAATGTTGCGCTCACCCAACTTGGGTGCAAATAGCCACTCTGTATAATGGGGCGGCGTACAACAAACGACTACACTGCAGCGCTTCGAGCGTTCCGGCCACTGAGCTTTGCCTGCTAGAATTACCGAAAACCTCTCTAGAAGCCAGTGCACTAATTATTATTGGGAAAATGTCCATTGATTCCAAAGAAGTCAAGTAGTATTTCAAACAACTTAGAAATTGGCGTTGTTGAAAGTTGTGAGTAGGCCTATTCAATATTCAGTGACTGTAGGCCGGATCGCTCGCAACGCACTCTGTGCACTTGTTACGCCTCCCCATTAATTGGAAATGTATTTGCAGCAGCTAAGAGCCGGTGTACACAAATGACCAATGACTATTGATCAAGCGATTTGAGCCATAGGCAAAACGTGCTGACGTTCACACAACTTCCTTTTGACTATTGACTATTGACTAACGAATTGAAAATATCTCTATTCCTTAGCCAAGTCTTAGTCACAGCCAATCAGAGCACAGAACTTTCACCTGCAGCCAATGAAATGAGTCTTGTTGGTTTTGTGGCTCGACTAAGAAATAACCACAGTGGGGTTGTAGTCAATAATCAATAATCACTAGTCATTTGTGTGGACACGGCTTTACACACACATGAACAGCGTTGTTTGCGCTGTGTTAAATTATAATGAAGCTGGAGTTCAATTAACCTATCTGCATCCAGCCCAATCATGGTGGGCCTAATTATCTATTGACGCAACCCAGTTTCTTGAACGGTAGTCTCCGCAAAAATCTGGACCTGTAATTTTCTCAAATAGTGAGAGCTTTTCTTTTCCGTGAAGAACTAGCCATGGCTTACGACTTATAACGTGGCCGTACAGCAACCTTCCTCATGCTTTCGTCACAGGCGAGGAATCCGCCCCCACTCGTAGTCGATCAGTGATCGGTACTTGCGTGGGCTTGTCTCGGGTGGTTCGCTGGTTGTCTACGAGCTGCTCGCCCGAGACGAAAGCATGTGCAAGGTAGTCTTGGGGCGAGTTTACACTTAACTTATCACAATGAATGCAAGAGAAGGTTAGTAGATTGTCGCTGACCTGTAGGCCCTACATACCTCGTCTCGGGCTTCCTACCGGGATCTGCGCTGACAAGAGTATATCTCGGAAGACTATCTGCAACAACAATACAAGTCAATGAAAACAGATCCTGTGTGTCCATTGGTCAATAATGGGCAAGTTAGGACTATTCACACACCACTATTCAGGCCATTCACAAGACATTCATTATGGCATCAAAAAATTGTATTTCCTAGCCTATATCAATTCAAAGTGCATAATATACAAACACTTTTATTTTTTTAATTTGCCCATGTATGTTATCGCTTTAACTATTTTCACGTATGTATTCAACAGTAGGCCTATGTTTTTGGCAAAGATTCCAGAAAAACGATACATTGGGATTTCACTGTAATCGACATCACCATAACGTTTCATGTAATAGACTGAAACTCAAATAAATGCTATTATTATTATTTACTCTTAATACACAAGGGAATAAAATATTTCACTGGCATGATTTGATACAAGAAAACTGAAAATATTAACATTTAAAACATCAATAGATAACAAAACACGACTAGGTAGGCTTACTGGAAAATATAACTAAAATTGATATTGGCTATTATTAATTAGTAAATATCTAGACATGTGTGAGGCCAAGCAGTATTTGTCTCATTGTTAAAACATGTCCTCTATTTATCTATCAGCAAATGGACATAGACGACGCCATCTGAACATAAAAATCAACAATATATTTATTTATTTAACACTTGATAAACATGTTCTGGTGATTAACTCAGCCACTTTGGCCTCTCCATCTAAGTATACACAACCAATGAATTGACAATACACACTATGACCCCAGAGCAGCAGTAGCCCCGCAAAGACAGACATTATTGTTGCCGAACGTCCCGTGTTAGTCTCGTTGCCAACGGGTGGGATTAAGGGGGCCGCGTATTTGCGAGCCAGTGAGGAGGAGTTTCCCACCAGTCTTAGGAAATAGACGCTCAACAAAACATCAATGCCGAGAATAACACAACACCGCTGTTTAATGGATTAATCAAGACGACGGCGGGTCTTGAGTGGTATTTGTATTAGTGCCGGTCTTCGTGTTGGTAAATGTTACAATCTCGAAACTGCCTAGCGGCCAACTCACAATATGGTTTCAGCCCAAAACCAATTATTTAAACCGTTTAAAACAGAAATAGTAAAGAAAGGGGTCCCATAGATTTCTCTACGAACAGATTACTATTACAAATTATTGTAAAGTTACAATAATTTGTAACAGTAATCTGTAAGAGTTCTCTATGACATCTGTATTCGAGGTTAAATATTGCAAAACACACTCATGCGGTAGTAATGCGAACTAATGGAGTTGTGTTGCCAGCGCCCTTGTGTTAAGTTGTGTATGATCTTAATGTTGAGTTATATAACACAGTGGTTATTAATAGCTGGGAGACTGAGTGCACTGGCCCATACATAGCTGGTAGTATACGTGCATTGCAACAAAGCACATGAATGAAATTACGTCCCCCACTGAAAGTTACTTCTTGTAGCCTACCTGAATGGGTGGATAATAAACTAAATGTGTCATACCACCCAGTATGACGGCCACATAAAATACAAATGGACAACTGACAATATTACGTCACAAATTACATGCACACAAAGCTGGCGAACGCTGGCTGATTAATTACGAACAAGGTTATATTACTGTTAAGTAGGCCTTATCATTTAGATAATGCATATGACTTGTTTAATATCGTTGTAGAGTTATTATTACATTCATTCATATTAGGCTATAGCTATGTAAATCACACAATGATTTGTATTGTGTGTAAACAAATCACTGCGATGTTACCAAAACACAGCTTATATTTAGACCACATTTACTATTGTCGAATGGTGCTGTCTACTAATATCATGCATCGTTTCTAATTGTCTAAACACAAAATTCAAATGCAATGAAAATTTGGCCAATAAATGTAGAACCAGGTGACTAGCCTAGCATTGCAACACGCACGAAGCGCCAGCCCTACAGCGATCATGTATGAGGCTGACGTCAAGCGCGGGGCGGACGGAAACGAGTGTGCCGGAGTGCCAGATCTTAGCAAGGAAGAATATAGTCAGGCCGTGGGCTAGGCCCTATCAAGGCCTAGCATTCGTCTTCATTGTACTTTACTTTAAGTCCATCACTACGTTTATCAAGCTGACTGGGCTTGCACTTGGCGGTGCGAGCCGAGTTTAGTGCGCACCGAGTTCGACTGATAAACACCTCAGCTCGAGCTTATTTCAGTTCTGTTAAGAAGCCGATTTAACTAGGGATAGGGCTTAATAGGAGTCCGGAGTGGAGTATGCTTGCTAAGCGGGTTCCGAACTCACTGCGTACTGAAGTCAGTCCGAGCCCAGTCCGCTAGATAAACGTAGTGTATGGCTAGGCTAGTAAGCTATGCCTAGCCCTGTGCACTTCCGTGTCTGTGACAAGACTAGTAGGCCAGACCCTAGTAGGTCTAGCCCTTCCAAGTTTGTGGCAAGGCTAGTAACAGCTACGCAAAGGCTAGGCCTAGCCCTACGTCTTTGTACATCTATCAATCCCATATGGCTAAGCTAGTAGGCTAGGCCAGACCCTAGTAGGCCTAGCCCTTTCAAGTATGTAGCAAGGCTAGCAAGAGCTAGGCAAAGGCTAGGCCTAGGCCTAGCCCTGCTTCTTTGTACGTCAATCAATCCTAGGGCGATGGCTAGGCTAGTAGGTTAGACCCTAGGGAGGCCTAGGCCTAGCCCTTCCTAGTTTGTTGCAAGGCTAGCAAAGGCTAGGCCTAGCCCTACGTCTTTGTACGTCAAACAACGCTAGGCCTAGGCCTATGGCTAGGCTGGTAGGCTAGACCCTAGTAGACCTAGGCCTAACCTTTGAAGTTTCGAGTCCATGCCTAGCCCTACGTTGTACGTCCATATGTTGCTAGCCTAGGCCTAGGTCACAAGAGTCCCAGCCAGCGCTGTTATGCTAGCCTAGGCCTAGCCCTTACCTTTAATCCTTGTTAGGCTGACGTTCAGCTTGGCTCCTGGGCCTAGGCCTACACCGAAACCACGACTGACAAAGACAAACTAGCGTAATTAATCTGTGGCAATAGTTGTAAGGTGTTAATAGGCCTATTGGCCGAAAGAATCTTACAGCCCAGTAAACCTTGATCCAAACAAGCAATTAAATTAGCAATTAATTAATGAGCAAGAACATCGAGCAAGAGACAGAAAAACGCAAGAGCTTTCGGAAGTGACGAAACGAAACGAATGTTACATATCGATCGAAACAAAACTATTTCAACCTATCGATCGCTGTCAAAACGAGAATTTCCTGCTGGTCAGCTTACTCCGTCCTCCGCTAGATGGGGTAAAGCTCGCTAGTCTCGACTTAGTAGTCGACAGCGATGACATCTAGCAGAAGGAGGAGGTACTACTGGCCAACCGGACCGGCATCGGTCGCTCAGCCAATACAACTACTACCACGCTGTAGCAGTTCCACGCTGTAGCTTGAAGGTGCCGGACCTGTTCCGACGATCCCAAGCGACGAGCAAAGTGCATTCAGTGAATAACAACAACAGTGGAAATTTCCAGTCCGCGGCGGGAACCGCCCCCCACTAGCAGGGGACACCCACCGCCCAGGAGACACATCCAGCATACCATAGGGGACCATCATCCCCCGGGAAGGAAGGAACAATCATTCCCAGACGAGGAGGTCACACAGTGAGTACAGACAGGGTTGGTCTAAGGGGAAATACCCCCTGGGCTAGCCCACATGGTAGTTACTAAAAGTGCCGACTCATCCATTGTATCACAATAGTTATTAGTAGGCCTAGTTCAATTCCCTAGGGAACCTACTACCCCTATTGTCTACCTACAACAACCATTCATCTCCCCCCCCCCCCCCCGCCCCAATCAAATAGACTCATCTGCCACTATGGCCACCCCAGAGCCCCCCCGAGAGCAACTAACAGAACCCCCTCCCCCACCCCCCCCCCCCCACCGCCACTCAAAACGAAACCAACTCGAACCGACGACCCGCCTTCGCATAGCTTCTTAACACCAAAGAGGCGCAAGGGCAGAAACCTAGAAAATGAAACACTAGGAAGCATCCACGTCTCCCCCGCCCAACAGTCAGTCACCACGTGTAACCTGTTTGACGTACTATCAGACCTCGAACAGAACAGCGAAGACGATGAAGCCCAATCTATTGATGACTACGAAGCTAAATCCAACCACTCCATGGAGCAAGAGCCCCCCCCCCCCACCGCAGTCCAAGCCAAGCTTACCACCTGTCGTCGTGCATAACGTAACAGACTTTCGTGCACTCCGTGACGTCATCACAAGGACGTGTAACAACAAGTTCGAATTCATAGTCAGGGCCGAAGGGTCGGTGGCTATTAAAACAACCACTATAGAAGACCGCGCCGCCTGTCTTGAGACACTTCAGGCAGCAAATCATCCATTTCACACCTATGCGGGGGCCGGGGACCGGCAGACCCGCTTTGTCATCAGGGGACTACACATCTCTACAGCCGAAGATGACATCATGCAGGACCTGGGGGCACAGGGATATGCCCCCCATGACGTCAGACAGATGCTCAGCAGGGACGGCACCAAACGAAAACTGCCACTATTTGTTGTCACATCCAAGTTGGGGGCAAGCCAAAAACCCCCCGGGGACATCCAGTACGTGTGTTACACACGGGTAAGCATTGAACACTACCGCCAGGGTACGCAGGTACGCATGTGTTACCGCTGCCAAGGCTTTGGCCACTCCAGCCTGTTTTGCACTGCCCCCCCCCGCTGCTTTAAATGCGCGGAGCCCCACCTCAGTACTACATGCCCCAAGAACAAGGAAGTACCGGCCAAGTGCTGCCACTGCGGCGGCCCCCACCCGGCCAACTACTCAAAATGCCCCCGCTATGAGCGCGCGCAAATAAACCAAAGTCGGAGGGGGAGACCCCCTCCCACCCCCGCCCATCAGTCAGGACGAGGAAATAATTGGGAAATAAATAGACCCCCCCTGAGAACATATCCCCCGGCGCCGCGACGTCAGGGTGTTGATTACGCGACGGCAACGGCAGGCGAAGATTTATCCAGGTATCAGGCGAGCAGGAGATGCGAGGAGGGCACTGCGCAACCCCTCCGCGTCGACCGCGGACATGAAGCGGGCGGACGTTTAACCGGCGGACATGTATCGGGCAGACATGAAGCCAGCGGACGCGAAGTCGGTGGACACATCCCCAGCGGACAATTAGCCGGCGGACGCCAAAACAACACGCAGACTGACCAAAACAGCCAAATTTACGAGGACCAAGCCCCAACCATCCAACAATACAGTGAAAATCAAGGACTGGACCACTACCAGACGCCGGAAAATCAATTTGCAAATGAAACCGCCTATCCCGAACAGCCACAACAGAGCCAGCGAGTGCTTACGCGCCAGCAGCCATCCTTGCGCAACTCATCCAACCTCCCAAACCAGCTACAGTACCAACCAAACCAGCAACGACCGGTCCCATCCGTCCGCCAACATAACAGGCCATACCCCCCTTCCCTCCTACAGGAGAAAATCTCCCACCCCTCCCCCCCCAACAGTAACCTAGCTGCCACTACCAGCAACCATCCTGACAGCCAATCAGCCTACCTATTACAACAATCTGAATTTCCCCCGCTGATGGGCCAACACTCACGCCCCCAGCGGCACCCTCATCCGCACAAACCCCCGCCGATGCAACACACCCAATTTCCTACCCAAGCCGCAGCCCAGCAATGGGAAATAATTGAACAGTTAGCAAACACCATCATAGCACTGAACTCATCCCCAATCATTATACAATTAATCCAAACCCTGCTCAGCGTAGCACGTATTTCCTTAACAGCAACAACTCAAAATGGCGCACAACCTTAGGCCGCACCCGCTAAAAACTGTCGCCTGGAATGCGAACGGCGGCCTCAGAGCTAAACGTGAAGAAATCCTCCACTACATTCAACAAAATCACATAGATGTGATGTTGCTCAGCGAAACGCACCTGCTGCCCTCAGACAGATTCACCATAGCCAACCACATAGTGTATCGACTAGACCGCCCACTGACACCGGCCCAGGCCAACCGGACGCAGCCACCGAGAGGAGGAGGGGTTGCCATCCTAGTGGCGTCCCATATAAAACACGAGCCCATAGCCCTCCCGACTGTTAAATCGATCGAGGCTATCGGAGTCGGAGTTCATACAGTATTAGGAACAATACAACTGGTGTCAGCATATCGACCGCCGAAGACCACGACCATCCTCCTCGAAAGCGACCTAACGGCCCTCGCAGACACACAGCACATGCGAGTAATAGCAGGAGACCTCAATGCGAAACATCCAGACTGGAACTCGCGCACAAGCAATGCTGCCGGGAACGCCATGCGAAGACATTCGAGAACACACAACTACGAGGTTGCTGGACCAACGCACCCAACTCACTACCCGCACCTGGCCAGACTGAGGGCGGACGTACTAGACATAGCTCTTCTTATCAATATACCAACAAATTACACGATTAAAACGGATGCTGCATTAACATCAGACCACAACCCTATCATCATTAAACTCGATATGGATGCGGTGCACGCTGCGCAACAGCCCCGCTACAACTTCCATAAGGCAGACTGGGTCAAGTTCCGAACCACAGTAGTCAACCATCTTCCAGAACCACCGGTACAAATGAATGCAGTCGAGGAATTAGACCTACTCACCACTAATCTCACCACATCAATCCAGACCGGGCTGCAACAAGCGGTGCCAACATCAACCAGAAACAAGACCACGCTGTACGACCTACCACCAGGACTTGCCAGATCAGTGCAACTTAAAAATGCAGCCCGCAGACTCTGGCAGCGGCACAGAACCCCAGATCTACATATTATATACAACAAAATGAGCGCAACACTCAGACGCGAATTAAACGAACATCGAGCTGCACTATGGGAAGCTACCACAGCCCCTCTCACGCAAACAACACCCAAGCTATGGAGGTTAGCCAAAGCTCTGCAACGGAAACCGACATTCGATCACCCCCTCACCACCCCGAACGGGCGTGTACACACTCCGCATGGCAGAGCAGAAGCACTGGCAGATGCACTCCAAGATCAGTTTGTTCCGAACCCACCTACAGCCGACACCACCAGACTACTGCGGGAACTTGCTACATGCCAGACCAACCACCCTCCAGCTGGTACCCTTGATGCCGAGGATGAATGCACCATCCGAGAACTAGCGCTCATAGTTTCCAAACTGCCGCGGAATAAAGCTCCTGGGCAAGATAGCATTACCATGATCGCTGTTAGAGAACTTCCAGTACAGGCCGTTGAACTCCTCGTTTCCATCTTCAATGCAGCCCTCAAGCTCCAGCACTTTCCCACACCATGGAAGCACGCAAAGGTTGTCACGTTCAGGAAACCAGACAAGCCACCAACTGACCCAACAAGCTACCGGCCGATCAGCCTATTAAGCACGCTAGCTAAGCTGTATGAGCGAGTGCTCATAGCTAGACTCCACAAAGTCATGGAGGCAACCAAAGTGCATCCAGACTGCCAGTTTGGCTTCAGAGCACATCACTCCACCGTCCATGCGCTCACACGCGTAACGGACTACATCACCGACGGCTTCAACACTAGCAAGGTCACAACAGCAGTTTTCCTGGACGTGGCGAAAGCCTTTGACCGTGTCTGGCACGAGGGTCTCTTAATCAAGATGTACAGGCTAGGTATGCCGCCGTACCTTATCGGCACTATACAATCCTACCTTACTGAACGCTCATTCAGCGTCCATGTCACGGGAGCCACTTCAACCACCCGCCCCATACAGGCAGGAGTGCCACAAGGCTCCGTCCTTGGGCCCTCACTATATGGCATATACACCCATGACATCCCGCTACCGACTCCAACAGAACAAGTCATGACCAGCATCTTCGCGGATGACTTCACAGCAATGGCGCAAGGTAGCCACCCTGCTCTTGCGCTACGAAGCCTCACCAAATACATAAACAGAGTCGTACCATGGTACCACCAGTGGAGAATCACCCTTAATGCCGACAAAACCACGGCAACCATCTTCACGCGTCACCCCAGGCCCAGACACGCCAACCCCTTCATCCTTAAGAATAAGCAGGAACCGCCACTCACCATCGATGGCAAGCCGGTCACCTGGAATAAAACTAGCACCTGCCTGGGAGTCGTACTCGATCGTCGCCTTACTTGGAGCCAACACGTCAAGTCAGTAACAATGAAGACTAAAGCCAAGTTGGCAAGCCTGTCGCCGCTACTCCGTGCAAGCGGCATGGCACAACGCACGAAAATGGTCCTCTACAAATCCCTGCTTAGATCGACATTTACATACGCAGCCCCGGTGTGGGCCAGCGCTTTCAAAACTCCATTACTCAGTCTCCAAACGGTCCAGAACCGGGCGCTAAAGCTAATAACCGGCGCACACCGGTACACGCCCACCATAGAACTTCATGAGGCCCTAGGCATACTGAAGGTTACCCCGTACCTCCAGAAACTTGCCTCATCGTTCTTTACTAAAGCCCAACAATCAAAACTACCCTACATAAAGAAACTCTCTGAAATAACGGCTCTCCCAGGAGACCGTTACAACAGACCAATAGCCTCAATTGGCATAGCATACTGCTGTAGCCCGGCTAAAAGACCGAGGCGCAGCTAATCCCCCCCCCCCCCCCCCCCGTGGCCCTGAAAACCAACAAATTATCCTTAACCAAATAGTACATCCAGCCACCTAGTGGCCTCCTTACTCTAAACAATAAATCGACCATACCTTAATTCATTCTTAAGTTATGACCCCCGTAGGAGTCGGCACTTAACTACCACATGTCTGTACTCATGCAGCAGACATAACCAGACAACGACGGAGCTGCTAGGTGGCGACCAAGTACCTTATCGAGAGTGCCGCTGTCAAGCGGTTAGGTTACACACTAATAACAGAGCGCGGCGAGGGATCGTATAACTCTTACAACTAGCCGCTAGGTGGCGACCTAGTACCTTATCGAGAGTGGCGCTGTCAAGCGGTGAGGTTACACACTAATAACAGAGCGCGGCGACCGCTAGTATAACTCTTACAACTAGCTGCTAGGTGGCGACCTAGTACCTTATCGAGAGTGGCGCTGTCAAGCGGTCAGGTTACACACTAATAACAGAGCGCGGCGAGCGCTCGTATAACTCTTACAACTAGCTGCTAGGTGGCGACCTAGTACCTTATCGAGAGTGGCGCTGTCAAGCACCTAAATACCTGGCCAGACTGAGGGCGGACGTACTAGACATAGCTCTTCTTATCAATATACCAACAAATTACACGATTAAAACGGATGCTGCATTAACATCAGACCACAACCCTATCATCATTAAACTCGATATGGATGCGGTGCACGCTGCGCAACAGCCCCGCTACAACTTCCATAAGGCAGACTGGGTCAAGTTCCGAACCACAGTAGTCAACCATCTTCCAGAACCACCGGTACAAATGAATGCAGTCGAGGAATTAGACCTACTCACCACTAATCTCACCACATCAATCCAGACCGGGCTGCAACAAGCGGTGCCAACATCAACCAGAAACAAGACCACGCTGTAGGACCTACCACCAGGACTTGCCAGATCAGTGCAACTTAAAAATGCAGCCCGCAGACTCTGGCAGCGGCACAGAACCCCAGATCTACATATTATATACAACAAAATGAGCGCAACACTCAGACGCGAATTAAACGAACATCGAGCTGCACTATGGGAAGCTACTACAGCCCCTCTCACGCAAACAACACCCAAGCTATGGAGGTTAGCCAAAGCTCTGCAACGGAAACCGACATTCGATCACCCCCTCACCACCCCGAACGGGCGTGTACACACTCCGCATGGCAGAGCAGAAGCACTGGCAGATGCACTCCAAGATCAGTTTGTTCCGAACCCACCCACAGCCGACACCACCAGACTACTGCGGGAACTTGCTACATGCCAGACCAACCACCCTCCAGCTGGTACCCTTGATGCCGAGGATGAATGCACCATCCGAGAACTAGCGCTCATAGTTTCCACACTGCCGCGGAATAAAGCTCCTGGGCACGATAGCATTACCATGATCGCTGTTAGAGAACTTCCAGTACAGGCCGTTGAACTCCTCGTTTCCATCTTCAATGCAGCCCTCAAGCTCCAGCACTTTCCCACACCATGGAAGCACGCAAAGGTTGTCACGTTCAGGAAACCAGACAAGCCACCAACTGACCCAACAAGCTACCGGCCGATCAGCCTATTAAGCACGCTAGCTAAGCTGTATGAGCGAGTGCTCATAGCTAGACTCCACAAAGTCATGGAGGCAACCAAAGTGCATCCAGACTGCCAGTTTGGCTTCAGAGCACAACACTCCACCGTCCATGCGCTCACACGCGTAACGGACTACATCACCGACGGCTTCAACACTAGCAAGGTCACAACAGCAGTTTTCCTGGACGTGGCGAAAGCCTTTGACCGTGTCTGGCACGAGGGTCTCTTAATCAAGATGTACAGGCTAGGTATGCCGCCGTACCTTATCGGCACTATACAATCCTACCTTACTGAACGCTCATTCAGCGTCCATGTCACGGGAGCCACTTCAACCACCCGCCCCATACAGGCAGGAGTGCCACAAGGCTCCGTCCTTGGGCCCTCACTATATGGCATATACACCCATGACATCCCGCTACCGACTCCAACAGAACAAGTCATGACCAGCATCTTCGCGGATGACTTCACAGCAATGGCGCAAGGTAGCCACCCTGCTCTTGCGCTACGAAGCCTCACCAAATACATAAACAGAGTCGTACCATGGTACCACCAGTGGAGAATCACCCTTAATGCCGACAAAACCACGGCAACCATCTTCACGCGTCACCCCAGGCCCAGACACGCCAACCCCTTCATCCTTAAGAATAAGCAGGAACCGCCACTCACCATCGATGGCAAGCCGGTCACCTGGAATAAAACTAGCACCTGCCTGGGAGTCGTACTCGATCGTCGCCTTACTTGGAGCCAACACGTCAAGTCAGTAACAATGAAGACTAAAGCCAAGTTGGCAAGCCTGTCGCCGCTACTCCGTGCAAGCGGCATGGCACAACGCACGAAAATGGTCCTCTACAAATCCCTGCTTAGATCGACATTTACATACGCAGCCCCGGTGTGGGCCAGCGCTTTCAAAACTCCATTACTCAGTCTCCAAACGGTCCAGAACCGGGCGCTAAAGCTAATAACCGGCGCACACCGGTACACGCCCACCATAGAACTTCATGAGGCCCTAGGCATACTGAAGGTTACCCCGTACCTCCAGAAACTTGCCTCATCGTTCTTTACTAAAGCCCAACAATCAAAACTACCCTACATAAAGAAACTCTCTGAAATAACGGCTCTCCCAGGAGACCGTTACAACAGACCAATAGCCTCAATTGGCATAGCATACTGCTGTAGCCCGGCTAAAAGACCGAGGCGCAGCTAATCCCCCCCCCCCCCCCCCCGTGGCCCTGAAAACCAACAAATTATCCTTAACCAAATAGTACATCCAGCCACCTAGTGGCCTCCTTACTCTAAACAATAAATCGACCATACCTTAATTCATTCTTAAGTTATGACCCCCGTAGGAGTCGGCACTTAACTACCACATGTCTGTACTCATGCAGCAGACATAACCAGACAACGACGGAGCTGCTAGGTGGCGACCAAGTACCTTATCGAGAGTGCCGCTGTCAAGCGGTTAGGTTACACACTAATAACAGAGCGCGGCGAGGGATCGTATAACTCTTACAACTAGCCGCTAGGTGGCGACCTAGTACCTTATCGAGAGTGGCGCTGTCAAGCGGTGAGGTTACACACTAATAACAGAGCGCGGCGACCGCTAGTATAACTCTTACAACTAGCTGCTAGGTGGCGACCTAGTACCTTATCGAGAGTGGCGCTGTCAAGCGGTCAGGTTACACACTAATAACAGAGCGCGGCGAGCGCTCGTATAACTCTTACAACTAGCTGCTAGGTGGCGACCTAGTACCTTATCGAGAGTGGCGCTGTCAAGCACCTAAATACCTGGCCAGACTGAGGGCGGACGTACTAGACATAGCTCTTCTTATCAATATACCAACAAATTACACGATTAAAACGGATGCTGCATTAACATCAGACCACAACCCTATCATCATTAAACTCGATATGGATGCGGTGCACGCTGCGCAACAGCCCCGCTACAACTTCCATAAGGCAGACTGGGTCAAGTTCCGAACCACAGTAGTCAACCATCTTCCAGAACCACCGGTACAAATGAATGCAGTCGAGGAATTAGACCTACTCACCACTAATCTCACCACATCAATCCAGACCGGGCTGCAACAAGCGGTGCCAACATCAACCAGAAACAAGACCACGCTGTAGGACCTACCACCAGGACTTGCCAGATCAGTGCAACTTAAAAATGCAGCCCGCAGACTCTGGCAGCGGCACAGAACCCCAGATCTACATATTATATACAACAAAATGAGCGCAACACTCAGACGCGAATTAAACGAACATCGAGCTGCACTATGGGAAGCTACTACAGCCCCTCTCACGCAAACAACACCCAAGCTATGGAGGTTAGCCAAAGCTCTGCAACGGAAACCGACATTCGATCACCCCCTCACCACCCCGAACGGGCGTGTACACACTCCGCATGGCAGAGCAGAAGCACTGGCAGATGCACTCCAAGATCAGTTTGTTCCGAACCCACCCACAGCCGACACCACCAGACTACTGCGGGAACTTGCTACATGCCAGACCAACCACCCTCCAGCTGGTACCCTTGATGCCGAGGATGAATGCACCATCCGAGAACTAGCGCTCATAGTTTCCACACTGCCGCGGAATAAAGCTCCTGGGCACGATAGCATTACCATGATCGCTGTTAGAGAACTTCCAGTACAGGCCGTTGAACTCCTCGTTTCCATCTTCAATGCAGCCCTCAAGCTCCAGCACTTTCCCACACCATGGAAGCACGCAAAGGTTGTCACGTTCAGGAAACCAGACAAGCCACCAACTGACCCAACAAGCTACCGGCCGATCAGCCTATTAAGCACGCTAGCTAAGCTGTATGAGCGAGTGCTCATAGCTAGACTCCACAAAGTCATGGAGGCAACCAAAGTGCATCCAGACTGCCAGTTTGGCTTCAGAGCACAACACTCCACCGTCCATGCGCTCACACGCGTAACGGACTACATCACCGACGGCTTCAACACTAGCAAGGTCACAACAGCAGTTTTCCTGGACGTGGCGAAAGCCTTTGACCGTGTCTGGCACGAGGGTCTCTTAATCAAGATGTACAGGCTAGGTATGCCGCCGTACCTTATCGGCACTATACAATCCTACCTTACTGAACGCTCATTCAGCGTCCATGTCACGGGAGCCACTTCAACCACCCGCCCCATACAGGCAGGAGTGCCACAAGGCTCCGTCCTTGGGCCCTCACTATATGGCATATACACCCATGACATCCCGCTACCGACTCCAACAGAACAAGTCATGACCAGCATCTTCGCGGATGACTTCACAGCAATGGCGCAAGGTAGCCACCCTGCTCTTGCGCTACGAAGCCTCACCAAATACATAAACAGAGTCGTACCATGGTACCACCAGTGGAGAATCACCCTTAATGCCGACAAAACCACGGCAACCATCTTCACGCGTCACCCCAGGCCCAGACACGCCAACCCCTTCATCCTTAAGAATAAGCAGGAACCGCCACTCACCATCGATGGCAAGCCGGTCACCTGGAATAAAACTAGCACCTGCCTGGGAGTCGTACTCGATCGTCGCCTTACTTGGAGCCAACACGTCAAGTCAGTAACAATGAAGACTAAAGCCAAGTTGGCAAGCCTGTCGCCGCTACTCCGTGCAAGCGGCATGGCACAACGCACGAAAATGGTCCTCTACAAATCCCTGCTTAGATCGACATTTACATACGCAGCCCCGGTGTGGGCCAGCGCTTTCAAAACTCCATTACTCAGTCTCCAAACGGTCCAGAACCGGGCGCTAAAGCTAATAACCGGCGCACACCGGTACACGCCCACCATAGAACTTCATGAGGCCCTAGGCATACTGAAGGTTACCCCGTACCTCCAGAAACTTGCCTCATCGTTCTTTACTAAAGCCCAACAATCAAAACTACCCTACATAAAGAAACTCTCTGAAATAACGGCTCTCCCAGGAGACCGTTACAACAGACCAATAGCCTCAATTGGCATAGCATACTGCTGTAGCCCGGCTAAAAGACCGAGGCGCAGCTAATCCCCCCCCCCCCCCCCCGTGGCCCTGAAAACCAACAAATTATCCTTAACCAAATAGTACATCCAGCCACCTAGTGGCCTCCTTACTCTTAACAATAAATCGACCATACCTTAATTCATTCTTAAGTTATGACCCCCGTAGGAGTCGGCACTTAACTACCACATGTCTGTACTCATGCAGCAGACATAACCAGACAACGACAGACGGACCACGCTGTAGCGGCAATCTACGTACTACGTGGCCATCGCTCCCTCGCGGTAATAAAATCAAATTGACATCATTGACCATTATTCATTGTTTGCATAGCTTAGTTTTATTTAAGGTCCTCTTTTGTAAATCAGTTTTTACTAAGCGAGCGAAGCGAGCGTCTCCACAAGACTCTTATGGCACTTCGTTCTGTTTTTTTTTTTCTTTTTTTTTTTATGTCCGTCGATAGCGGTCGAACAGAAGGTCCGATCAACTTGAAATTTGAACCATCTACAAGCCTCGATGTGGATTGAAGGTGTATAGTTTTGAGGCAAAATCGTTCCAAAAGTTACAAAGTTACGCCATAGTTACTGCAAAATATTTTTCTGAAACAAAATGGCGGCAAAATGTGAGATAGCCATATTTTTTTTAAGCTTTTTCCGATCACGAATGTGTTCATGTTATCGCGATCTGATGAATATTGGCAAAGTTACACAAAAGTTACTCAAAAATATATTTCTGAAACACAGTAACAACAAAATGTGAGGTGGATATCTTATAGTAAATTTTTGTCCGGACACGAATATACTAGTGTAAACGCGATTTGATACATATAAGAGGCAGAAATTACATTTCTTTTGCTGTCAATAACTGTTAGTAGCGGTGGCGGACCGCGGCGAAAACATGACAGCGAAAATTCTAAGCAACGCACATTGCACTGCATCCAACAATGTCGGGAAGTATAATAGCTATGGAAATTTATACTTCCCGATATTGTTGTATGCAGTGATATTTGCGTTGCTAAGAATTTTCGTTGTCATTCTGTCTAGTGTTTTCGCGGCGGTCCGCCACCGTTACTAACAGTTATTGAGTGTAACTTTGTAACTTTTGAACGATTTTGTCTCAAAAGTATACACCTTCAATCCACATCGAGGCTTGTGGATGGTCCAAATTTCAAGTTGATCGGACTTTCCGTTCGACCGCTATCGACAGACATAAAAACAAAACAAAAAACAAACAGAATGAAGTGCCATAAGAGTCTAGTACAACAAAAAAAACAGAACGAATTGCCATAAGAATCCAAATAGATCCCATTATTAATTGTTTGCATAGCTTAGTTTTATTTAAGGTCCTCCTTTGTAAATCAGTTTTTATAACTGAATAGGATAGACATTAAAAAATAAATAAATAAATAAATTCACTTTATGAGGTTCTTTCAGAACAAAGTTTCCTACCTACTTTGACAAATAAAAACGTTTGCATATTGAAAGTAAATAATTTATTACCTACTTATGTCAGTACTTTACGGTATCAGTTTTAGTAAGTACCCCCCCCCCCCCCCTCCACCACCCAATGCAAATTGGTTGATAGAACAGTAGGCCTACATTTTTTAATAACTGAAAAAAATGCCTTTGTTAAATATGATTTAATACTAGGAAAACGCTCTGTTTGACGCGTTGATAAGCGAGCGCGTCCATATCTACGAACGCTCTGGCGAAAAGATCTCAAAGCTAATAAAAACAACAATTTACAACAATTCAAGAATGCGCATTGCAAAATTTTGTTCTAATTTCCATAGCTATTATACTTCCCGACATTGTTGAATGCAGTGCAATGTTCGTTGCTAAGAATTTTCGCTTTCATGTTTTCGCCGCGGTCCGCCACCGTTACTAACAGTTATTGACAGCAATAGAAATGTAATTTCTGCCTCTTATACGTATCGGATCGCGTTAACATTAGTATATTCGTAACCGGACAAAAATTTAGTATAAGATAGACACCTCACATTTTGCCGTAACTGTGTTTCAGAAATATATTTTCGAGTAACTTTTGTGTAACTTTGCCAATAATCATCATATCACCATATCGCCATAAACTGAACATATTCGTGACCGGAAAAACGTTTATAAAAATATGGCTAACTCACATTTTGACGCCATTTTGTTTCAGAAAATTATTTTGCAGTAACTATGGTGTAACTTTGTAACTTTTCGAACGATTTTGCCTCAAAACTATACACCTTCAATCCACATCGAGGCTTGTGGATGGTCCAAATTTCAAGTTGATCGGACTTTCCGTTCGACCGCTATCGACAGACAAAAAAAAAAAAAAATCAAACAAACAAACAAACAAACAAACAAACAAACAAACAAACAAACAAACAAACAAACAAACAAAAAAAAACAGAATGAAGTGCCATAAGAGTAAAGTGGAGACGCTCGCTTCGCTCGCTTAATAACATAGTCTGTTAATTAGCAGATTGATGGATTCGATGAAAGTAAATCAAACACAATGGCTTACGTCCTTAGAGCTAATACGCCGTCTCACAAAGATTATTATTTATTAATAATTTCGTTCCATTTTATTGTCGTTGTTGGTGTTTGAGAAATTCAATTATTTTTAATAGACTAGGAAAACGCTCTGTTTGACGCGTTGATAAGCGAGCGCGTCAATATCTACGAACTTTCTGGCGAAAAGTTTTCAATGCTAATACGAACAACAATTAACAACAATTCAAGAATGCGCTTTGCAAAAATTGTTCTTATTTCCATGGCTATTATACTTTCCGACATTGTTGTATGCAGTGCAATGTGCGTTGCTAAGAATTTTCGCTGTCATGTTTTCAAGACGGTCCGCCACCGTTACTAACACTTATTGACAGCAATAGAAATGTAATTTCTGCCTCTAATACGTATCGGATCGCGTTTTCATTAGTATATTCGGGATTGGACAAAAATTTACTATAAGATAGCTACCTCTCATTTTGCCGTTACTGCGTTTTAGAAAAATATTTTCGAGTAACTTTCGTGTAACGTTGCCAATACTTATCAGATCGCCATTACATTAACATATTCGTGACCGGAAAAATCTGTAGAAAAATCTGGCTATCTAACATTTTGCCGCCATTTTGTTTCAGAAAAATATTTTGCAGTAACTATTGTGTAACTTTGTAACTTTTCGAACGATTTTGCCTCAAAACTATACACCTTCAATCCACATCGAGGCTTGTGGATGGTCCAAATTTCAAGTTGATCGGACTTTCCATTCGACCGCTATCGACGGACATAAAAAAAAAAAAAAAAAAAAAAAAAACGGAACGAAGTGCCATAAGAGTCAAGTGGAAACGCTCGCTTCGCTCGCTTAATAAAAGTGTGTACTTGAATTTGGTTAATTAATTAATCGAGTTAATTGGAACTCAGAACAAGATCAACATGTTCTAGTGATGGAAAAGTTACAGAAGGACGACAGCTTACCTGAGAAAGTAGATAGGTCGCTTTGAGAAACATATAGATGAAAAGACAAATAAATAAACTAGGAAAACGCTCTGTTTGACGCGTTGATAAGCGAGCGCGTCAATATCTACGAACTTTCTGGCGAAAAGTTTTCAATGCTAATACGAACAACAATGTACAACAATTCAAGAATGCGCATTGCAAGAATTGTTCTTATTTCCATGGCTATTACACTTTCCGACATTGTTGGATGCAGTGCAATGTGCGTTGCTAAGAATTTTCGTGGTCATGTTTTCAACATGGTCCGCCACCGTTACTAACACTTATTGACAGTAATAGAAATGTAATTTCTGCCTCTAATACGTATTAAATCGCGTTAACATTAGTATATTCGTGGCCGGACAAAAATTTACTATAAGATAGCCACCTCACATTTTGCCGTTACTGCGTTCTAGAAAAATATTTTCGAGTAACTTTCGTGTAACTTTGCCAATACTTATCAGATCGCCATTAGATTAACATATTCGTGACCGGACAAAAGTTTAAAAAAATATGTCTATCTCACATTTGGCCGCCATTTTGTTTCAGAAAAATATTTTGCAGTAACTAAGGTGTAACTTTGTAACTTTTCAAACGATTTTGCCTCAAAACTATACACCTTCAATCCACATCGAGGCTTGTGGATGGTCCAAATTTCAAGTTGATCGGACTTTCCGATCGACCGCTATCGACGGACATAAAAAAAAAAAAAAAAAAAAAAAAAAAAACAAACAAACAAACAAACAAACAAACAAAAAAACAGAACGAAGTGCCATAAGAGTCAAGTGGAAACGCTCGCTTCGCTCGCTTAATTAAAATCTGTCAACAAGTTTTCATTTAATAAAATAATATTAATTTTTTGTATAGTACGGTTTTTTAGTTATTCAAAATTATGCACAACTTACCCAACATATGATTTTAAATTGAAACCATAAATTCTGAAAAAAAAATTGCATTTTCGCAATTTTGATGGTATCGGTACTGTAGATATTGTTAGATTAACGCCGCATCCTTCAAAACATAACTTTGACCAGAAACAAACATTTGCGTAACCGGTAGCCAATTTTTATTTTATTTTTATTTTATTAAACATTTCCATTTACTACAAAATAGAATGGGGGTTGGCAGAAAAGAGCACAGCTCCAAACACCAGAGTGACTGCCAACCCATACTAAAATTAAAATATAATAATGAACATAATACAAAATACAAAATATAAAATACAAAACAAAAAACATGAAAACATAATATGAATGAAAATATAATTATAAGATACAACTGTTAAATATGAAGTAAAAAAGAATAAAAAAGAATAAAAAAATGAAAATTTACAAAACAATGTTTAAAAAATGCTCCGTTAAAGAGGCTTTGAAGACATCTAATGAGCGTGCCATCCTGATCTTGAGTGGTAGGGAATTCCACGATTGACAAGCCCTATAATAGAACCCTTTCTGGTAGGCTGCTGTTCTGGCAAAAGGTGGCCTGAACAATAGACCCCTACCAAATTGGGCACTACGATTACAGGCTTGTAGTCTTACATATGGATCCAGGTTTGTCCTACCATTTAACATGCCCCACAAAAATTGCAGCTCTACTTTTTTCCTGAATGTTTCTAGAGATGGAATCTTCAATGATGCACGTCTTGCCGTAGCACTATGAGTGGTAAATTGCGACCTAGCAGCAATAAAGCGTGTAGCTCTACTTTGGACACGCTCCAACTTCATCTTGTTGCTTATAGATGTTGGGTCCCACGCTGGGCAGCCGTAGACGAGATGAGGTCTAACGAGCGCTAGGTAAACAGCCCTTTTGGTGCTAGGCTGAGCATGATGCAGATGTCTAGCAATGAAATATAAATGCCTGGTGGCTTTGGCTCGTACTACTTCACAATGAGTGTTCCATTTTAGATCACTTGTAACAATTACACCTAGTAGTCTGACACGTTTTTTCTCTGGAATAGGCAAGTTATTGATCAAATAACAACAAGGGAATGGATTCTTGGATCTTGCAAATCGGATAGACATACTCTTTTGGGGGTTAATCTTCATGCCATTAACTGTACACCAATTGTCAATATTTTTTAAATCAGATTGTAGAGTTTCTGAATCCTCCTTCGTCATAATCTTTCTGTAAATCGTGCAGTCATCAGCAAATTGGCTCATATCCGAAGAAACACACTGAGGCAAATCCATCATAAATATATTAAACAATAACGGACCAAGAACTGACCCTTGAGGTACGCCTGAGGTTACAAGTATTGAACTTGATTCTGTTCCCTGAAACACAACCTTTTGTGATCGATCTGTCAAAAAATGTTCTAACCAAGTGTGTAAGGATCCACGTACACCATAATAGAACAGCTTGCTTAGTAATTTCCTGTGTGGAATCTGGTCAAATGCTTTAGACCAATCTAGCATCACCGCATCCACCTGCTTGCACTTAGGATCTTCCAGGGCACACTGCCAATTGTCGATTACCTTCGTAAGAAGAGTTGAACAAGATCTACCTGGAATGAATCCATGTTGGTTTTCATTAAGAATATTAGCCGTTGTGATGTGTTTCAGTAGCTCTTGAAATATGATGCGCTCCAATGTTTTGCAAATGATAGAAGTTAATGATATAGGTTGATAGTTCGAGATGTTTTCCTTCATCCCCGATTTGAAAATTGGAATAACATTTGCAATACGCCAGTCAGAAGGTACCACGCCAGTATGCAGAGATAAGTTAAATATGGAGGTTAAAGATGGAGATATGGAAGCTGCACACATTTTCAGAATCATTGAAGGGATGCCATCCGGCCCTGTGGCTGAATCAACTCTCAGACGTTTCAAGTGTCTTCTTACTGCGCTGTGTGTGATGTTTAGCGTTGTTATTGGCACTGTATTCTCGTGAAGATTTGGTGATTGGGATGAATCATCAGAAGGGGGAGTGAAATTCTGTTGAAATGTACCATTAAACGCATCTGCTAACTTTTTTGGGTTCGACTCAAGCAAGCCATTCACCATGAACTGTTGAGGGGCTGATGATCCATTCTTAGAATGAATGTACTTCCACATTGCTTTACTATTTTTTGTTGTTAAATTCCATATGTAACGATTGTGCGCATTGCGAATTTCAGTCTTAACCCTGTTTCTGTGTACAGTATACGTGTGCCAGGCTTGATCATTTCCAGATTTCTTCCATATTTTATGAAGTTTATTGTAGTTAACGTACATATTTTGTTCTAGGAGGTGAGGAATTTTCAGTTCATTATCTGTCGTGATATTTGTGGTACAATGTTTCTCATCTACCGGTACAAGGTAGACCCCACATGTTGATCATTTGCTCTTGGATTCGAAGAGAAGACGATTCAAGTCCCGGAATAAATGTCCAGATCTTGTCCAGGAAACCTGCGGCAAACAGACAATCCGGGTAACATGATTCTTGATCTAGGCAAGCGACACAAAATAGCCTCGTCTTAAGTCGCCGTACAACAACTTCGGTAATGCTTTCGTCATCAATCAATGACGTGTTTACGGTCTAGGCCAACCCGAGCAGGTATCTGAATTAGCCACAGCCGCTGGTTGGCTGCCGCTCACCCATCCGTGAAGGAAGCAATACCGAAGTTGTTGTACGACAAGTACACACATAAGTCAAGGGTAGTAGGCCTAACAATATCTACAGTTCTACACCATGCATCACTATAGGCCCCCAAGGGTTAACTAATACCACATACCATAATAATGTGACGTACTCATATCCAAAGCTGTTGATTATTTTTGCTCTTGGACTTGAAGAGAAGACGATTGAACAAACAGTCCTGATGCCTTGTTCAATAGGGCGGACCGAAAAATTCAATTTTTGTTTTTGAAGTCGTAATTCCGCGGAAAAGTTGCGAATTGGGGAGACTAAAAAGGGGTAAAAAAGAAATAAAATCGGTTTTTATCTTCCGGTCACGCATGTTCTCTAAACTTGGCGCTAAAATTTGGAAAAATTCACCTTTTTACGACATAGCCTCTTCCCGAATGTAAAACCTCAAATAGGTAAATATGTGGTAAATATATAAATAACCGATTTGTTGTAATAGCTCAAGAGGCTATCGGGAAGAGGCTATTATCGTAAAAACGAAATTTTTTTCTAATTTGCAAACTTTAGAGCACACGCACGACCGGAAGATACAAACCGATTTTATTTAATTTTTTACCGCTTTTTAGTCCCCCCAATTCACAACTTTCCGCGGTATTACGACTTAAAAAAAAATTGATATTTTTCGGCCCACGCTATTGTTCAAGACACCTGTAGCAAACACAAATACCCCGGGTAACAACGAGTCTAGGTAGAGACAAGCTAAGCCTCGCCGACATACAGACGGTATTAACGTATCGGGAGTAACAGTAGAAATAATGACCCATCGCGTGTCGGGGTAGAATAAGTTCAGAGTGACTCTGCTAGTCGTAAGAGGCGACGAAAAAAGACCCTGTCCATTCCCCCCTCACTGCTACACTGAAGATTGCTCCTCCCACTTGGCCCTGCTCAGCCTTGTTACACTCCCTTTGTTACTTCACTATCTTTATGACTTCACTCCCTTTATGACTTCACTCCCTTATAAAGACCACGCGATGTGTAATGGATTCGGACATGTGGCGATTTTTCCAAAGTTACAAAATTATGGAACGTAAAAAGAAAAAAATATCATCATCATTGACCTAGAGAGGGGCATTCCTCTAGAGTGCCATCATATCACAGCCTTCTAGAAGAGCCAATGTATGTGTACTACTAGATCTCAACTAGATCTCCGCTACCGGCTTCCCTACGAAACAAGGTTGGATCATGGATTTATAATAGTACCATGTCCATACAACTCCATGGTTGGATACTAAATATTTGAGCAGACGAAACAACGTTTGGCAGCGGGCAGCGCCATTGGCAAATAAATGAATAAAGTTGCCCTAACGAAAGTATTCTGATGCTTACGACACACGCGAGTCCAAGGCGACAAACTTATAGTTTTCTACTTCGCTATAATTCCTACCATCTAATCTAAACAGGTCCATTGGGGTTAATGTAAGATCTTCCGTTGGTTACCTGTAACAGTGGGTGTGGCCAAACCGCCTGTGCACTCGACTAAGCCGAACCATGTATTGAAGAATGTGTGAAAGAACGCCAGGTATCTTTTGATTTTCTTTCAATTGGAGCGGTTGAAAGGGGCAGAAGACAATGACCCCGGAGATCGGTATGCGAATACTTTCGGTGGGAACTAAAGTAGTCTTACAATAACTTCGGTAATTCTTTCGTCATCAATCAATGAGGTGTTTAAGGTCTCGGCCAACCAGGGCAGGTATTTGAATCAGCCACGGCCACTGGTTGGCTGCCGCTCACCCACCCGTGATGGAAGCATTACCGAAGATGTTGTACGTCCCAAGACTACCTTACACATGCTTTCGTCACAAGCGACTGGTTCGTAGCCAATCAGCGATCGGTATTGGCCCGGATGTGTCTCGGGCGGTTTGCTGGTTGGCTACGACTGCCCCGGATGTGACGGAAGCAGGTGTAAAGTAATCTTGGATCCACTATACTCGACTCACCTCCGTGCTTACTGCAGAGACCGGGCAGGATGTTGAGACCGACAGCCGACAGCTCCTCGCTGTAGCCGCCAGATCGCAGCACCTCCATTCAGGAAGAGACTCCGAAGGCGGGTGGTGAGAAAAGGGTGAGAATCCTACGCTGTCTTCGCCCCCCATCCGGCAGGCGAGCTCTGGCGGGGGGGGGGGGGGGGGGGGGGTCCCTGTAACAGAACACAGACTATTGGAACACCACTACTGACTCGTCCCGTCGGGGCCCGGGGAAGAATAGCGTATATTCTACCCCGGGCCCAGACAGGTCTCATTTAGTCGCCTCTTACGACTAGCAGAGTCACTCTAGGCCTATTCTACCCCGGGCCCAGACAGGTCTCATTTAGTCGCCTCTTACGACTAGCAGAGTCACTCTCGGCCTATTCTACCCCGGGCCGAGACGGGTCTCCTCTCTTTCGTCGCCTCTTACGACTAGCAGAGTCACTCTGGGCCTATTCTACCCCGGGCCCAGACGGGTCTCCTTTCGTCGCCTCTTACGACTAGCAGAGTCACTCTCGGCCTATTCTACCCCGGGCCGAGACGGGTCTCCTTTCGTCGCATCTTACGACTAGCAGAGTCACTCTCGGCCTATTCTACCCCGGACCGAGACGGGTCTCCTTTCGTCGCCTCTTACGACTAGCAGAGTCACTCTGGGCCTATTCTACCCCGGGCCCAGACGGGTCTCCTTTCGTCGCCTCTTACGACTAGCAGAGTCACTCTCGGCCTATTCTACCCCGGGCCGAGACGGGTCTCCTTTCGTCGCCTCTTACGACTAGCAGAGTCACTCTAGGCCTATTCTACCCCGGGCACAGACGGGTCTCCTTTCGTCGCCTCTTACGACTAGCAGAGTCACTCTCGGCCTATTCTACCCCGGGCACAGACGAGTCTCCTTTCGTCGCCTCTTACGACTAGCAGAGTCACTCTGGGCCTATTCTACCCCGGGCCCAGACGGGTCTCCTTTCGTCGCCTCTTACGACTAGCAGAGTCACTCTCGGCCTATTCTACCCCGGGCCGAGACGGGTCTCCTTTCGTCGCCTCTTACGACTAGCAGAGTCACTCTAGGCCTATTCTACCCCGGGCACAGACGGGTCTCCTTTCGTCGCCTCTTACGACTAGCAGAGTCACTCTCGGCCTATTCTACCCCGGGCTGAGACGGGTCTCCTTTCGTCGCCTCTTACGACTAGCAGAGTCACTCAGGGCCTATTCTACCCCGGGCCCAGACGGGTCTCTTTTCGTCGCCTCTTACGACTAGCAGAGTCACTCTCGGCCTATTCTACCCCGGGCCGAGACGGGTCTCCTTTCGTCGCCTCTTACGACTAGCAGAGTCACTCTGGGCCTATTCTACCGCGGGCCCAGACGGGTCTCCTTTCGTCGCCTCTTACGACTAGCAGAGTCACTCTCGGCCTATTCTACCCCGGGCCGAGACGGGTCTCCTTTCGTCGCCTCTTACGACAAGCAGAGTCACTCTGGGCCTATTCTACCCCGGGCCCTGACGGGTCTCCTTTCGTCGCCTCTTACGACTAGCAGAGTCACTCTCGGCCTATTCTACCCCGGGCCGAGACGGGTCTCCTTTCGTCGCCTCTTACGACTAGCAGAGTCACTCTGGGCCTATTCTACCCCGGGCCCAGACGGGTCTCCTTTAGTCGCCTCTTACGACCAGCAGAGTCACTCTGGGCCTATTCTACCCCGGGCCGAGACGGGTCTCCTTTCGTCGCCTCTTACGACTAGCAGAGTCACTCTCGGCGTATTCTACCCCGGGCCCAGACGGGTCTCCTTTCGTCGCCTCTTACGACTAGCAGAGTCACTCTGGGCCTATTCTACCCCGGGCCCAGACGGGTCTCCTTTCGTCGCCTCTTACGACTAGCAGAGTCACTCTGGGCCTATTCTACCCCGGGCCCAGACCATCCACACGGTGGTTCTGATGGTTATACTTGAATATAGCTGGTACTTGTTTTTACTTCCTTCTTTAAGACCAAATATATGTTTTTAATTAGAGTTTCAATGTAATGTATTTATTTCTTAATCATTTTAGTAATGTTGAAATATTGTGATTTATTGAAAAACCGGTAAATGTTCGGGAAAGTATTCCTGAAGAAGAAAGGAAAATAAGAATCAGTTATACTCAGGTATTACATTAACTTTAACAAAGAAAGGTCAGACTCAGAGGTATTGGTTTAACCTTTATCACCTTGTATAGTTGTGCAAGGTGAAGACAGAGAGTCTCTAGGTTAATTATAAATAATATTGGTAATATACGGGACGCTGAGACTCACCAGTTTAAACTAACTTTTATCCGAATTCTCATAGTATTTAATATTTATACAATTGGAAGAGGGCGCCATTTATGTTTAAAGTTTGTGACGTGCCAAAAAATGCAGGTGCACACCACTCGGCAGGCCTGACGCACTTACCGGGCCGGACCGACTCAGTGGAGATGGGGGGTGGGCTAAGTTGCGGCTCGTCTTCAGATGGTGGGCGCCACTTCGTTTCGAGTAGATGACCTGTAGGGGATATTGTAGAAGGAACGAAGAAATTCTACGTTGAAAAATAACCCCAGTTCATGAGAGAGCAAAGATAGAGATTTATTATGAGAGAACGACTGACGACAAATGGACAATGGTGGACAAGACACAGCTTGAGAGACTTCAGTCGATAAACATGAGAAAACAACACAAATGGTTCATTGACAAAAATACAATATAAGAAAAATAGAAAATACTTGTTTAGTTAAATACGCTACCCTTGATGGGCGTACGGTACATTAAGTTTACACGTTCGCTCTTCTTGAGCCTATTGTGACAATACACAAATACTTAATAATAGTAAGGTAGAAAAATATGGAATAATCGGTAGGCCTTACAATGTAACTGTAGGTTAAAGCTTTTAAGCTCGGGCCTTCATGGGCACTGGGAGACTCAAAGCGACTAACCCTACGTCATGTAATTCCCTATCTCGGTCAGCCACGGACACTTTGAGATTCTAAGTACCCGTCAGTAACTTCTCGCCCTCACATTCGCCACGGAATAGGTTGAGGTTCAAAGCTACTACGGTACGTTAGTTAGTACATACAGAAGAGGCTACGTGCCTACCTAGCAAGACAAGTTGCCAGCAAATCCATCGGCTCTACCGGCCGTGACTATTGCTATCTTAAGACTAACAAGTTACTAAGGTTACGCTACAACTAAACATGGGTTATGATACGGACTTAAATTTAAACACAAAATGGTGATCACCTTACACTGGTTGTTAAGATGCATGAGAATTATTACTAGTTAAACGCTGAATGCTAGTCTGTACGTCCGGCTTAAATCCGCTACAAGCGTGTGGGTATCAGACCCGGATGCTTTGATCGTACAGACCTTAACGGCTTAAATTATAATTACATTAACAGGGTTATACAAGGTTACTATACACTTAGCCTAGGGGATTTTCCCCCTGCACCGGCTTCTAGTTACAGGATAATGAATAACGCTCTACCTTGGTAGGCTTGTACACTGGTTCACTAAGTTAGCATATGGCCTAACTGAAATGTAAGCATGTAGGCTTCACGCCAGACACGTAAGTCTACATATGGTATGACTGAATAGTAAAGTTAGAGTTCCTCCATTCACTAAGTTAGCATATGGCCTAACTGAAATGTAAGCATGTAGGCTTCACGCCAGACACGTAAGTCTACATATGGTATGACTGAATAGTTAAGTTAAAGTTCCTCCACATGCTGGATAAAAGTTGACCAGGCTTTATGCACATGGGTAATTAGTGATTTCGAATTCGGGTATCTAAATGGTCAGCGAGGCCCTGCCTCTAGTGGCTCAGTTACAGTACCGACATATCGGGGTTCTCGTGGACCGAACCTGGCTGGGGAAGTCTACGACGGAAATTCCCACGTGGTTGTCCGTGAAAATCCACCTCGCCGAGGAGCTTCCTAGATTAGGCCTAGGCTAGACTGACAGTCGCCTCGGATCGGATGCTGCTAGCCTAGAGGTCCGCTGCGTCGCACGCTCGCCCATCGGGAAAACTTCGACATGCCGGAAAATGTAGGCTAGACCCTCCGGAAAAATCCTATTTTCAAAGAGAAAATGGCCAATGTAATAAAACTATTTTCAACAAACGATACGTTAAGCCTAGAGACACATTCTCAGCTTCAACGCCAGATTAGATGGATGAACAAGGACTTACCACTGAATGGATTTACGAAATACAGGTTATTAAACCATGCTGCACGTAGAACGCCTCTGGTAGCTTACATGCTCGAGCAAAATGTAGCTCCGAAACACAAAGTTCTCTCAGGACTTCTCTAACGAAACAGACCAAATCTAACCTTCCTGATGTGGCTCCTCAGCTATCGTCGTGCGATAGAGTCGAACGAAACTAGTGCTGCGCGGCGACACTTGGAACTTGCTCGGCTGCGTTAGGCTCTCACCGGCGGTGGAATGCGCGGGATTTCAAACGCCGTGCGGGACGTTCAAAACACTCGATCATCCGACGCTATGGAGAGGGGTCCCGTTGGCTCTGGCCAGCCTTCAGAACATGTGAGACGACCGGAATATCACTAGGGGCCAGCCCAGTGGATTCCTAGCCGTCACACTCCCCCCCCACAACACCAGAAAATGGGGTATTTTCTTTAACGATCAACCACAGGCTTGAGATCTACTACATGCCATCGTCCGCTTCCCATACTCCTAGGGCTTCGATGAGGCTGTCAAAACGTGTCTTCAACACGGCCAACCCATTGGTGGCTTCGACCAACCTAGGTCTGACTTCCTCCTCATCCGGTATGAGAGCGATGCGGCGATCTAGAAAGAGTAGCTGCCGGGAAATCGTACGTGCCTGCTCCGACTGTCCTTCGAAATCAGAAACCAATACCGTCAATGCTGACAGCCTATCGGTAATTAATGTTAATTCAGCCTCATTCGTAGCCATCTTAAGAACCTACAAGAAGTCGACAATATGTAGCGATGAATCGACCAAATTTCCTGCTAAGAAAACAATTTGACAAACCGAACCCTAAGCTCGACCAATGTGAATCGACTAAACCAACAAAAAGTTCAAGCAACCATTGACCAGGGAAAAAAGATGTAGATACTATGTAAGATGCTCTGAAGAAAAGCAACAACCTCCGTTTGAACGTTGGGTAGCACCTGAAATGCAAGCCTCAAGTTTCTGATAGGCCCCACGTTGGTTGCGCCAATTAATGTGACGTGCCAAAAAATGCAGGTGCACACCACTCGGCAGGCCTGACGCACTTACCGGGCCGGACCGACTCAGTGGAGATGGGGGGTGGGCTAAGTTGCGGCTCGTCTTCAGATGGTGGGCGCCACTTCGTTTCGAGTAGATGACCTGTAGGGGATATTGTAGAAGGAACGAAGAAATTCTACGTTGAAAAATAACCCCAGTTCATGAGAGAGCAAAGATAGAGATTTATTATGAGAGAACGACTGACGACAAATGGACAATGGTGGACAAGACACAGCTTGAGAGACTTCAGTCGATAAACATGAGAAAACAACACAAATGGTTCATTGACAAAAATACAATATAAGAAAAATAGAAAATACTTGTTTAGTTAAATACGCTACCCTTGATGGGCGTACGGTACATTAAGTTTACACGTTCGCTCTTCTTGAGCCTATTGTGACAATACACAAATACTTAATAATAGTAAGGTAGAAAAATATGGAATAATCGGTAGGCCTTACAATGTAACTGTAGGTTAAAGCTTTTAAGCTCGGGCCTTCATGGGCACTGGGAGACTCAAAGCGACTAACCCTACGTCATGTAATTCCCTATCTCGGTCAGCCACGGACACTTTGAGATTCTAAGTACCCGTCAGTAACTTCTCGCCCTCACATTCGCCACGGAATAGGTTGAGGTTCAAAGCTACTACGGTACGTTAGTTAGTACATACAGAAGAGGCTACGTGCCTACCTAGCAAGACAAGTTGCCAGCAAATCCATCGGCTCTACCGGCCGTGACTATTGCTATCTTAAGACTAACAAGTTACTAAGGTTACGCTACAACTAAACATGGGTTATGATACGGACTTAAATTTAAACACAAAATGGTGATCACCTTACACTGGTTGTTAAGATGCATGAGAATTATTACTAGTTAAACGCTGAATGCTAGTCTGTACGTCCGGCTTAAATCCGCTACAAGCGTGTGGGTATCAGACCCGGATGCTTTGATCGTACAGACCTTAACGGCTTAAATTATAATTACATTAACAGGGTTATACAAGGTTACTATACACTTAGCCTAGGGGATTTTCCCCCTGCACCGGCTTCTAGTTACAGGATAATGAATAACGCTCTACCTTGGTAGGCTTGTACACTGGTTCACTAAGTTAGCATATGGCCTAACTGAAATGTAAGCATGTAGGCTTCACGCCAGACACGTAAGTCTACATATGGTATGACTGAATAGTAAAGTTAGAGTTCCTCCATTCACTAAGTTAGCATATGGCCTAACTGAAATGTAAGCATGTAGGCTTCACGCCAGACACGTAAGTCTACATATGGTATGACTGAATAGTTAAGTTAAAGTTCCTCCACATGCTGGATAAAAGTTGACCAGGCTTTATGCACATGGGTAATTAGTGATTTCGAATTCGGGTATCTAAATGGTCAGCGAGGCCCTGCCTCTAGTGGCTCAGTTACAGTACCGACATATCGGGGTTCTCGTGGACCGAACCTGGCTGGGGAAGTCTACGACGGAAATTCCCACGTGGTTGTCCGTGAAAATCCACCTCGCCGAGGAGCTTCCTAGATTAGGCCTAGGCTAGACTGACAGTCGCCTCGGATCGGATGCTGCTAGCCTAGAGGTCCGCTGCGTCGCACGCTCGCCCATCGGGAAAACTTCGACATGCCGGAAAATGTAGGCTAGACCCTCCGGAAAAATCCTATTTTCAAAGAGAAAATGGCCAATGTAATAAAACTATTTTCAACAAACGATACGTTAAGCCTAGAGACACATTCTCAGCTTCAACGCCAGATTAGATGGATGAACAAGGACTTACCACTGAATGGATTTACGAAATACAGGTTATTAAACCATGCTGCACGTAGAACGCCTCTGGTAGCTTACATGCTCGAGCAAAATGTAGCTCCGAAACACAAAGTTCTCTCAGGACTTCTCTAACGAAACAGACCAAATCTAACCTTCCTGATGTGGCTCCTCAGCTATCGTCGTGCGATAGAGTCGAACGAAACTAGTGCTGCGCGGCGACACTTGGAACTTGCTCGGCTGCGTTAGGCTCTCACCGGCGGTGGAATGCGCGGGATTTCAAACGCCGTGCGGGACGTTCAAAACACTCGATCATCCGTCGCTATGGAGAGGGGTCCCGTTGGCTCTGGCCAGCCTTCAGAACATGTGAGACGACCGGAATATCACTAGGGGCCAGCCCAGTGGATTCCTAGCCGTCACAAGTTAGATACCAAAAAAAAAAATTACACCGTTAAATTATATGTTCATTCGTGGGGAAAAGTGAGCTTAAACTGGTGAGTCAAAAACTCAATAGTTCACTTAACTTCACTTGACTCGTTCACTTTGCTCGTTTGGTGAGTAAAAACTGGTGTCTCAAAAAATTACATCTTCTTTCAATTGTTTTAAACCACGAGACTTCGTTTAGAAAAGTGAGTGAGTCGCTGTATCCCATATTTATTTATTTTATGTTGTAGAGGAGTGTTGTAGAGTGTTCTAATGTAAAAGTGTAGAGTTCTGTATGCCAGTGACAGCTTACCGGTCCTCGCCTCCGGGACAGTAGCGTCAAGTAAACGGGACAGGACAGGATGTCCTGGTCTCCCAGAGCTCGAACCAGGACTCCACGCTTATGGCACTTACATGATTTAAATCAATTATATATAATTTTCAGAGCTCTTAATTTACAGTCTGTCTTGAATTGAAATGAATGCAGCTCTAACTTTAGTTGCGTTTCCACAGATATAAGGGCTGGTCTTACAATCTCCTAATAAGAAAGTTATTTGTAGCAATTAAGCTATTAGGAGGATTTCAAGGGTTTTGATTGGTGGTTGCCATAGAGAAAACAAGCTAATCAACGAATAAGTAGTTATTGGGACATTGTAAGACTAGACCTAAGCGATACAGGTAACAATGGGTGGAGCAAAATCGCGTTTTACTGTAACTGCAATTATTGAGCTGTGATATTGTTATGTACCACGGCAGTACCAGGCTGGACGAACGATCATCGTCACGATTACCCCTGTAATCGTGACATGGGCGTAGCGATACGCTCCCAGCCCTGCCGTGCCACTAACGGGGATCGTGTGGTGGGATTGTTCACAATGCAGTTCATTCAAAGGAATACCATGATTCAACAACAAGGATTACGTTTATTCAATGACGGGAATTATGTAACATTACACAACCTAGACCTGTGAACATGTGGCTTGGGCTATAACACGTACATACCGTCAAGGCCTGCCAATCGTTCCCAGACTCACCCGAGTCGAAGCCCCGGCTTCCCGCCCCGAGGTGATTGGTGACTGGCTTCCCGGCTCCGGCTTCCCTCGACGTCGTTAATCACTCTCTCCTTCGTCGTTCCGTGATCAACACTTCTTGCTCTCTTCAGTCGTGTTCCAGCTTGATTCCTTCCACCGTGTCCACACACCTTGGTTATAAACCCCTCCCTCATGACGTCACGTCTCTCTACGACATCGCCTGCCACGGCGAGGAATTGCCGACAACAATAACATCGTAACAATAACGAGTAAATAATTAAACAGATAATGTTTTGGACAAAACCGCCGACCTTCGTACATTATGTAATGAATCCCGACGCTTGTCCCAATCATCTGTTTACTTAACTAGCTAGGCCCGCCGACCATGCACAATAACTGCATAGCCAACTGACCCAGTTACAATACTCAAAACATTACGACACCATTTGTCCAAACAACTCCATGGAATCTCACCGATCAGAAAGGGCTCAAATCCATGAAACCCAGTCTTTCATGACATCCCTGGGGCTCCGGAAAAATCGACCTCGATTTTCCGACTTCGAAACACCCCTTCTGGGCGACCCCCTCAAGACGGAGAACACTAATCTCCCCGTCCTTCCCTTGGTCAAGACGTCCAGAAGTCCCCCAGGTCATCGGCCTTCGTGAGATTCCCCCATGCGATGCGTCATCAGGATGATATCGAATAGACCGTAGAGAGACTGAGAGGAGGTTGGTGACATGTCCACAGATGGATGAGATGGGCGTGGCTCCGGACCGCCAGTATTCGAAACGCCAGCGTGTACAACTTATGCCGAGGAAGCAGCAACAACCACCTCTTCCTAACTTAATCTAAAATGTACGCTCAACAACCCAGCCCTCAGTTCACAAGCAATCCGTACATGAACAACAGTGGCAAAGAATAACAAAAAAACAAAAGTACAATAATAAAGTTGAGCAAAATATAGAAGTAATAACAACAATAACAATCCAAAAAAAAAAGTAACAACTATAATTCAACAAGAAACATAATTTTCTTTCTCCTTTATAAACCATAGATAAGCCACTGTCAACGAAACAAACTTCACGAAGCAATGTCATCCATTGAAGTTGTCTCGTTGAACGTAAACTCCGTAGTGTACAATGATCCGCCGAGTAGACAATTTTCTCTCGCACGGTCCAGACTAGATGTCCACATCCACATGCAGTGTGCTTAGTCACAGCCGTTATCGCATAACCAGCTGTGAACATAAAACACACGACAGAAAACATAACCGAAAAAACCGTCAAAATGAACCATGGGTGCACAGTGAATTTGCAATTAATAATTAACATATAGCTTGAAATCTTAACAATAATCAGGTGAAATAATCAACAACACCGTTCGCCTACAAAGCTCAATTTTACAATCAAAAACAATTTTGAAATTACGAAATGTATTTAATAAGTAAACAAGAATTATCTCCATTTTTTTTCAAATGAAGTGATCAAAACCAACAACAATTCACCGTGCATGCACGTCCCATGCCTAGAGTGGGAAAACTCGTGGAAACCTCTAGATCATCTCCACGATATGGACCACCTATCCCGCTATGTTACTTGACCATAGCTAAATTCAGGGCCATTTCTGCCCACATCTAAAATTTGGAAAACAATTAATTAACCAATAAATTAATCAAATAACCCCATTAATAGAGTATATCCACACGTTACAAGAATAATTATAAAATTAATGCGCGTTAACCCGGGGAATGTGAACAACGAGACGCACATCGTAGCGTTTCACGATCCCCTCCCCCCTTTTCCTCCATCATAACTGCGAATGCCAAAAGTGAATCCCCCATTGTGACACCTGTCAAACGCCACTTTCCTCTGTCACCTCACAGTAATTTCCTAACCAACACCATAGGCAGCTAAAGCGCAACTCTCAACACCCGAAAATACCGCACTAAGCAACATACCCACTGCATGTGTCAACACAGCCTCTGTTCTCCTTTCCCTACCTCGCTTAAATTCCAGGAATGTCCAACGCCCACTTAAACTAATACTTAACCGATGCCCACCAATTCGTGCAATAATAAAAACTAAACCACTCAACAAACATGTACCGGTATGACGAAAGGTTGAAGACCATAAACCTATCCTAAAATAATCTAAAAGTACTTGCAAAAGACACTCCCTTACCTGCCTGCTGAAAGCTTGGCTACTTCCCCGCGATTCATCCCTAACAAACAACTAACCCGCACACACAGCGTGTACGCGCCTAGTGCCTGATGCTCGCGTGAAGAGAGTATAGCTCGCTGCCTCCCACTATCGTTACGCGAACGCCCACCGGAGCGCTGCTACCTGCGACCGTACGCGGCCTGCCTCGCGGCAACGCAGGCTACAGCCGCTGGCCAGTAGTCGCGCTCGACTCCCCACACTCAAACAGCGTCAGGAGTCGAACTCGGGCCTCTCCACCACGGAGACCCATTGCCCCCTCCCTGACCTCTCCCCATTCCCCCTACAGGAATGAGTCATATTAGGTCCGAGGCCCATTGTGCGTAGGCAACACCCAAGAGTCTAAATGTCTCCCGAGTGGTACCGGAGCACCGTTCCCCCCACGAGAACTCCATCCAACATGCACGACTCACACGTGACCTCCCCCGATCTCCGACGAGATAAGTCATAATAGATCACGTGGAGCTGCAACCCTAGTACGCAGGCACCACTTAGAGCCTAAATATCTCCCGAGTGGCACCGTTGTACTGTCCCCACCACGGGAACCCAAATTATGGACTCGCATGCGACCTCTCCCCAACCCCCGAAAGAGCTGGGTCATATTAGATCACATGGAGCCACATAACCAAAAGGCGTGTAGGCACCACCCAGAGCCTGGATATCTCCCGAATGATGCCAGAGCGCCTTTCTCCCTCAAGTATACACCCAATGCATGACCCGAATCCCTGGACCTCTCCCTATCACCGAAGTGATAAGTCATTTTATACCCTGCGACGTCACACCTACCAAACGGAAGGCCCCAAAAGAACCGCTACTCTGCAGTAATTTACAGCCCGCCCCTCGTACGTAAACCAACGCAACAATCGTCGTCACGATTGATGCGAAAACACTAGCCAGCCCGCCATGACAACATTGAAAAAACCAGCAACCAGCTGACTTGCATGCATAGCGCAACTGACTACACACACTACGGACTGCTGACGTAGGAATAAGCTACATTCCGAAACGACAGCTTATCCGGGGGAAACGAAAAGAATGAACGAAAGAACCTAAACTACAATTAACTACTAAAAAATTCAAATAAAACAATACAATATACAATATATATTACAGAACGAAACAAAAAGAACACTGCACAAAATTGTCTTACACACCTATCCTATCTTAAACATAAAACAGTAATGAAAGCCTACCTATAAAAAAAATTATGCATAGCACAATTACGTTAATGAACGTATTACTTGTATGTATGTATGTATGTATGTATGTATGTATGTATGTATGTATGTATGTATGTATGTATGTATGTATGTATGTATGTATGTATGTATGTATGTATGTATGTATGTATGTATGTATGTATGTATGTATGTATGTATGTATGTATGTATGTATGTATGTATGTATGTATGTATGTATGTATGTATGTACCAGCCACCTAAACACGTACTCGAAACAAGAACATCCATAAACCAAAGAGAGAACATGCAATCGAAACACACACGCACATTTACACATGTTTACATGCACACGCGCCACAAAAGCGTACACATGGACCTCCCACGGTCCTCCTATCGCCCTCCAAAGGCGCCCGTATGGACCTCCCACGGTCCTCCTATCGCCCTCCAAAGGCGCCCGTATGGACCTCCCACGGTCCTCCTATCGCCCTCCAAAGGCGCCCGTATGGACCTCCCACGGTCCTCCTATCGCCCTCCAAAGGCGCCCGTATGGACCTCCCACGGTCCTCCTATCGCCCTCCAAAGGCGCCCGTATGGACCTCCCACGGTCCTCCTATCGCCCTCCAAAGGCGCCCGTATGGACCTCCCACGGTCCTCCTATCGCCCTCCAAAGGCGCCCGTATGGACCTCCCACGGTCCTCCTATCGCCCTCCAAAGGCGCCCGTATGGACCTCCCACGGTCCTCCTATCGCCCTCCAAAGGCGCCCGTATGGACCTCCCACGGTCCTCCTATCGCCCTCCAAAGGCGCCCGTATGGACCTCCCACGGTCCTCCTATCGCCCTCCAAAGGCGCCCGTATGGACCTCCCACGGTCCTCCTATCGCCCTCCAAAGGCGCCCGTATGGACCTCCCACGGTCCTCCTATCGCCCTCCAAAGGCGCCCGTATGGACCTCCCACGGTCCTCCTATCGCCCTCCAAAGGCGCCCGTATGGACCTCCCACGGTCCTCCTATCGCCCTCCAAAGGCGCCCGTATGGACCTCCCACGGTCCTCCTATCGCCCTCCAAAGGCGCCCGTATGGACCTCCCACGGTCTTCCTATCGCCCTCCAAAGGCGCACATATTCACACCTATTGTCATGTAGCGAGAAAAATGACAAAAGGGTGACCAAAGTGTGATTTATCCTCTCCTCCAAACCATTCATACATATAATCAACTCAAACACAATAACACTGCACAAAGAAACCAGTACTCGAAAACACCGGGAGCTATAAAATTCATGCCGGTATTAACCAAAAATCAGCAAAATAAACCAAACCGCGCTGACCCATATTACACGAATAATAACTACATCACCAGCATAAAATCATATAATTCCCGACGCAGCACTTCTTGCGCAATGCTATCGTGCCTACATCCACGCATGCACACACAAGTGAATAACTATAATGCCCATTGATGAACCAAAATAAAACTGCAAATCCCAAAATCCCATTCACAGGTTCGAATAAAATAAATTAAACGAGACCGGCGCACTCCACCAGCTTGTTATGTACCACGGCGGTACCAGGCTGGACGAACGATCATCGTCACGATTACCCCTGTAATCGTGACATGGGCGTAGCGATACGCTCCCAGCCCTGCCGTGCCACTAACGGGGATCGTGTGGTGGTATTGTTCACAATGCAGTTCATTCAAAGGAATACCATGATTCATCAACAAGGAATTACGTTTATTCAATGACGGAATTATGCACAATAACTCAACCAAGACCTGTGAACATGAGGCCTGGGCTATAACCCGTACATACCGTCAAGGCCTGCCAATCAATCCCAGACTCACCCGAGTCGTAGCCCCGGCTTCCCGCCCCGAGGTGGTTGGTGACTGGCTTCCCGGCTCCTGGGTTTCCTCCACGTCTGATTATGTCCATGGGCGACGGGTGAAGCCCCGTCGCCCATGATCCACACTTCTTGCTCTCTTCAGTCGTCTTCCAGCTTGAGTCCCCCCCCCCCGTGTCCACACACCTTGGTTATAAACCCCTTCCTCATGACGTCACGTCTCTCTACGTCATCGTCTGCCACGGCGAGGAATTGCCGACAACAGTAACATCGTAACAATAATGAGTAAACAATTAAACAGATAATGTTTTGGACAAAACCGCCGACCTTCGTACATTATGTAATGAATCCCGACGCTTGTCCCAATCATCTGTTTACTTAACTAGCTAGGCCCGCCGACCATGCACAATAACTGCATAGCCAACTGACCCAGTTACAATACTCAAAACATTACGACACCAGTTGTCCAAACAACTCCATGGAATCTTACCGATCAGAAAGGGCTCAAATCCATGAAACCCAGTCTTTCATGACAATATCAAATGGATTTCCTACTGGAATTGATTGCAGTAACCCTGCTGGTTTAAGTTTAGGACTTTTCTTTGACTGGCAATCACCACAACTTTTCACATACCTCGCCACCTCTGTACACATACCATTCCAATAAAACCGTGTTTTCAACTTGGCATATGTTTTCATAAACCCAAGATGACTACCCCCTCCAGGACTGTCGTGGCAATCATACATCACTTCAACCTTAAGATTGTCTGGAACAACTAGCAACTTAGTAGGTCCATTCGGGACAAAGTTTTTCTTGAAAAGCGCCCCATTTTCCAGAACGTAACTCCGTGATTGACGTTGGACCCTAGAAGAAGCCCGTTCAGGATTCAATATGGCGTCCATCAACTCAGCAAGCCTAGGATCTTGTTTCTGAGCGTTAGCCATTTCCTCCACTTGAATAGGCAACGTCATGATTTCCATTTCTCCCTCTATATCCCCTGGCTCAGGGCCATCTTTAGGTAACAACCGTGACATACAGTCTGCATCCAGGTGTTGTTTGCCAGACTTTTACACGATTTCCATGTCATAGTCCATCAAAAAGATAGTCCACCTAGCTAAACGCCCACTCCTTGCACTGCTTTTACGCAAGTAGCAAAGTCCACAATGGTCTGTGACGAGTTGGAACCGTCTACCATATATGAAATGACGAAACTGCTTAAGTGCATAGACGACCCCCAATAATTCGAGTTCGGAGACCCCATAGTTCGCTTCTGCGGACGTAACACGGCGCGAGCTATAACCAATCGGGTGCCATTTCGAATCAAATTGCTGCAGAATAATTGCGCCCAACCCCTCTCTAGATGCATCTGTCCTGATTTGAGTAGGAGCATCGCCTGAATAGTGTCTTAACACGGGGGCGGATACCAACTTTGATTGTAAAGTTCTGAAGGCCGTCTCTTGTTCATCATTCCAAGCAAATCGAACATTTTTCTTCGTTAAGGCCGTAAGGGGCGCACAAATACGGGCATAGTCCTGTATAAACTTCCTGTAATATGAAGTTAGTCCAATGAAAGATCGTACTTGTTTCACTGCGGTAGGTACTGGAAAATCTAAAACTGCCTGAACCGTATCTGGGTTAGGAGAAACTCCCATAGCATTAACCACGTGCCCCAGAATCGGAATTTCCCCAAATCCGAAAGAACACTTTTCCGGATTCAACGTCATGTTAGCATTCCTGAATCTCTCAAGCACCATCCTTAGTCTGTTTAAATGGTCATCAAAGCTCTCGCCCGGGACTAAGATGTCATCAAGATATACTAGACAATGAGTATATAAGAGACCGCTTAGAACTTTATCCATTGCGCTCTGGAATAGGGCTGGCGCCGTAGAGATTCCGAATGGCAGTCGCTCAAACGAGAACAAACCCACACAGGTAGAGAAACTACATATTTCCTTAGCACGAGGCGTAAGCCCCAGCTGCCAAAATCCTGACTGAAGATCTAGGGAAGTGAATACAGTACATCCATTAAGACAGGCTAACAGACTGTCAGCATTAGCACTAGGGTAACTATAACCCTTAATTTGTAAATTGACTTTCCTGAAATCCACCACCAGTCTAAGTTTACCATTCTTCTTCTTCACCAAGCATATTGGACTCGCCCACTCAGACATGGAAGGAGAGATGATACCAGCATTAAGCATATCATTAATATGTTCAACAATGGCCTCCCTCTCTCCCGCACTCACACGATAGGGCTGCATACGTACCGGCTTGGGATCTTTTAATTCAATGTCACAATCACCAATATTAGCTTTCCCAATCAAGTCCGACGACCATGTAAAAACATCATGAAATGACGTCAACAGTTCTAGCAACTTGTCACGTTCAATGTCCGGCATGTCCTCATTCACATGAAGTGATGCAATATCAGCCAGGACATTCCGTTGAGATAACCGAGTGCGCCTGTCGTAATTCATAACATCGGTTTCTATAGTCAGCATATCGGCGGCACTCGTCTCCAGGCTGTCTACGCTCGCTATCTGCTGAGGCAAAATGGCCGTTACACTCGCATCACATGAGTCTGGGACCTCCAGCGTATGTTCCTTATTTATAGCAACCAATTCCGCGTCTTCAACCTCCCCTAATACCGAACCCTTGTACACACATACTGGGAGCGATGAAAAATTAGCTACCGGTAAGACTCCACACATTGTAAATGACAGCATCATTGGGGGAATAATCAACCCCTTACGTTCCATCCAAGTCACCCTAGGTTCAAAGACTGCGACCTCATACGGAAGACCTCCTTCTACTGTGAATTCTATCTGACCCATCATGCCTGGACCAATAACAACTTCGCTGGAAGCTTTCAACAGCAAGGGCTCAGTTTCCGTGAGATCTATAGAGAATAAGTAATTGTCCGACTCCCCCTCCCCTGAAGAGGAAAGTATTGGAGCCTGATCGACAACGTTCGGTATATCCAATCCACTAAATTTAACAGTCACATCAACATCCATTCCGTGCATGGACATGGTACCATTACAATAATCTATAACAACCTTATATGTTACACAAAAATCACATCCAAGTAAACATTTAACGGACAGTCCTTCGACCACAATAAAGTCCATAGGGAAGGCAGTTCCTGCTATTACCAAACCAATTCCACAGACGCGACCAACCACCCTTAAAATTGAGTTATCCGCCGTACGTAATAACAACCCGTTCACCGGGCTTAACTCCAAATGCCGGACCAAATCCGCGCTAATGCAGGATACCCCCGCCCCCGAATCTACAAGGGAGGAAAATACTTCCTCTCCCAGACTCACAGGAATCCTCAAAGATCCCCACGTACGGTTCACCATAACATCAACTATTTGAGTAGCCAAGTCCATTTCCTCATCTGAAACAATAACGTCCTCTACCATTCCCTCAGCACTATTTACATCCCCTTGATAATCAACAACTTCTTCCTCTACAGGAACCTCTACGACAACATCAACAGACTCCTGCAATATCACAGCCATAATTTCCGGAATACGTCGCAAAACGTTTGCTCTATGCCGGACAGCCGCCCTCCTAATAAAACATTTCTGTTTCTTATGCCCCACACGGAAACATGCAAAACACCTACCCTTAAAACAAAACTCTTTAATATTCCTTTCTTCCTCAACCAAAGAGACTCTATTGCCTAACACCGGAGACGTCTCGCACCCCGGCGAGTAAATCAGTTTCCCGTAGTAGGGGTGGACGTTGAGGGTTGCTGCTCGGGCTGCGACTCACCGACCGGTCCATTCCCTGCCTGCAGAGCCTTCAATTGCAGACACTCTCTCATAAAATGCCCAGGCTTCTTACAGAAATAACACACTGCTCGTCCATCTACCCCACGTTGATTACCACGTGCATACCCACGCTGATAACCCCCATAACCGTGAAACATCCCTTGCTGCTGTTGTGGCTGCTGTTGTTGCTGCTGCTGATATGGCTGCTGTTGTTGCTGCTGCTGATATGGCTGCTGTTGTTGCTGCTGCTGATATGGCTGCTGTTGTTGCTGCTGCTGATATGGCTGCTGTTGCTGTTGCTGCTGTTGTTGTTGCCAACAACACCCACACTGTTGACCACCCCCTATCGCCGGTTGAGACGCAGAGAACCCCTGCTGCTCACGAGCGCCCTTCTGCTGCATAAGGCCTGTCTGCACCTTCTCCAATGACTCCACTTTTGCCATCAAGGCTGTCATTGCTTTTACTAACTCGGCGACAGCGCCACTTTCCGCCAACACGGGGTTATTCGACGTCCTCTGCCCCCTTGGATGCTCAGCGTGGACAGGCGCAACCACCGGCTGCATATTCCCCCACGCTGCACCACTCTTCCTCAACTGCTCAACGTCACCCAATTCATCCAAAAGTTTATCCACGTTGACAAAAGTCATATGTCTTATCGCCTCCGCCAAGTCAGGGCGCAACCCCCGAATAACCCACTGAACCCGCTCCCCGTTGGACATCGTAGGGTTCACTTTGTCCATCAATTTAACCCTGGCAAAAGCGTAATCATATACACTTTCACCCATGCGTTGAAGTCGTGCACACAACAACCCCATCCAATACTGTAAATCTCCCTTCTTGACTCCCCAAGTCTTAACGAAGTGGGCCTTTACATCTGACCACAGCAATGGTTGCACAGACCCGTCTGCTAGCACAGGAGCTTCCGCCAACCTTCTCGCATCCAACGCCGAATACCAATCTGCCTGCCCCCCTGACAAGTAGGACGGCAAAGCCTTCAATTTTTTGTCATCCGACCACGAGTTCACATCACCAGCCCTATCAAAATCTGCAATCCATAATTCCGCATCATCCTCACCTGGCCGAAATGTGTTTAACCGAACCAATCCACCCCCGCTTCCCTGTGGCTGAGCCATACTAGGTGTAACTTGTATCTCACCCCTCGAGTCTGCTTCGTCGTCTGAACTATCCCCTGGAAGAGGAGTCAATAAAGCCTCATTCACTAGATCACCACTCTCGAGTCTTTGCTGACGATGACACCACTCCAACAATCTCTCTGCAGGAGAAAGCCTTTCACTGGTATTAGGCACGCCCAAATTTCGAAGCGACGCTCGCAACGCCCGATCAGATGGAACCTCACTCATAGAGGAAAACCTAGCATCAAGACAAACCTACACCGCCAACAATACATCAACGTTCGAAAAACAACTCACTTGCCTGTACACAACTAAAATACATAAAGACACCCTCAACGCAATGCATAGCATTATTAAAATACAAAACCCAAACAAAAAACAAAAAAAACAAAAAAAACGTGGCACATAACACATTCACCCTCACATCATCATCACACCACGTGCTAACTCCTGACCAATTAGAACAACATCGCCACCCACGCACCCTCGCAACAGTGTCTGACCCAAAAATATAACAACAGTACATTTACCAAAACGCGTAACCCGTTCCTACAACCATAATTTTGTAATCACACCTGCATTAATCCATAATACCTACGGTATTACAACCCTACAAAACCGGCGACCTCCACCATGTGAAGAAAAGGGGTTGACTGAGCCCCAAGGCAGATGTTGTTGCCTTGATTGGCTTGGGGAGCGTAGCTGATGTTAAGCTAAGAGGCCCAGTTTTCCCCCAATCTTGACCACGATCGATATGTTTGTAGGGTCATGGATCGATGCAGGGTTAACACCATTCAACAAACAGATTTCAATAACGAAGGTTACGTATATATTTTCTTAAACTTCTACCCTATTCGGTCATTCCGTAAACTGTTGCATCATGAGTATGCGTGCGTGGGTACGACTTAATTTAACGTAAGCAATCTAATAGATCCACATCCTACCCTTTTATGACGGCCTGGTACAGCAAATCCAGCCAATCCACTGGTCCTGGCCCGCCCCTCGTTCGGTTCCCGGTACTGATCTTGTTGTCTTCCTTCTACTTCACTCTTCCGCTCTTGTGTGCTTAATCCTTTTCCATGCGTGGTCACTCACTCCTCGAACCCCGGTTGATGTTTACTCCACCATGTTTAAACGAGAACTCCTGGAGCCGGCCAATCCTTTTCCCGCACTTTGACACTCCTGACGTCATTGCTCTCCATCCCCACCAAGCCATAGATTTAGTTGGAAAAGTCCATTCTTCTGTACTCAAACCGTTTTCCCGCTCGTTTTAGCCAATTGGATCTCAGGACTTCCTCTCCCCTCTTCTCTAATTCAATCAAGTGGGGTCTGCCACCGTTGTGCAGTTTTGGTAAATCAAAGTCTACCTGACTAAGGTGTTCTCACGATACCCGTTCGTTGCCCGCTCCCGACGAAGTGTTGAAACCCTGACACATGCACATTCCGCGAGTACACTCAACTTGTGCATGCATCCTGTTAGGATTGCTACACATCCGGTAGAGCAGCCAATAACTAATATCAAAAGAACAGAAGAAGACCATAAAATGGTCATATTCTTCACAATATGACCTAGTTTCGAACCGGCCATCTTGGTATACTTGGCATTGGCTTCATACTTGTAAGATAACATTGACATAGTTTAGTGGGTTGGTTCCACAGCCTTCTGAATGTTTTATATGTTGGGACTATCTCTGTCTCCACCTTCCTTGGGGGAGGGGGGGCAGCAAGCCGTTGTCTCGTTCCACAGCCTTCTGAATGTTTCAGATGTTGGGACTATTTCTGTCTCCACCTTCCTTGGGGGAGGGGGGGCAGCAAGCCGTTGTCCCGTTTCACAGCCTTGTGAGTGTTTCAGATGTTGGGACTATCTCTGTCTCCACCTTCCTTGGGGGAGGGGGGGCAGCAAGCCGTTGTCCCGTTCCACAGCCTTGTGAGTGTTTCAGATGTTGGGATTATCTCTGTCTCCACCTTCCTTGCAGGGCCTATATACCGTTGTCTCAAGCCAGTTCCGGGACTATCCCGGTAGAGCGAGAGTGGAGTGATCCTTGCGAGAGCGATGATTCGGAGGTCAGCTGGGAGCCGCCGTTACCGCCCATACCCTCCGGCTCCCGTGACGAGGTACCGACTTTTGTTCAGTCCACTATTTAATTATACAAAACTACATGATTTATAAAAAAAAAAACTTAAATTAAATTAACAAATTAATAAATTGGTACCCAGTCCAGTATTAAATCAACAATCTAAATAGGCCTATTCTAATTTTAGTGGTGGAAAATGTACGGTCACTCGCTCAGCTAAAAAAAAACATTAAATATTAACAAACATAATTTTTTATTAAAAGCTTCTCCCTAAACACAAATAATTAAAACAAAAACATAACAAAGTAACAGACAGCAAAATAAGCCTACCGATTGCATGTAAATGTATTAAAGAAACCTTGGAGGGTAATATAGGACCAGCTACCAAACGAGAGCAAACCGCTAAACATGACCGAACAAGTTACAGGAGTTCCCGCTCACAACCCTCTCAAGCATGTCCTCCGAGCAGGTCAACGTGCCCATGGAGGTCGGCCTGTTTGACAAAGACGTTGTCCAGGATCCAGAGGGGGACAACGGAAGCATGACTACCCATCCCCCAAGCCCACGCCACAGCGCGTATGATATGGAGGGAGAATAAGGTCAAAACTTCTTGCCAGATTTAAACAATGACATGTCCTGGTGTAATAAAGCCAGCAGCAGGTACGTGCACACACCCAGGGTGTTACATGTGCGATATAGAGGAAGAATACGGGCAGAACTTCTTGCCAGACCTAGAGTTTGACATGTTCTTCTGTAATAAAGCCAGCAGCAGGTACGTGCACACACCCAGGGTGTTACATGTGCAATATAGAGGAAGGGAAAGGGGCAGAACTTCTTGCCAGACCTAGAGTTTGACATGTTCTTCTGTAATAAAGCCAGCAGCAGGTATGTGCACACACCTAGGGTGTTACATGTACAATATAGAGGAAGAACACGGACAGAACTTCTTGCCAGACTTTAATTATGACATGTCTTGGTGTCATAAAGCCAGAAGCAGGTACGTGCACACTTTCAAGGCCATCCACCCAGGGTGCTACATGTACACTATAGAGGAAGAAGACGGGCAGAACTTCTTGCCAGACCTAGAGTTTGACATGTCCTTCTGTAATAAAGCCAGCAGCAGGTACGTGCACACACCCAGGGTGTAACATGTGCAATATAGAGGAAGATGATGGGCAGAACTTCTTGCCAGACCTAGAGTTTGACATGTCCTTCTGTAATAAAGCCAGCAGCAGGTACGTGCACACACCCAGGGTGTTACATGTGCAATATAGAGGAAGAAGACAGGCAGAACTTCTTGCCAGACCTAGAGTTTGACATGTCCTTCTGTAATAAAGCCAGCAGCAGGTACGTGCACACTCCCAGGGTGTTACATGTGCGATATAGAGAAAGAAGACGGGCAGAACGTCTTGCCAGACCTAGAGTTTGACATGTCCTTCTGTAATAAAGCCAGCAGCAGGTACGTGCACACACCCAGGGTGTTACATGTGCGATATAGAGAAAGAAGACGGGCAGAACTTCTTGCCAGACCTAGAGTTTGACATGTCCTTCTGTAATAAAGCCAGCAGCAGGTACGTGCACACACCCAGGGTGTTACATGTGAGATATAGAGGAAGAAGACGGGCAGAACGTCTTGCCAGACCTAGAGTTTGACATGTCCTTTTATGGGGTAAGTGTGGCAGCACCGGAGGGAAGTGTGGCACCCTCATGTTTTACATAGAAATAATGGATATTGAAGCTAGGAGAAAGTGTGGCAGGGTAAGGAATACTCTTGTTATGCTTATGAATTTTTTTCAGATTTTTATTGATTTTACTTTGCATTTTATAGCGTTATTACTGGAACACGGTCGATGAATACTACTACTAATACTTCATGATTTGGCCAATATGTAAGAATAAGATCACTTTAACTACAGTTGCATTTCTTACCGTTTAACACTCCTCAAATAAAATTTGAAAAAGTGCTGTTTGGGTTATTGGTCAACAACAACAACAAAGCATCTAGGTGGGGGGTTTGCGTGCGATCTAGGGCGCACCCCCTTGAACGCGTTGGTGCCTGACTTGAAGTGCCAATAATCCAACCAAAATTGCGAATGTCTTTAGAAGCGGCTAATAGGGCGAAAGCAACTGGGAGTTGTGAAAATATGAAGCAACTGACAAGACCGCTGGACGGTCGGTTAGTTCGCGCACTGGTCACCGGGCGCGTGCCAAGCGCCAACGAGCGAGGCGCAATTTGGCGCTGGCTTTAAGTCACACGAACGCACACGCGGGCTGACGGGGATGGGGGACGACGGTCGCGGCCTTAAACACGATTTTTCAAACCCATGGCCACTGACACCAAAAAGTGCAACTCATAGCTACAGCCTTCTAAATGTTAAGCATTACTGTAATGCAAAAACATTGATGCCACACTTACCCCAGGAATAAAATTATGTGGGGCAAGTGTGGCACCATGAATAAAAGCTGCACTGCTAATTTTTTAAATTTTTTTTTATCAATTTAGATACCTTTAACCTCCTGTAACCAACATCAACAATAACTAAATATTACTGATACAATCATAGTGTTGGCACAAAACATTAGACAAGTCGGACGAATCAAGTTGGACAAATGAAAAACATAAGCTGATCAATATGCCTATAGCTCTTAAAGAAGAGATAGTAGATGAGTATGAATTGAAGATGACAACCTCCATATATCACTGATCAATATGTGTTTTTTTTTTTTTTTTTTTTTTTTACTCTATAAACAAAAAAGTTATGGCCGGGTGCCACACTTACCCCGCTGCCACACTTACCCCGCTGCCACACTAACCCCGCTGCCACACTTACCCCGATTGACACTAAATGACTAAGATTGATCCGGCCACTTGGGAACGATTGGGTGGTGAGGGGACTTAATAGTAATAGACTAATAGTTAGCAAACTATTTTAGAAAGTATATATACAGTAGTTACAGTTGCATACCATAGTCAATAGACATGATGTCGTATCAAGTGTTATAGGCTAGCAGCAAACATAATTTCCGTTTCTTGTCTCTGGCTAGGTAGGCTTCGCTACAACAATTTTCAAACTCCTCCAATGCTCTCTTTCACATTCTTCTGTTTTTCACTCTTCTACACGACTCTGCCCACTGTCTTGTCCATCGCTGCAAACTGTATAATAATCCCTGCCTGTCTACTGTCCCAAACGTATTTGCCAACTGTTCTCCCAATCACTGAGCATGTCTTATCTTCCTAATCCCTCTCTATCTAGTCACCCTCCAACCCTCTTCCCAGTTTCCCTTCATCCCTATATTCTTAAGTCTCCCCTCCGCCCTAATTTCCTAGTATCCACCTGCCCTCATCTTCCCCGTCCCCGCTCTTCCATCCCCAATCTTCCCAGTCCTCTCTCCTCCCTATCTTCCATTGCTCAACTCCGTAAATATTTCCCTGTCTCCTCACTTCACTTCCCTAAATTCTCTGTCTCTTTTTGCCCCCGACTTCCCTGTCTCTTCCCTTCCTCAACTTCCCTGTCTTCTCTCCTTGTAAGTTGCAAAGCTCTTCTCCCCATCTTCCCTGCCCCCTCTTCTCTATTTCCAAGTTTCCTCCCGCCCTCATCTTCCCAATCTACTCTCGACACATTTTCCAAGTCTCCTCCCACTCCATTTTCTCAGTCCCTTCTCCTCCCTAAATTTCCTTGCTCCTACTGCCCCATCTTCCAAGTCCCCTCTCTTTCCTAACTTCCCCGTCTCTTCTAAGCCCCGCCTTCCTAGTCTAACCTACGTCCATACTTCACTGTCTCCTCTCCTCCCCTCTCCACCCGCCCTAGTCTTCCCAGTCTCCTCCCAACCCCGTCTCCTCCGTAACTTCCTAGTCCCAATTCACCGCCCTAACTTCCCTTGTCTCCTCCAACCCCATCTTCCATGTCTCCTCTACCTAACTTCCCAGTCTACTCTCCTCTCCACCTTAACTTCCTCCGTCTCCTCTCCACCATTACTTTCTAGTCTTTTTTCTTCCCTAACGTCCCAGTCTCCTCCCCTTCCACCCCCGTCTTCCCTATCTTCTCTCCTCTCTTAAATCCCAGTCCCCTCTCCTAAGCAACTTTCCAGTTTCCTCTCCTCTCTAACTTCTCAGTCCCTTCTCCTCAATAACCACCCAGTCTCCACCCCCCCCCTCTTCCCAGTTTCCTCTCCTCCCCATCTTCCGAGTCCTCTCTCTCCCCGCCCTTGTCTTCCCAGTCTCCTCCTACCGCCTCTATCTTCCCAGCCTTCCCCCCCCCCCTCTAACTAGGCTCCTCTTCTACCTAACTTCCCAGATTCCTCACCTTCCCAGTTCTTTCTCCTCCTTAATTTTCCCGTTTAATCTCCTCTTGCCCACGCTCGTCCTAACTTCCCAATTACCCTCAAGTCCCTTACTTCCACTGTCTTCTCCCTAACTTTCCTGACCCATCTCTTTCATAACTGCCCCCCCTGACTCCCACAATGTCATCCCAGTTTCTTCTCCTCCCTTCTTCCCCGTCTCCGCTCCTCCCTACTTTCCCGTCTCCTCTCGTCCTTAACTTCCCACTTTTCTCTCTTCCCTTACTTCCCCGTCACCCCACCTCCCTTCTTCCCAGTGTCCTATCCTCCCTACTTACCGGTCTTCACTCGTCCCTAACTTCCCCGTCACCCCACCTCCCTACTTCCCCGTCCCCTCTCCTCCCTTACTTCCCAGGTTCCTCTTTTCCCTTATTTCCCCGTCTCCTCTCCTCCCTTCTTCCCAGTGTGTCTCCTCCTTACTTCCCCGTTTCCTCACCTCCTTTACTTCCCCGTCTCCCAGGTCCCCTCTCCTTCCTACTTCCCCGTTTTTTCACCTCCCTTACTTCCCCATCTCCTCTCCTCTTTTTTTCCCAGTGTCCTCTCCTCCCTAACTTTCCCGTCTCGTCTCGCCCTGTCTCCCTAGAACCTCTTCTCCCTACTTCTCCGTTTCCTCTCCTCCCTTACTTCCCCGCCTCCTCTCCTCCCTTCTTCCCAGTGTCCTCTTCTCCCTTACTTCCCCGTCTCGTTCCGTTCTGTCTCCCTAGTCCCCTCTCCTCCCAACTTCATCGTTTTCTCTCCTCCCTTCTTCCCAGTACCATCTCCTCCCTACTTCCCCGTTTCCTCTCCTCCCTTACTTCCCCGTCTCCTCTCCTCCCTTCGTGCCAGTGTCCTCTCCTCCCTACTTCCCCGTTTCCTCACCTCCCATACTTCCCTCTCTCCTCTCGTCCCTTCTTCCCAGTATCCTCTTCTCCCTAACTTCCCCGTCTCGTTCCGCTCTGTCTCCCTAGTCCCCTCTCCTCCAAACTTCATCGTTTTCTCTCCTCCCTTCGTCCCAGTGTCCTCTCCTCCCTTCTTCCCCGTTTCCTTACCTCCCTTACTTCCCCTTCTCCTCTCCTCCCTTCTTCCCAGTGTCCTCTCCTCCCGACTTTCCCGTTTCCTCTTCTCCCTTACTTCCCCGTCACCACTCCTCCCTTCTTCCCAGTGTCCTCTCTCCCTAACTTCCTCAACTCGTCCCGCTCTGTCTCGAACGAGACGATATACTAAATCTATAATAAAACAAGTAAATATATACATAAAAAATAGTTAAATACATATAATTAATAAATAAATAAATAAAAAATAGACAAATGAATGAATAAAAAAATGAATGAATGACCATGCAAATAAACGACAGACAACCAGCTGAACTAGAGCCCATGTCTGGTGTTGCAGGCAAGCGTCTGACGTTCGCCCCCGACGTGCGGCAGCTCAACACCCCAGACAACTAAACCAGCTGAACTAGAGCCCATGTCTAATGTTGCAGGCAAGCGTCTGACGTTCTCCCCCGACGTGCGGCAGCTCAACACCCCAGACAACTAAACCAGCTGAACTAGAGCCCATGTCTGGTGTTGCAGGCAAGCGTCTGACGTTCGCCCCCGACGTGCGGCAGCTCAACACCCCAGACAACTAAACCAGCTGAACTAGAGCCCATGTCTGGTGTTGCAGGCAAGCGTCTGACGTTCTCCCCCGACGTGCGGCAGCTCAACACCCCAGACAACTAAACCAGCTGAACTAGAGCCCATGTCTGGTGTTGCAGGCAAGCGTCTGACGTTCTCCCCCGACGTGCGGCAGCTCAACACCCCAGACAACTAAACCAGCTGAACTAGAGCCATGTCTGGTGTTGCAGGCAAGCGTCTGACGTTCGCCCCCGACGTGCGGCAGCTCAACACCCCAGACAACTAAACCAGCTGAACTAGAGCCCATGTCTGGTGTTGCAGGCAAGCGTCTGACGTTCTCCCCCGACGCGCGGCAGCTCAACACCCCAGACAACTAAACCAGCTGAACTAGAGCCATGTCTGGTGTTGCAGGCAAGCGTCTGACGTTCTCCCCCGACGTGCGGCAGCTCAACACCCCAGACAACTAAACCAGCTGAACTAGAGCCATGTCTGGTGTTGCAGGCAAGCGTCTGACGTTCTCCCCCGACGTGCGGCAGCTCAACACCCCAGACAACTAAACCAGCTGAACTAGAGCCCATGTCTGGTGTTGCAGGCAAGCGTCTGACGTTCGCCCCCGACGTGCGGAAGCTCAACACCCCAGACAACTAAACCAGCTGAACTAGAGCCCATGTCTGGTGTTGCAGGCAAGCGTCTGACGTTCGCCCCCGACGTGCGGCAGCTCAACACCCCAGACAACTAAACCAGCTGAACTAGAGCCCATGTCTGGTGTTGCAGGCAAGCGTCTGACGTTCGCCCCCGACGTGCGGCAGCTCAACACCCCAGACAACTAAACCAGCTGAACTAGAGCCCATGTCTGGTGTTGCAGGCAAGCGTCTGACGTTCTCCCCCGACGTGCGGCAGCTCAACACCCCAGACAACTAAACCAGCTGAACTAGAGCCCATGTCTGGTGTTGCAGGCAAGCGTCTGACGTTCTCCCCCGACGTGCGGAAGCTCAACACCCCAGACAACTAAACCAGCTGAACTAGAGCCCATGTCTGGTGTTGCAGGCAAGCGTCTGACGTTCTCCCCCGACGTGCGGCAGCTCAACACCCCAGACAACTAAACCAGCTGAACTAGAGCCCATGTCTGGTGTTGCAGGCAAGCGTCTGACGTTCTCCCCCGACGTGCGGCAGCTCAACACCCCAGACAACTAAACCAGCTGAACTAGAGCCCATGTCTGGTGTTGCAGGCAAGCGTCTGACGTTCTCCCCCGACGTGCGGCAGCTCAACACCCTAGACAACTAAACCAGCTGAACTAGAGCCATGTCTGGTGTTGCAGGCAAGCGTCTGACGTTCGCCCCCGACGTGCGGCAGCTCAACACCCCAGACAACTAAACCAGCTAAACTAGAGCCATGTCTGGTGTTGCAGGCAAGCGTCTGACGTTCTCCCCCGACGTGCGGCAGCTCAACACCCCAGACAACTAAACCAGCTGAACTAGAGCCCATGTCTGGTGTTGCAGGCAAGCGTCTGACGTTCTCCCCCGACGTGCGGCAGCTCAACACCCCAGACAACTAAACCAGCTGAACTAGAGCCATGTCTGGTGTTGCAGGCAAGCGTCTGACGTTCTCCCCCGACGTGCGGCAGCTCAACACCTCAGACAACTAAACCAGCTGAACTAGAGCCCATGTCTGGTGTTGCAGGCACGCGTCTGACGTTCGCCCCCGACGTGCGGCAGCTCAACACCCCAGACAACTAAACCAGCTGAACTAGGGCCCATGTCTGGTGTTGCAGGCAAGCGTCTGACGTTCTCCCCCGACGTGCGGCAGCTCAACACCCCAGACAACTAAACCAGCTGAACTAGAGCCCATGTCTGGTGTTGCAGGCAAGCGTCTGACGTTCTCCCCCGACGTGCGGCAGCTCAACACCCCAGACAACTAAACCAGCTGAACTAGAGCCATGTCTGGTGTTGCAGGCAAGCGTCTGACGTTCTCCCCCGACGTGCGGCAGCTCAACACCCCAGACAACTAAACCAGCTGAACTAGAGCCATGTCTGGTGTTGCAGGCAAGCGTCTGACGTTCTCCCCCGACGTGCGGCAGCTCAACACCCCAGACAACTAAACCAGCTGAACTAGAGCCATGTCTGGTGTTGCAGGCAAGCGTCTGACGTTCTCCCCCGACGTGCGGCAGCTCAACACCCCAGACAACTAAACCAGCTGAACTAGAGCCATGTCTGGTGTTGCAGGCAAGCGTCTGACGTTCTCCCCCGACGTGCGGCAGCTCAACACCCCAGACAAGTAAACCAGCTGAACTAGAGCCCATGTCTGGTGTTGCAGGCAAGCGTCTGACGTTCTCCCCCGACGTGCGGCGCTCAACACCCTAGACAACTAAACCAGCTGAACTAGAGCCCATGTCTGGTGTTGCAGGCAAGCGTCTGACGTTCTTACCCGACGTGCGGCAGCTCAACACCCCAGACAACTAAACCAGCTGAACTAGAGCCCATGTCTGGTGTTGCAGGCAAGCGTCTGACGTTCTCCCCCGACGTGCGGCGCTCAACACCCTAGACAACTAAACCAGCTGAACTAGAGCCCATGTCTGGTGTTGCAGGCAAGCGTCTGACGTTCTCTCCCGACGTGCGGCAGCTCAACATCCCAGACAACTAAACCAGCTTAACTAGAGCCCATGTCTGGTGTTGCAGGCAAGCGTCTGACGTTCTCCCCCGACGTGCGGCAGCTCAACACCCCAGACAACTAAACCAGCTGAACTAGAGCCCATGTCTGGTGTTGCAGGCAAGCGTCTGACGTTCTCCCCCGACGTGCGGCCGCTCAACACCCTAGACAACTAAACCAGCTGAACTAGAGCCCATGTCTGGTGTTGCAGGCAAGCGTCTGACGTTCTCCCCCGACGTGCGGCAGCTCAACACCCCAGACAACTAAACCAGCTGAACTAGAGCCCATGTCTGGTGTTGCAGGCACGCGTCTGACGTTCGCCCCCGACGTGCGGCAGCTCAACACCCCAGACAACTAAACCAGCTGAACTAGGGCCCATGTCTGGTGTTGCAGGCAAGCGTCTGACGTTCTCCCCCGACGTGCGGCAGCTCAACACCCCAGACAACTAAACCAGCTGAACTAGAGCCCATGTCTGGTGTTGCAGGCAAGCGTCTGACGTTCTCCCCCGACGTGCGGCAGCTCAACACCCCAGACAACTAAACCAGCTGAACTAGAGCCATGTCTGGTGTTGCAGGCAAGCGTCTGACGTTCTCCCCCGACGTGCGGCGCTAAACACCCTAGACAACTAAACCAGCTGAACTAGAGCCCATGTCTGGTGTTGCAGGCAAGCGTCTGACGTTCTCCCCCGACGTGCGGCAGCTCAACACCCCAGACAACTAAACCAGCTGAACTAGAGCCCATGTCTGGTGTTGCAGGCAAGCGTCTGACGTTCTCCCCCGACGTGCGGCGCTCAACACCCTAGACAACTAAACCAGCTGAACTAGAGCCCATGTCTGGTGTTGCAGGCAAGCGTCTGACGTTCTCTCCCGACGTGCGGCAGCTCAACACCCCAGACAACTAAACCAGCTTAACTAGAGCCCATGTCTGGTGTTGCAGGCAAGCGTCTGACGTTCTCCCCCGACGTGCGGCAGCTCAACACCCCAGACAACTAAACCAGCTGAACTAGAGCCCATGTCTGGTGTTGCAGGCAAGCGTCTGACGTTCTCCCCCGACGTGCGGCAGCTCAACACCCCAGACAACTAAACCAGCTGAACTAGAGCCATGTCTGGTGTTGCAGGCAAGCGTCTGACGTTACCATTATAATAATGTGTCACGTTGGCTAAGTTGGCAACAATCCACTTGCAGCTTTTTCATTCTTAGACCGATTTTAAAGCCTTGCACCAATTTGAGACAGACTGGGTAATGAAAGTGGTTTGTTTTACTTTTTGGTTTACTAACATGCTCACCTTGTATACAGAATAGCTGCTTGATATTGAAATAATTAACTTAAACTATCTTTTTATATTGCAGAGTGGTTTGAATGATTTGCGGGCGTTATGCATCAAGTCACCCGAGAAGACTATTTTGTTCAACACAAGTCTACACAATCGTTGCGGTTCAGAAAATCGAATCAAATGGTCCAGGCATATAAATTTGAATAACTCACAAACAAATATACAAAAATTCATTGCACTCCGTGCACAAACGTCCGGAGAAGGACCAACGCTTGAAAAAAAGGATGATGTGAAAAAAAGAATGATCGTCAAAAGAAAAAAAAAGTTGATTGTAAAAAGAAACCAGAACCCAAGAATGAGTGTTAAGAGAACAAAGAACATGAAAAGAAATCTGACGAGTGTAAAGAGCACCATGAAGAAGAAGACCCATGTGAACCGGTAGAGCTACCTTGTCGGGAGAAAACCAAAGAGGAGAAACGTTGCGAGTATGATCCAAAAGATGCGACTGTGCGACCACCTGGGGTGGTTCCGTGTCCGCTCCCTACGGATCATTGCGATGTAAAACCCTACAAGCTGGCGCCAGGGGAGTTGGAGGCAATGGGCAGGGCGACGCCAGAGAAAGAGTGCCCGAAACCAAAAGTGTTGGAGGCAACGAAAATGTGTGAAGTGTTGGCAGCTAGAAAGAAAAAACAGAAGGAGGAACCTTGTGTCGAAGAAAAAAGGGATCCGTGTAAAAAAGAAGACCCCTGTAAAAAGGAAGACCCTTGTAAAAAGGAAGATCCATGTAAAAAGGAAAACCCTTGTAAAAAGAAAGATCCTTGTAAAAAGGAAGATCCATGTAAAAAGGAAGACCCTTGTAAAAAGAGAGATCCTTGTAAAAAGGAAGACCCTTGTAAAAAGAAAGATCCATGGTAAAAGGTAGATCCATGTAAAAAGGAAGACCCTTGTAAAAAGAAAGATCCATGTAAAAAGGTAGATCCATGTAAAAAGGAAGACCCTTGTAAAAAGAAAGATCCTTGTAAAAAGGAAGATCCATGTAAAAAGGAAGACCCTGTAAAAAGAAAGATCCTTGTAAAAAGGAAGACCCTTGTAAAAAGAAAGATCCATGTAAAAAGGTAGATCCGTGTAAAAAGGAAGACCCCTGTCAAAAGAAAGATCCATGTAAAAAGGTAGATCCATGTAAAAAGGAAGACCCTTGTAAAAAGAAAGATCCTTGTAAAAAGGAAGACCCTTGTAAAAAGAAAGATCCTTGTAAAAAGGAAGATCCTTGTAAAAAGGAAGATCCTTGTAAAGACGAAACCCTTGTAAAAAGGAAGATCCTTGTAAAGATGAAGACCCTTGTAAAGAGGAAGACCCTTGTAAACACGAAGATCCTTGTATAAAGGAAGACCCAAGTAAAAAGAAAGACCCTTGTTAAAACAAAGATCCATGTAACAAGGAAGATCCATGTAAAAAGGAAGACCCTTGTAAAAAGAAAGAATCTTCTAAAAAGAAAGATCCTTGCAAAAAGGAAGATCCCTTGTAAACACGAAGATCCTTGTAAAAAGGAAGATCCTTGTAAAGAGGAAGACCCTTGTAAACACGAAGATCCTTGTATAAAGGAAGACCCTTGTAAAAAGAAAGACCCTTGTTAAAAGAAAGAACCTTCTAAAAAGAAAGAACCTTCTAAAAAGAAAGATCCTTGCAAAAAGGAAGATCCTTGTTAAAAGAAAGAACCTTCTAAAAAGAAAGAACCTTGTAAAAAGAAAGACCCTTGTTAAAAGAAAGAACCTTCTAAAAAGAAAGAACCTTCTAAAAAGAAAGATCCTTGCAAAAAGGAAGATCCCTTGTAAACACGAAGATCCTTGTAAAAAGGAAGATCCTTGTAAAGAGGAAGACCCTTGTAAACACGAAGATCCTTGTATAAAGGAAGACCCTTGTAAAAAGAAAGACCCTTGTTAAAAGAAATAACCTTCTAAAAAGAAAGAACCTTCTAAAAAGAAAGATCCTTGCAAAAAGGAAGATCCTTGTAAAAAGAAAGATCCTTGTAAAAAGGAAGACCCTTGTAAAAAGAAAGACCCTTGTTAAAAGAAAGAACCTTCTAAAAAGAAAGAACCTTCTAAAAAGAAAGATCCTTGCAAAGAGAAAGATCTTTGCAAAAAGGAAGATCCTTGTAAAGACAAAGACCCTTGTAAAAAGGAAGGTCCTTGTAAAGAGGAAGACCCTTGTAAACCGAAGATCCTTGTATAAAGGAAGACCCTTGTAAAAAGAAAGACCCTTGTAAAAAGAAAGATCCATGTAAGAAGGAAGATCCATGTAAAAAGGAAGACCCTTGTAAAAAGAAATATCCTTGGAAAAAGGAAGATCCTTGTAAAAAGGAAGATCCTTGTTAAAAGAAAGATCCTTGTAAAAAGGAAGATCCTTATAAAAAGGAAGACCCTTGTAAAAAGAAAGATCCTTGTAAAAAGGAAGATCCTTGTAAAAAGGAAGATCCTTGTAAAAAGAAAGAGCCTTGTAAAAAGAAAGAACCTCCTAAAATGGAAGATCCTTGTAAAAAGAAAAAACCTAAATAGGAAGATCCTTGTAAACACGAAGACCCATGTAAAAAGGAAGATCCTTGCATAAAGGAAGACCCTTGTAAGGACACTTCCAAAAAAGAACAAGATCCTTGTAAGGACACTTCTAAGAAAGAAGATCCATGTAAGAAGACTTCTGAAGAAAAACAGTGTTTAAGTGTGCCAAAAGTTAAAAAGCCCCCTAGCTGCAAACAAATTGAGGCTAAAAAGAAGGCTGCGGAGGCTAATAAAGCACAGGTGAAAAAATCTGGAGATACTGGCGACGCAAAACCACGCGAAAAAACTTGCGACGAGGTTGAAGCTGATTCGAAAACATTAGCACAGGCAATAGTCCAATTGATCCGTAAACTGTTGGGAACAGAGAAGGCTAGGGCCCGCGTTTGTCCGCAAGAAGATCCATGCAAAAAGCTATTAAAGGACGACCCGTGTGATAAACCAGATCCATGCAAGAAAAAGGACCCATCAAGAAAGAAGATCCATCCAAAAAGGAAGACCCATGCAAGAAAGAAGACCCATGCAAAAAGAAAGACCCATGTAAGAAAAAAGACCCATGTAAGAAAAAAGACTAGGTGGACAATTGGTGCGATTGAATTGTATTTTAATATTGTTTTGTTTTGTATTTGAATGTTGTTTTGTGAGTCAAATATAAGTACAATAACTTACAAAACTTGTGTAGAAACTTTACTGCAATCAAAATATTATTTGTATGACAAATCAGCATAATTAATAATTAATTATTACATTAATAACTGATACAGTTACATATTTGGACATAGGCAATATGAGTATCAAAAGAAAACTGCTGATACGTTGATTTTAATACCGATGCTCTCAGGGTCATGCGAAAAAAATCCCAAGTTTTTTAGGTGGGTGGAACGAAGTGGGGGGGAGGGCGGGTTAAATAAGGAATATCGTCAAACGTATCAAACGAAAGCTATTAATAGGCTGTTATCAGTAGGAATTTCAAACGATATGAAATTCCATAACGATAATCGCAACAGTAATAAAAAATTATCGCGATAATATCGGTGCAAAAAAATATCGTCTCGATATTGCATTTTCAATTTTTATCGTGATATATCGCCGCGATATTATGAAATAAGCACTAATACTACTTTTATCATTGCGTCATATGTGGGGGGGGGGGGGAGGGTGGTAGCTCGAATGGTTTTCCTGCGGCTACATCGAAGGAGGGCACTCGGCGGCTGGTCGGTGGTCGCTCGGCTAACGTTGAGCCAAGGTCCACTAGATCGCTTGTAGCGCGCGCGCAGCGCGCGCGAAGTAAGGTCATCTAACCTATTTCCATAATGTTAAAAATCCCATGTTATTCAAATGGGAGAATCATTCAGAAAAACAAATGAATTGATCTGTCAAAACAAATTATGGGCCAAAAAGACAAAATAACAATCGGTAATGAGATTTTGTCTTCACATTCTATATATATATATTTTGTAATACTTTACGCGTAAATTCACATTATTGGTGAGGATTATTTAAATAATAATGCGATTTTTGTAGTTGGATCCAAAATGGCGATTTTGGATCACATTCAATGACCTTACTTTGGGCTTCGCAATTACTCCGCTAGGAGTAAATCCAGTAGACCTTGACGTTGAGCAGGCGCCAAGTGGTCGCTCGGCTAACGTTGAGCAGGCGCCAAATACAAATATGAAATCAAGTCGCCACGATTATCGGGATATCGCACAGAATTTAATATCGTACGATTATCGCGATATGGCTAGCCATATCGCGATAATATCGTTATACGATATTATCGATATTTATCGATATGCTATTATCGTTGACATTCCTAGTTATTAGTAAGAATACTTTTAGTGTTATAAAAGAAAATATACCCTAGTGTTTGACTGAAAAAGTGTGGGGGGGGAGGGGGGGCGGTAAAAAGTGTCCTAATAAGTCAATTTTTCTTCTGGTTTGACACTCATTGAGTCATTGATGTTGATAAGTTTAACACAATTGTTTTGTGATTGATAGATAGCATTTACTGCATCGTATATATTCGTCTAGACTCTATAGTCTAGAAACTATACTCTAGAGAAATCTTATAAAAACTCATGTATATAATAATGTGGAGCACATCAAAAGCAAATATCGTAAGACCACTGTAGCATTTGATAGCTACAATAGTGAGCCATCACCAGAAGACATTACATATTTGAAATTAAATGGTGTTTACAGATGCACTACAATCCAGTGTGAGTCAAACATTCATTGTTAGTCAATATAGAACATAGAACAACTCTCAACCCAATTAACAAAAGAAGATTTACTAAGCCTTTTACGACGAGACTGGAAGCCAATAACATCACAGTACTTTAAGCACAAGACGACGCCGATGTGTTAATTGCAATTGCAGCAGTAGAGTCGGCTAACCATGAGAACAGCACCCTCACTGGTGATGATGCAGATTTGCCAGTAATTGTATGCATTTCAATCACGAACATTCAAGAATTGGGTTTATTCTTTACCCTTCACCTTTTACCCTTCGCATAATAAGTGGATGTGACACTACTGCAAGAATGTTTAGAATGGGTTAATATTTGCCATTCAAGACATTTGCATAAGATTTTTTTAAATTCATCTATTTCCAACAATCCCACATAGATTGTTGAGTGCAGTGAACAAGCAATCGGCCTGTTGTAAAATGAAAAAAGAAAAGTTTACACACAAATTAATAACTGCTAACACATTAAGCATGAGACTCTACCACCTAGATTATCGGCATCTCTCCACTACATTTTATTATTAGTATCGTCAAGTACATGGTTTAGCTTTGGAATAACTTTTAAAACATTTTTGTCTTGTAGCAACGGACAAGTCACACTACATATTTACAAATTCTATGATGTAATCGTAAAGTGGCCTGTTCTAACTTACGTTGCAATTGCAAGAAGCTGCATCCGTTTTAAATTCCTACCCGTTGTTGTTTGAAAATTAATGTGTGATGTGTTTAGTTAATGACCGATTACCGTAGCCATCAAACACTACAGTGGTTATGATATTTGCTTTTAATGTACTCCACATACTACACAACTCCTCAAAGATTTGTCTCTAGAGACCTTCAAGGTATGAGATGCATCAAAATGCCCTTAATCAATCACAAAGCAAGACTTGCTTGAAACAATGTTTCTTATTTCATATCCTTCCCTTAAATATTATTTCTGTACCATCTTCTTCGTGTATTTGCAAACGTAATATCCCCAGGAGCCGACTTTTCAGCTGACCTTGTAATGCCCAAATAGTCAAATACATCTTGTGGTACTGTGCTTAATTTGAAGATAATACAAATGCCTACGTAAAAAAAATTAACGTTTACATATTATATCATTATGAAACTCATAAAAAAAAACTAAATTAGCTGTTGCTAAATCATCCTCTGATGACTCTCCGACGATCGAGAGTCGTTGGAAAAGCAGCATAGGATCAACTTCGATTGTATCTCCATCAACGTTCGGGGTTTTAAAACCATTTGTTCGATGCTACACTATCGATGTTATCCTTAAGAAGTTCTTTATAATGTCCATAGGCGTGCCCAGACGTTGATCAATGGGGGGGCACAATTAATTACCAATTAAAGTACTTCACGGCGGCGCCAATGGGGGGTGTGGGGAGGATGCCCCCCACAAAAAGCTCCGCAGGAGATTTTTTAAAGACATACGTTATTAACCGGGTTTTTAAGCGTATTAGGAGGAGTACAGGTTGTCTGTTCAATGGGTTAATTTCACACGATTATTTGTGGATATCAGTGATATCATTGTTACAAAGTGAAGGAAGTGGTCAGTCCCACAGGCAAAATCTTGGCGGTAAGGCAACAGTTGATGTTGAGGCCGGTCAGCTGATTCCAATGTCATTCCAATCTAGAACTTCAGGTAAGATTAGGACCATTATGTCAGGCGTCAGCATTTTTGTCGCCCATTACGACAGGCACTATGCTGGACCTATTCTTTCCCGGGTCAAACGGGCAAGACAGTTAGGGCAAGAGTGACAGTTTGAGGAATATATTTAATATGAGGAAGGTGCTATAGGTCCTTTTCTCGTCTTTTACGATCGGCAGGCGTAAACAGTATACCCTGGGCCAAATTCTATTAAAAAAAAAAAACTCTCCTACCCTAATGGGGGGGCCGCTGCCCCCCTTGCCCCCCCTCCCCCTGCGCACGCCTATGATAATGTCTGCTATGTAACGTCTTTTCTGATATTCTGACCTCTTTTGCTGTGTCAGAATTTAGTTTTTGAAGCAAGTTTAAATTTCCGTCATTTAAATTCAGGGGAGAAAGCGACTTGTCTGCCGATACTATAGCTCTATAAAGTTGTGAATGTGGGCATTTTGTATAAAAGTACTTTCTTAGAATTTTTAATTTTTTTTATTTAATTTATTTTTAATTATTATTATTATTATTATTATTATTATTATTATTATTATTATTATTATTATTATTATTATTATTATTATTCTTCTTCTTCTTCTTCTTCTTCTTCTTCTTCTTCTTCTTCTTCTTCTTCTTCTTCTTCTTCTTCTTCTTCTTCTTCTTCTTCTTCTTCTTCTTCTTATTATTATTATTATTATTATTATTATTATTATTTTATTGTTGCAATACATACAAACTCGGTCAAAACCGGCATAAACATGTTGTACGGACACAAAATGTCAAGTATTTCCATGTGTTTACCTTATTAAAATCTACTTAGAACTACTTAATATATCTTCTTCTTCTTCTTCTTCTTCTTCTTCTTCTTCTTCTTCTTCTTCTTCTTCTTCTTCTTCTTCTTCTGCTTCTCAGATGCCCACATTTGGCTATACTACTTAGTATATCATTGTCCACGTCCACATTATTTTTTCCAAACCGAACTGTGGATGCTATGTACGGTCGTGGCCGATTTGTACTCATCCCAGCATTCGCTCTTTGTACGGTGGAAACCACGAAAACCACCATCGGGATGGAGAACTTCTTGAAGTCTTCATTCTTCTTAGTTCAAAAATTTTCGCACTATCCTACACGTGTTCAAAATAATTGCTTTTTGCATCTCGATATATATGTTCGGTTGGAGACCAATTAGTTTAATAATTAATACTGTCATGGAGTTTACGTGGAACAATGCCATTTGCTGATATAATTAACGGTATAACAGTAACATTATTCTGCTTCCACAACCTTTTTATTTCAATAGGTAATTCCTTATATCTGTTTATCTTTTCCCGCCAAGTTGTCTCTACATTGTGGCATTAAGGGACGGCAACATCAATTAAAATCGTTTCTTGTTTCTTCTTGTCAATAAATATAATATCCGGTCTATTGTGATGTATGGTTTGGTCTGTAATAACTGCCCGGTCGTAATATAATTTGTAGTCTTTACTATCTAATACCTTTTCAGGCTTGTATTTGTAATACGCAGTGGTTGTGTTTATAAGTTTATACTTCATGGCTAATTTTTGATGTACAATGTTTGCAACTTGGTTATGCCTATGAAGATAATCTGTTTGACAAAGCATTTTGCACCCAGATACGATATGTTCAATTGTTTCGCCGTTCAAATTACATTTTCTACATTTATCTTCCACTGTGACGTCTTTCAGTATGTATTTTTTGTAATTGTTAGTCTTGATTACTTTATCTTGAATAGCGATCATAAATCCCTCTGTTTCGCTGAAAATGTCCCCGGACGTTAACCATTTGTTCGATGCTACCCTATCGACGCTATCCTTAAGAAGTTCTTTATAATGTCTGCTATGTAACGTCTTTTCTGATATTCTGATCTCTTTTGCTGTGTCAGAATTTAGTTTTTGAAGCAAGTTTAAATTTCCGTCATTTAAATTGAGGGGAGAAAGCGACTTGTCTGCCGATACTATAGCTCTATGAAGTTGTGAATGTGGGCATTTTGTATAAAAGTACTTTCTCAGAATTTCAATTTGAATACCCCCTTTTTCTCTAGGTAGAGTCACTCGTTCTATTGCTGACTTAGGGTGATGACTTCTGTATTTGGTGAATGTTGTGCGGGTGAGAATTTCTAGGGCATGAAGTTCTGTCTGTGTCCAGTTAATAATTCCAAATGAATATGTTAGTACCGGTATAGCATAAGTGTTAATTGCTTTGATCTTGTTTTTACCATTCAATTGTGTTTTTAAAATGGATCCTATTCGTTTCTTGTATGCAGAAATTAGTTTACTTTTCATCAGTTTATGATCAATTCGTTTAGCCTGCGCAAATCCTAAATATTTGTATATCTTCTTCGACCATTACTCCAATCCGGTTGTCTTCGTCAATTTCAAACTCTTCTAATTTCGTAATCTTTCCTTTGATGACATGAAGTGACTTACATTTATCAATTCCAAAATCCATACATGTATCTCTACTGAATTCTAACGTTGAGTTAAGAAGATTCTTCATGTGTGTCGCATTTAAAGCATATAGCTTGAGATCGTCCATGTAGAATAGATGTGAAAGTGTGTGGCAAACCGTATTACCGTCCTTTATCTTGAAACCATGTGTAGATTTGTTTAGTATATGAGATAATGGATTTAATGAAAGACAAAACCAGTGCTTTTTTTCTAAAATAAAGTTAACCGGTACGTTCGGTATAATGTTTCATGTGACTGGCGTGGTATAGCTGGGGTCTGGGGCGGAGCCCCAGCCGCCGGAGGCAAATTTGCCGTAGGCGAACAAATTTTGGGGTACTGCATTAAGTTTGATGGCCAAAAACGCATTTTTAAGGCGGATTTGTATCGTAGATATCGACGAAATATGAAGCTTATGTTGCACAGCTCATGACTGGGATTAGATTCTGTGGCCACATGATCGAGCAGCGCGTGCGCGTGAACTGGCGTCCGCAGAAAACATAAAATATATTTTTTTTAAACGTGCCAATAGCGATGGTTTCATTGTAATAAGACGGAAACTAAAATTATTTTTTCAGCCCCCCCCACCCCCCCTCCCCCCGCCTCATGTTGAATCCGCACCTGTTTAACGTGACCCAAACACGAGACGTGCATTTACTCACTACAAACTTAATAGTTAATATTTGTTTTAAAATAATTTATAGCTCACCAAAATCGATGATATCGAATTCAAAGAAATTTCCAAACATGACTCATAGTGATGTTCTCGTCAGCAACACGTCGGTCTTTTGCTCTGTTTCGGGTATAGGTGGCGAGGTGACGACCCAAGAAGTTATTTTTCGGTTCATTTTTATTTTTTACACTCTCACTAAACACACACACACTCGCTAATGACGACGACATCTCCACTCGTCACCAGAAAGGAAACTAACCCGGCCACACACATCTTACAATCCCCTGACCACCGATCCCCCCCCCCCCCCACATCCTGCCACAACACAACCCAATCGTTGTCTGTAAATTGAAAAGGCACTTTCCAGGAAAACAGAAAAGTAAGAATAGGTAAATTCTCTTTTGCGGTTCCCAGAAGCTACTCTTGACAGTTGACATTTTAGTCAAAACAACCCTAAGTATCTTTCCTTAGAACTGATGACCCAAATGATAGAAAAGATTACTGTAGTGAGTGCCCGCCAAGAGTCTAAAAAGAAGTGATTTACTACATGTCACTCCCATGTCACCAGCGGGTGGCAACATCCTTATATTACAAAATGAAACATATTTTGCAGTCACCAGCCTGTCACACTGCACAATTTAAAGTTATTCACGCGCTTCAAGGCTAATCGTAGCGTACCGGCTATAGTGTGACTTTATTGCCTTTTACCGGTACGCCTCTTGTATTAGCCGGTACGCGTACCGGCTCGTACCGGCCGAAAAAAAGCCCTGGACAAAACCATAACGCACTAAACGAGTCACCTTGAAAAATACCTCGTCGGATGTTAACTGGGTCAGTACATATCTGCTCTTTGCCTACGTTTAACTTTAATGTTGTTTTCCAACTCGTCATCGCTGTCCGCAAAAAGTTTACTATCAATGGGTTTACTTTATAAATTTCCAGTATCTGTATTAGCCACGAATGTGGTGACGAATCATACGCTTTCTTGTAATCAATATAGCTAACGTGAATGTTTCTCTTCTTGTTGAAAGCTTGGTTCATTACAACAGAATCGATAATTAATTGTTCCTTACACCCTTGCGACAATTTACGACATCCCTTTTGTTATTATTATTATTATTATTATTATTATTATTATTATTATTATTATTATTATTATTATTATTATTATTATTATTATATTATTATTATTATTATTATTATTATTATTATTATTATTATTATTATTATTATCATTATTATTATTATTATTATTATTATTATTATTATTATTATTATTATTATTATTATCATCATTATTATTATTATTGTAAGAAATAGAGAAGGCAGTCAATAAAGGCAAGAACTATTGGCATGTCGTTAACAAAATATTGAAAGGCAAAGGGCACGAAGCAATATCTGAAATAACAATTGATGGAGAACAGACGCTTACTGAAGATGATCCTAGTCGAGTAGCAAACCATTTTAACGATTATTTTTTAAATGTTGCTAATATTGCGGCTAGCGGCGGCGAGCAAGCAGGAAGTGAGGACGCAACGAGGGAGAATTTTAGGAAGCAGTGGGTTAACCAGACCATTGATTAAACAGGTGGGAAGATGTTTCGTCTTTATGGGCTAATACTAATAGATATAATCCCCACTCTTACCCCCACTCCAGTATCCCCTTACGTCTCAAACCCCTAGCCAACAAGTTGATTTAGTACTCGTTCCATCCTGCAAGTTGCGCTAGTGTCGCT
>OX246744.1:30714754-30814754 GCA_945910005.1 Isoperla grammatica
TGAGCTGTCAATCACGCGGATGTTGTGGTCGATGGACTTCCATTGACCTAATTGGGGTTGCGCACTCAACCGGAATGTCCTAATAATAACATATTTTTATAATTTCTTTATTTTTGAAACTATTTTTGAGACAATCAACTCATCTGCATTGCAGAATGATTTTAATCGAAGTTCTACGACCAAAATTACCATTTTATATAAGATAACTACATACCCAAAGCAGCTGTAGTAATCTTATTTAATATAAAATGCTTATTTTGATCGTCGAGGTTTGATTAAAAACATTCTGCAATGCAGATGAGTTGCTCATCTCAAAAATTATGAAATCAAAAATATGTCTTTTTAAGGACATGAAATATCCTTCCTTCCGGTTGCGTGCGCAACCCCAATTCGGAGGTCAATTGCATCGACCACAACATTCACGTGGTTGACAGCTCATTGACTGAGCGCTACGGGACGTCCTCTTTGATTCCCTCAAACACCGCTGCACGGTTATGAAGGAATAGACTGTAGTGTGTGTCTCCCTCAGGATACACGGACCGATATTCAGGGGGGAGAGGGGAGGGGGTGGGGGGGTGTCTTATCTCTCCGCCAACTGTTGACGGCTTCATGGTACCTCCGAGCTAACGGAATACCATCATTACTTCTTAGGAGATCGATTTCGATAATACTCGTTTCGAAAACATCGTGTTTGTATAATACAATGATTTTATTTTCAATTTTGAAGAGAAATAAGTTTCTCTTTTTTTTAAAGTTCGATTTACACACTTGGTTTATATTTACAATTTAAGGGTTAATCAAGTTGAATCAAGCCAAACGCAATATAACGCTCACACAACTTACTAAGATTTATGGAAACCATAGTAACGCTAGCTCAAAGTATACAAAAAATTCTTAGCCCAGCCAATGAGAGGCGACGTTTTATAAATCCGGCCAATGGTAGCGATCCTAAGTAAAACAGTTAGGAAAATATGTGCTAGGAACCAAATATTAAATCTTAAATCCTAGGAAAGTGTGTAGACCGACCTTAATCAACGCGGTGATTTTTTAAATTCTAATGTTATTAATTAACCGAACGTTAGTGATTCCTGGTCAAAAATTTGTCTTTAAAAACTAGGTTTTCTATTTTAACATTTATCCTGTTCTATTAAGAAATTTACAGCGTTTCGTTGCAAAACGTATACACGTAAAAGTAAGTTTTTTGAAGTTATCATTCAATACAAATGTGTAATTATATTAAAGTCGATTGGGTTCATTGAAACATGTGCTGCATCAGCTAATAGTAATATTACACTTTTGTTGATGTTTTGTCATCCCAAACCTCTTTGGCTAATGTAGTCGCACATCTTAATCAATAGAAAATAAAAAAGGCATGGTTTTATAATTGATTACGAACTGAAAAAAACGTAAGTTTGTATTAGTATTCTAATTTTTCAAACAAAATGCATTCTTCATAAGCCACTGTAGTGTTACCTACACTAGTATCTAGATTGCAAGGCCTATATTAGAACGAGCGTCAATTAATTTCTTTAACACAACTTTAAAAATCGATTTTGAGGGTAGATATACAAGGTATCTATAATGACGAAAACACAATGTATGCAAAATTCATTAGGATTAGATTAATTGCGACGGTAAAAATATATTGTTTTATCGCATTTATTCCAAACGAAATTAATTTTGAATATATTTCTTTTCGTTATCTCTAGGCCCTGATAGTAATATCTGTCTTGTGTGTATCATTATTTTGGATTTAAAAGGCGTAGGAGGCGACGAAAGGAGACCCTGATCCTTTCCTCCCATTTCGCCGTGTCCGAGCTCACCTATTACAACCCCCTCGACGGATAATGGACATGATTCGGACATGTGGCGTTTTTCATCTTCATACATCACCCACTCATCTTCTCGATTAGCCAAAGGTGCAAAAATAGAGGACGTAAAACCCAAATATCATCATCACTTGTGCCGTTGCAATTTCCTCGATTTTGTATTTAAAAATATTGCTTTAATAATCAAAATAAGTACCATACAGATGATAGTATTTGATATATTTTACATTCAAACTACGACCGTCTGTAAATAGATTGTAAAATCTTTAGTGTCTTTCCAAACCAGAGTGCGCCAATGTTAATGTTAATATGGTAATGTTTTGCGGATTGTATACTTTGAGCACAGATGCTGAGAGTGTCCCTCTTCCATAAGATGAAGGGTATTCTCACTGTAAAAATAACTACACATCCAAATTAACGTTTTTAAAAGATTGTTTTCAAAAAACGCTATATAATATCGAAAAAGTGGCAAATGCTTTGAATGTACTTCCTTAATAACTAAGAACTGGATAAACTAAATTTAAAATATTGCAGTCAATAGAGTTGTCATTGGGACAGCAAATTAAAGAATTAATAGTAAACCGGCTGCATTAATGTCAACTATAATGATTGTTGCAATATTTAAAAAATTGTTAATATAGTTTTAATTTTTACAAAACTACATTGCGGACATTTGTCACTATTTAATATTTTGTAATAACGTTTTCAAAATATCACTAAAAACCTAAATTTGACATAGTTCTTGCAGCGAGACTCCTTTCCCATTAAGGTGTATTACTATACTGGGTGGCCCAAGTAAACCATGTCTCCCTCAAGTCTTGTTTTCTCTTCTTGCAGGATACTCTTAGACGGAAGCGCCGGTGGGGGGGGGGGGGGGAGGGTAAGTCCGGCCTCTCCCGGGGGCTCCGACTGATAAGACCCCCTCTGGGAATGACCCCCACCCCTCTCTTTATGCAGATCGAAGCTAGATCGCTTCTCTCTCATCTTATAAGGTGGCGATGGCGATCAAACTTCGACCTGCATAGAGAGAGCCAACCCTCGACCTGTATAGAGAGTGGCACAGGCCGCACCATGACCCCAGCTAACGACGGCTTGAGTGTTGATGCAAGGCTAATTTATTGCAAAGCTCCTTGTAATTGGTGTTTGCCTCGCCGGTATAACATGGGGTTATGTATCGTAGGGCTCTTGTGGGTCGGACTGTCTTTGCATGGGTTCGAATTATTGCTTAACATTAATATGTTTGTCTCAAGACTACCTTACACATATGCGTTCGTCACAGGCGAGGCACTCGTAGCCAATCAGCGATCGGTATTTGCGCAGGTGTGTGTGTTTCGGACGGTTCGCTGGTTGGCTATGAGTGCCTCGCCTGTGACGAAAGCATATGTAAGGTAGTCTTGGGACAACTGGGTTAGTGTTAAATTATTCGACAACTCGGTCATATGGACGTTGGGGGGGTGTTGGAGGAAAGGGGAAAGGGAAGGATGTGGGCTGCCTTTCGTCTGGCTTAACCACCTAGACCTGTCCGGCTATGGTGGCCCTACCAGAAGCATACGCTTCCGCCGGCATAGCTCTCGGGATCAACAAAGCGCGCAAACCTGCCCACCACGATAAAGTAGCAGTGCCTGGGCAGGATTATTGTTGTATTGTGTGTTTATTCATTAAACCAGTTTTTTTAGTGGCTACGGGAATGGCGATTTTCTTGCCCGCGTGAAACCTTCACATTGAGGTTAACCAAGCCTCCGCCAGGGGATGGACGGACCTTGGCCGTGTTTAACACACTAGACAGCGCAGACACGCAACACTAGTGTGCTCTAGCGGCAAGTGGTGATATTGAGAATATGGCGGATCTGTGCAATCTTTTTTCTATTTAAATACGTGAATTCAAGGACAACAATAACGCATCAATGTATTGAAAGGATGCCTGGTAGAATTACTTATTATATACATCTACGATTGTAACCATGTAATCTGAAATGTAATTTTATTTAATATTATTCGCTTTAATAATAATTCGCTTATAATAAATACATAGTAAATATAAAATCAAATATATTTATAAAAAACTGTCTATAATATTTATTAAACATACCGTAACATTATTTAGGTTTCACGTATTGTATTTCAACCCATAGTGTGAATAGGGTAGTATTTGTTGACAGGATGTACCTACGCCATGAATGCAGTCAGCGGGGCAGCACTGACTGTCGGTTTGTGCTGACGCGAATTTAACCGCTCGCCAATGTTTGTTTTTCTGCGCATTAAGCTTCTACATTAGCATATCAAAGCGGGCGATGTCTACTGACCGGATATACTGATATCAACGCAACTCGGCGATCGTGAACATAGTTAATTGCCAATATTGGATGCATGTTCGATATTTGTATTTTTACACAAGGGAAAAAGATTCGATCTGCGCTAAAATGTGACTATTAATAACTCATTTGGCTGAACCGAAATTGCAACAGGAAAATGAGAGAAAAATATACATCATCAATATAGATGGAATAAAACTGTGGTGGCTGGTTTAAGAGCGTTCGGCAGTTGTCATTTTACCGCTACAACATGCGTCTAAACTTCCTAGACCAATATAAGGATTTCTCACTAATTTTATACTGCCCAGGGACTGCTATACCTTGTCGTGGTGGGCAGGTTTGTGCGGATTTAAGATTCCTGGAGCTATGCCGGCGGAAGCGTATGCTTCTGGTGTGGCCACCCTAGCTGGACAGGTCGAGGGGGAGAAGCCAGACAAAGTGCAGTCCACATCGTTCCCACTCCCTTTTCCTCCCCTTTCCCTTTTTCCTTCCCGCCCTCCTACTTCACCCTTTCCTCCAAACAGGCACATATTTCATTTCATCTTCATATTTCACCCACTCATCGTTTCGATTAGCCAAGTTGCAAAAAATGAGACGTTAAGCCCAAATATCAATCAATCTCACTAATTTTACTTCCGAGTATAAAAAAGTCAAATTGATGACTTTCATACGAAAACACAAAATATTAATTTTGAAAGAGTATATAAACATGATAAAATATATTAATTTTCACACATTGAAACTACATTGTGTACAAACTTACATATTTTGTCATTTTTTATATATCCTACTCTTTCAAGATTAATATCTTATCTTTTCGTAGTGAAAGTCATCAATTTGATACTTTTATACTAGGACATAAAATTAGAGAGAAAGCCTGTTATCGGTTTAGGCGTGAGGAGTGTAAGTTTAGACGCATGTTTTAGCGGTAAAATGACAACTACCGAACGCTCTTAATGCATTCGTCCAAAATTCGGTAACCGGCTGCAGTGGTATAACCCCCTACCCCTTTAGCTCTCTCTCCCAACCCAACTAATAGCAACAAATTCCTGTATCCCTTCATAATTGGCTTCGGGTCTGCATTATTAATATTAAATACTTTTAATCCAGACCTAAGTTAACATTTAATATTTTATGCTTAATATTGGAAACAATTGATTTGTCTTTTCATTGGAAAAAAGAATTCCACTTGATATAGGATTTGGCCCCTACGCCATTACCCGAACCGAAACCTGGTTGTGCTGCTCGTATCCGACCCTACCCGAACCTACAAAGTACTGCCCGGAGACCCCTAGTGTATTTCAAAACAAACAATTTACATCAACAACAATACACACAACAACAAACAAACAAATAATTATACTCTTGTACAAGACTTGAGGTCTTCGCTCAATTGTTTTTGGTAATGGAGATGTTACCCAGATATCAGAGTAAATTTCTGCACCAATTATTGCTGACTTACTGGAGAATAATCATAATAATATTATATTGTTAATAATGTCATGTTTGTTATGTTAGACAGTGGTCACATAACTAGGGGATGGTCAAACTTAAAATATCCAGGGTCCAGATTCACAAAGGCGTCTAAGCGCTAAGACACCCTAGATTAGGCAAATCTTAGGGATATAAGAACGCATATGTTGTCCTGCAAAGTCATAAAGATAAAATTAATTAATCAAATTTAATTAATTTAAATAATAATATATTATTTTTGAATGTGAAATAATATCCAGAGATGATTTATCTTGTTTTATCTGGCTGGGATTTGCGGTAGCTGGACAACTTAGAGTAAGGCATCTTTGTTAATCCAGGCCCAGGAACTCAATCATATTCAAATAGATGGAGAGCCAGCAACATAAAAGCATTCCTCACATCGCAAGGTAAATAATATATTTTTACTATTGGGATATTATGAGTGAAATAACTAGCCTACTCACAATTCACACGTCTTACTCTTCAATTTTGGGCCTTTTAGGAACCAAATGGGACCAAAAAGATGAAAAAAGGCTCAAATGTCTCTTACAAGGTACATGACGTACGTCTTAACGGGAATTTAACCAGAAATATTAGAAACAATAACAAATATTGAGTCAGGGGAGCATAGTGGGGGCTTTAACCAAGTCAGACGCCCTCAAAAAGTGCCAAAAAGGCCCAAGTTCACCCCATAAGTTACGATCTGGATAGACTGAACGCCATTTTGTAGAGATATTTGTCCTAAATTGGAATTCGAAGAGTCAGACAGGATATTATGGCCGGGGCGTTTACCGACAAAACGCCATTTTACTCTAAAGGTGTATTTTTTATTTTTTATCATCACACTTGCATGCACCAAATACCAATTATTTCACTCTATAATGATGCTCTGAATGGTCCTCGATGCCGGCGTGAGTGTTCTACTAAATATTCCGACATGGACGCTATCGTGCAGCGAGTTGTTGACTCAGTTCGTTTAAATGATGAAAACTGTTTGGTTAACATTTATCCGTAATGAGGGGTACTCTGGTTGTCAGCGGGGGGGGGGGGGGAGAGGAGGGGGGGAGAAATGTTTTAGAATATTTCAAAGCCTCAGTTAAACATTGTGTCTTCCGTGTAGAAATAATCAAGGTAGATCCTATTAAACCTTTTGACAAGTGATTGGCCAATGGATCAGGCGACGCCATGTTTCGTGCAAGGCTTCGAGCTTCGTCCGCTAGATGGAGCTGATCAAGTAGACCTTGGTTGGACGAATATCAATCTGCACGAGTCATGGAGGCCAACAACAATGCTCAACAATGTTTCGACCGCCGACCAATAGAAAACGATCACTCCTATGGCCAATCTCTTGTCAAAGTATATGATGTCTAAGAGCAGTTAATAAAATAAAATAAATACATAAATTCACATGTAGAATCTACCCACTCATTAACGAAACTTATTTTCAGTGGGGGATTAATTTAAAGCGACTAAACCAACCCTGTAGGCTCCAAAACCATCGACGAGTGAGCAATAACTAATCAAAGATCGTTATTTCAAATACACAACATGAATCAGTGATTCGACAGTGCAAACACCTGCGGACAAATGTCAAAAATAACAAGGCCGATTCAGAACAACTTTGAATTAATTGAGTGCTTCGTTACTAGGACGGCTCCAAAGTCACCGTTTACTTATTCCTAAGACAAGAACTAAAAAACTTCTGCCTGTACCGGGATTTGAACCCGGGAACTTCTGCATTGGAAGCAGGGATGCTGACCACTGGACCAACGAGCCACCTAAAAGTACAGCAGCGCAGCGAGTGAGAGAAAGTGGCAGCGAACAAGACAACTGACAGTTTGCCTGCGACGTCACAGCGTCCATACTGGTGTCAATAAATAAGAAGAGCAGGTAGGATTTTCCAATTGAAAAGCAATTTAATCCTATGTTTATAAATTGAAAATACATAAGAAATTAAGATAAAAATCACAAATACACAAAAAAATTTGCATTAAAAAAACACTACTACTCATTAAACTGGAAAGAAAGCAGAACAGGTAACACGTTATAAGACCTAGTCTACGTCCGTAATTATGCTCGGTATTCTTTCAAGTTTAGTGGGAATAATATTACGTTTTTTCAACAACACTCTGGTATCAGTATCTCCGATGTCTGTGTGCAGCTCTAGTGCAGTCAGGTCTGAAGGCACCAGATACTTCTCCTTGTCAAGGTCTATACTGTACACTGTTTCTACTTAGGAACAGTGTACAGTACAATTACTTGGTCTTATAACTTATACTCATATTGAAATTTGTTTTTGATTTCTACTACAATTGGCTTCAACTGTTACTTCACTCAAACATCAATATGGACGCCAAGCACATTGTTGTAAGGTTCCCGCATACCATCAATATTGTCGCTAAGACTACATAAATGCCTGTGAGGGTTGTTTTCACCCTGTGCAATAATATCTGTCCCGGCAGCCGGGATTAACCCAGTTTAGAACTGCATCGCTCGACTGAGTCATGCAATAATATCTGTCCCGGCAGCCGAGATTAACCCAGTTTAAAACTGCATCGCTCGACTGAGTCATGCAATAATATCTGTCCCGGCAGCCGAGATTAACCCAGTTTAAAACTGCATCGCTCGACTGAGTCATGCAATAATATCTGTCCCGGCAGCCGAGATTAACCCAGTTTAAAACTGCATCGCTCGACTGAGTCATGCAATAATATCTGTCCCGGCAGCCGAGATTAACCCAGTTTAGAACTGCATCGCTCGACTGAGTCATGCAATAATATCTGTCCCGGCAGCCGAGATTAACCCAGTTTAAAACTGCATCGCTCGACTGAGTCATGCAATAATATCTGTCCCGGCAGCCGAGATTAACCCAGTTTAAAACTGCATCGCTCGACTGAGTCATGCAATAATATCTGTCCCGGCAGCCGGGATTAACCCAGTTTAAAACTGCATCGCTCGACTGAGTCATGCAATAATATCTGTCCCGGCAGCCGAGATTAACCCAGTTTAAAACTGCATCGCTCGACTGAGTCATGCAATAATATCTGTCCCGGCAGCCGAGATTAACCCAGTTTAAAACTGCATCGCTCGACTGAGTCATGCAATAATATCTGTCCCGGCAGCCGAGATTAACCCAGTTTAAAACTGCATCGCTCGACTGAGTCATGCAATAATATCTGTCCCGGCAGCCGAGATTAACCCAGTTTAAAACTGCATCGCTCGACTGAGTCATGCAATAATATCTGTCCCGGCAGCCGAGATTAACCCAGTGTAGAACTGCATCGCTCGACTGAGTCATGCAATAATATCTGTCCCGGCAGCCGAGATTAACCCAGTTTAAAACTGCATCGCTCGACTGAGTCATGCAATAATATCTGTCCCGGCAGCCGAGATTAACCCAGTGTAGAACTGCATCGCTCGACTGAGTCATGCAATAATATCTGTCCCGGCAGCCGAGATTAACCCAGTTTAAAACTGCATCGCTCGACTGAGTCATGCAATAATATCTGTCCCGGCAGCCGGGATTAACCCAGTTTAAAACTGCATCGCTCGACTGAGTCATGCAATAATATCTGTCCCGGCAGCCGAGATTAACCCAGTTTAAAACTGCATCGCTCGACTGAGTCATGCAATAATATCTGTCCCGGCAGCCGAGATTAACCCAGTTTAAAACTGCATCGCTCGACTGAGTCATGCAATAATATCTGTCCCGGCAGCCGAGATTAACCCAGTTTAAAACTGCATCGCTCGACTGAGTCATGCAATAATATCTGTCCCGGCAGCCGGGATTAACCCAGTTTAAAACTGCATCGCTCGACTGAGTCATGCAATAATATCTGTCCCGGCAGCCGGGATTAACCCAGTTTAAAACTGCATCGCTCGACTGAGTCATGCAATAATATCTGTCCCGGCAGCCGAGATTAACCCAGTTTAAAACTGCATCGCTCGACTGAGTCATGCAATAATATCTGTCCCGGCAGCCGGGATTAACCCAGTTTAAAACTGCATCGCTCGACTGAGTCATGCAATAATATCTGTCCCGGCAGCCGGGATTAACCCAGTTTAAAACTGCATCGCTCGACTGAGTCATGCAATAATATCTGTCCCGGCAGCCGGGATTAACCCAGTTTAAAACTGCATCGCTCGACTGAGTCATGCAATAATATCTGTCCCGGCAGCCGAGATTAACCCAGTTTAAAACTGCATCGCTCGACTGAGTCATGCAATAATATCTGTCCCGGCAGCCGAGATTAACCCAGTGTAGAACTGCATCGCTCGACTGAGTCATGCAATAATATCTGTCCCGGCAGCCGGGATTAACCCAGTTTAAAACTGCATCGCTCGACTGAGTCGGATCGATTCACCGTTGAGTAAAAACCGAGGAGAACAAACTGGGACAACTATTGAGATGTCGAACATCTCCATTACTTTTTAATCTATTTGTTCTGTCTTGAAGGAATTCCCGGTTAAACCCGAGCTGAGATTGTGTGATGGGTTCCAGGTACTGCGGCCATACCAAGTGCTTCAATGGCTGTACTTGGTAAAGTCTGGTTACTAATTGGATATGCTCTAAACAAGTGTGTTTTTCTCCCTGCTGTGATCTAGCCCCGTATGTTTCCTCTCTGCAAAGCTCTATCCAAGTATTTTTCTTGTCTGAATGCTCTATCCAAGTATGTTTCCTCTCTGCAAAGCTCTATGCAAGTATGTTTCCTGTCTAAATGCTCTATCCAAGTATGTTTCCTCTCTGCAAAGCTCTATGCAAGTATGTTTCCTGACTATGCTCTATCCAAGTATGTTTCCTCCCTGCTATGATCTATATAAGTATGTTTCCTCCCTGCTATGATCTATACAAGTGTGTTTCCTATCTAAATGATCTATCCAAGTATGTTTCCTGTCTAAATGCTCTATCCATGAAAGTATGTTTCCTCCCTGCTTTGATCTATACAAGTATGTTTTCTGTCTAAATGGTCTATCCAAGTATGTTTCCTGTCTAAATGCTTTATCCAAGTATGTTTCCTCCCGGCTATGATCTAACCCCGTATGTTTCCTGTCTAAATGCTCTATCCAAGTATGTTTCCTCCCTGCTATGATCTATATAAGTATGTTTCCTCCCTGCTATGATCTATACAAGTGTGTTTCCTATCTAAATGATCTATCCAAGTATGTTTCCTCCCTGCTATGATCTATATAAGTATGTTTCCTCCCTGCTATGATCTATACAAGTGTGTTTCCTATCTAAATGATCTATCCAAGTATGTTTCCTGTCTAAATGCTCTATCCAAGTATGTTTCCTGTCTAAATGCTTTATCCAAGTATGTTTCCTCCCGGCTATGATCTAACCCCGTATGTTTCCTGTCTAAATGCTCTATCCAAGTATGTTTCCTCCCTGCTATGATCTATATAAGTATGTTTCCTCCCTGCTATGATCTATACAAGTGTGTTTCCTATCTAAATGCTCTATCCAAGTATGTTTCCTCCCTGCTATGATCTATATAAGTATGTTTCCTCCCTGCTATGATCTATACAAGTGTGTTTCCTATCTAAATGATCTATCCAAGTATGTTTCCTGTCTAAATGCTCTATCCATGAAAGTATGTTTCCTCCCTGCTTTGATCTATACAAGTATGTTTTCTGTCTAAATGCTCTATCCAAGTATGTTTCCTGTCTAAATGCTTTATCCAAGTATGTTTCCTCTCTGCTATGATCTAACCCCGTATGTTTTCTCTCTGCAAAGCTCTATCCAAGTATGATTCCTCTCTGCAAAGCTCTATCCAAGTATGTTTTCTCTCTGCAAAGCTCTAACCTCGTACGTTTCCTCTCTGCAAAGCTCTATCCAAGTATGTTTCCTCTCTGCAAAGCTCTATCCAAGTATGTTTTCTCTCTGCAAAGCTCTATAACCTCGTACGTTTCCTCTCTGCAAAGCTCTATCCAAGTATGTTTCCTCTCTGCTATGATCTGACCTCGTATGTTTCCTCTCTGCAAAGCTCTATACAAGTATCTTTCCTCTCCGCAGTGCCTCGCGCTTCACAGCTCAAAGGTTTCCGATCCCTGTTCGAGGAAATATCTCAGTTACGAGAATACTTTTGTTGGGCACAATTTAAGCCGTGGAAAGTTTCAAAGTCCCATTCGCAGACGAATCGATCCTCGTCCTTCTAAACCCCTTTCAGTTTAATGTCTTTCTAAGAGGAATAGTCTTGAGAGTTTTCCCCTCGGTTAGGAAACTGCAATACACTGGGATTGTGTGGAACCTTTGTTCATTGCGGACTATGATGTTGCTAGCCAGCTGGCAGTCCACAGTCCACAGTCCATAGTCCACAGTCCACAGTCCACAGTACACAGTACGCAGTCCACAGTACACAGTCCACAGTCCACAGTACACAGTCCACACTACACAGTACACAGTACACAGTACACAGTACAAGGTCCACAGTTCACAGTATGCAGTACACAGTCCGGAGTCCACAGTTCACTTTACACAGTCCACAGTCCACAGTCTACAGTCCACAGTCCACAGTCCACAGTACACAGTCCACACTACACAGTCCACATTCCACAGTATGCAGTACACAGTCCGGAGTCCACAGTTCACTTTACACAGTCCACAGTCCACAGTCTACAGTCCACAGTCCACAGTCCACAGTACACAGTCCACACTACACAGTCCACATTCCACAGTCCGCAGTCCACAGTCCACATTCCACAGTCCGCAGTCCACAGTCCACACTACACAGTCCACACTACACAGTCCACACTACACAGTCCACACTACACAGTCCACACTACACAGTCCACACTACACAGTCCACACTACACAGTCCACACTACACAGTCCACACTACACAGTCCACACTACACAGTCCACACTACACAGTCCACATTCCACAGTCCGCAGTCCACAGTCCACACTACACAGTCCACACTACACAGTCCACACTACACAGTCCACACTACACAGTCCACACTACACAGTCCACACTACACAGTCCACACTACACAGTCCACACTACACAGTCCACACTACACAGTCCACACTACACAGTCCACACTACACAGTCCACACTACACAGTCCACACTACACAGTCCACACTACACAGTCCACACTACACAGTCCACACTACACAGTCCACACTACACAGTCCACACTACACAGTCCACACTACACAGTCCACACTACACAGTCCACACTACACAGTCCACACTACACAGTCCACACTACACAGTCCACACTACACAGTCCACACTACACAGTCCACACTACACAGTCCACACTACACAGTCCACACTACACAGTCCACACTACACAGTCCACACTACACAGTCCACATTCCACAGTCCGCAGTCCACTCTACATAGGGTTGCCATATTACCTGGATATACATTCGGGACATAGGCCTATATAGGAAATGAGGGCACAACAAGGGTCTGGGGCAAAGCCCCAGCTACCAGAGGCAAAACATTTTAGGGCACTTATTCACCGTTAGTTCCCAGAAAACGACGATTAAGCAATATATTTTCAATATCTGTAGTAATGAATAAACATGCAATTGCACGACAAAAGCTGTGGCGCACCACGTCATTTGAACCGTAATTCTAAAAATTAAAAAAAATTAAAAAAACGGTTTTGAAACAATAACAAGTATGAGTATAGGACTAGGATTTGGAAATCGAGGTATTTCCGAGACACGAAAAATACAGAGATCAAAATCGGGACAATCCCGATGTTTCGGGACGTATGGCAACCCTAACTCTACAGTCCACAGTCACAGTCCACACTACACACTACACACTACACAGTCCACAGTCACAGTCCACACTACACACTACACACTACACAGTCCACAGTCACAGTCCACACTACACACTACACACTACACAGTCCACAGTACACAGTACACAGTACACAGTCACAGTCACAGTCCACAGTCTACAGTCGACAGTCCGCAGTACATGGTCCATAGTCCATAGTTGGATGGCTTGAGTTGGTGTTGGCTTGTTGCGTGTTTTTCTCTAGCTTGAGATTTTCTTAGTTTGATGCTACCCTCCTACTCCTCTACTTCGCTATGTGACCACCCCTTACCCCCCTGAAAACCTGAACAAATCGTACCATTTTTATTCATATCATATTATATTATTCATTATCAATCATGTTTGTTACGCTGGGCGGTGGTCACATAACTAGGGGGTGGGGCTTGAAACCATCTCAAGCTACGAATATCTGCACTTCTATACTAGTCCCAACGAAACTATTCGCATACCGATCTCAGGTCATTGTCTACTGCCCCTTTCAACCGCGCCAATTGAAAGGAAACCAACAGATATACTAGTCCCAATGAAAGTATTCGCATACCGATCTCAGGTCATTGTCTACTGCCCCTTTCAACCGCGCATTTTGAAAGGAAACCAATAGATATACTAGTCCCAACGAAAGTATTCGCATACCGATCTCAGGTCATTGTCTACTGCCCCTTTCAACCGCGCAAATTGAAAGGAAACCAATAGATATACTAGCCCCAACGAAAGTATTCGCATACCGATCTCAGGTCATTGTCTACTGCCCCTTTCAACCGCGCAAATTGAAAGGAAACCAATAGATATACTAGTCCCAACGAAAGTATTCGCATACCGATCTCAGGTCATTGTCTACTGCCCCTTTCAACCGCGCAAATTGAAAGGAAACCAATAGATACTAGTCCCAACGAAAGTATTCGCATACCGATCTCAGGTCATTGTCTACCGCCCCTTTCAACCGCGCCAATTGAAAGGAAATCAACCTATACCTGGCGTTCTGTCACACATTCGTAAATGCACGGTTCGGCTTAGTCGAGCGCACAGGCGGTTTGGCCACACCCACCGTTACAGGTAACCAACGGAAGGTCTGAAATTATCCCCAATGGACTTGTCTTGATTATATGGTAGGAATTAGCGAAGTAGAAAATTAAGTTGTAACCTTGGACTGGGCTTTGTCGTAAGCATCAGAATACTTTCGTTGGGGCAACTATATATTGTGTGTTGTACACTCGGTGTACAGTCGCGTACATAAAAATCTACCCTACAGACTCAAAGATGTAAGGACGAAATGAAGTATTATTTTTATTACAATTAAATTTCTGTATACGGTTTTTTTACCAAATTCGCCTTTTTCTTCAACTAAGAAAATAAAGACATTATTATTATTATTATTATTATTATTATTATATAAGGATGCTTTTTTATTCAACCATTATCATAACATTAAATAAAGCGTTTTATTTAAAGTATGTGTATAATAAATTATTTACTAATACGTTTTAAATTTAAATGTTTTCCAATTTTCGGAAACATTAAAAAGTTTAGCAATTAAACAACTTACAACGTTATATACGCCCCTATGACGTATATTCAGTGTCTTGCCCTCTGCTTGTAAGGGAAAGTTTGAAGCTATACTTGGCCCAAGACTACCTGACATATGCTTTCGTCGCATGCGAGGCAGCCCGAGACACACCCGTTCAAATACCGATCTCTGATTGGCTACGAACCCTCGCCTGTGTCGAAAGTACGTGTAAGGTAGTCTTGGGACAACTTTATTATTTTAGCGAAATATTTTTAAAATATTTGTCTAATATACTGCAAACAAACACCGATTCATATAAATTCTGATCACCCTATTATTATCTACAATTTAATACAGAAGTTCAACTAGAAAGATTGTTTGTTTTATAAAGGAAACGGGGTCAAATGTAAAAATATTACACATATTTAAAAACTGCAATACATTGTTAACTTTATCATTTAATAAAGATAGTTACTGGTCAGAAGCCGTTAGTTATAATAAAATGTTGGCGAAAGTTTGGTATTATTACAGTGTTTGTACAGCGATGAAAGTTTATTGCACATTTCTTTGCCAATATCAATGCTAACTCGTTTTTTAAATATACAATGGAGTTTTGTGTGTTCGCTTTGTATAATGCATGATACTTTACTTTTGTTTTTGAATTCCAAATGTTCTTTGATACCAAGGACACCAAGGCCCGTTTTTCAATCGGTCATTAACGGGGCCGTTAGTTGTCGGTCCGTTGTCTGCATAGGGTTTTTTGGGTTACAGATTACGGACCATAAGCTAACGGTCCCGTTAACGACCCGTAAACCGATTGAAAAACGGGGCCTAAGGCTCCATTTTTCAATCGGTTAGGGTCCGTTATCTGATTAGCTGACGGTTCGTTATCTGCATACCGAACAAACTCTATGCAGATAACGGACCGACAACTTACGGTTCCGTTAATGACCGATTGAAAAACCGGACCTAAGTAGAAAATTAAGTCGGTACTACGGGATTCGGCTATTTCGTCAGAATGCAATTCGTTAGTTTGGGGAAACTTTAGCTGGAAAGGGGCCCATTAGGTGAAGCTGGTATTCCCCTACATCAGGGATTAAGGCTGGTTCACAACCTACTTTGCGGAGTTCCTGATTTCGGTCGATGAAAATGACTTTAAAATACTTTCAAAATTATACAATTAATGTAAACCAAAATATGTAATTCTGTAGAAAATGTAAAAGTGTGTTTTCTTGTGATGATTTCATTGGTGAAAACAATATTTCCATTTTTAAAATTAACTCATTTAACTGTTGTAAAATGTTGTTACAACCAACGCACCGTTCGCAACCAAATAAGTAAAATTACAAAAACTGGAAATATTTATTGGAACAGTCATACGAAATATCACCAAATTATGACGTTTTAGTTTACCTGTTGACAATTTTACTGCATTTTAAAACAATTTTAACAGAGAGAAATCATGATCCACAGGGTAGGGCAACATACAACTTGGTTGGCTTCTGTATAGGCACCGTGTGTTAGTACATACAGCGCTATATGTGGCCAAATTTAACAACTTATTGGTGAAGATTGCATTCCGTGGTTGAAAATACTGCCAGGTATTATTGTGAAATATCTTGATTTTTGTATTTTGTTTGTTTCTTTTTTTCTTGTTGATGTGTATTTATTTTGTTTTATTGTTTTGTTTTGTTTTTGTTTTTGATTTTTATTGTCTGGTTTTGTTTGTGTTTGTTTTGCGTTGTTTGTTGTTTGCAAGTCTAAAACGTGTCCTGATTAAATAGCGGCTTGCCTTTTTACGATTTACTGCTGAGATTCATAATCTGCCCAAAAATTTTAAAACCCTATTTAATTAAACAATTTTCACAATTTTGCCATTATCAAAGAAGGAAGAACGATGCACTTCATCAGAAACTTGTGTGACTTTGCCACTTTGATCGCTTTAGTCGTTTCCACTAGCGCGCTCAGTGGCCAAACTAGGTATACCTTTTAGATTTACATTATATAACTAGTTCAACAAACAAGACCAAATGAACCCAGATAGACAACACGTTTATCAAAACCAACCATTCTATTTGATTTCATCACAAAATGAGACCTTATGAATAATGCAGACTTGATATAAATATTCCCCCATTTACCCTGGCGCATCATTTGTGTTGGTTTAACATTTCTACCCCGTATTTATCAACGAGAGGGCAAAGGTTGGTCTCGTTGCTTTGGGTTCTGTTTATTAATGGTCCCGATATTTAGGTCACCAGGATGTCTACGATAATATATATATACCTACACCGATAGAGGTGGCTCAGCGGTAAGACGCGAGTTTCTAATTCGGGAGGTCGCCGGTTCGATTCCGGCCACCGGCAGTCCTGACTGAAGGTTTTTCCCGATGTTTTCCTCAGTCGTAAAGGCGAATGCTCGGATTCAGTCCTACTAACAGCCCTCGGACATTCCTTCCCAACTGTCCAAACACCCTAATAATCTAGTTAGCCACCTGAAGAGGGGCACATCAGGTAAAGCTGGTGTGCACCCTGTTACAGGTATTCCTACAAAAATTATTATTATTATTATTATTTATACCTACGTCTCATGTATGTGGCTTAGTTACTGTTGTCGTAGGTAAAGTACGTTCACTCAGTGTTGAATTCAGACTTTTGTCCCCGGGGGTGCTATTTAAAATCCCGGGGGTGTAGACATCGAATGAGGGGGGTGGGGGGGGGGGGGGGGGGATTCTCAAAACCACCACTGTTTCCACATTACTTCTACTAATAAACTGTCAAGTGTTCTGGTACAAAAATACTATTAAAAATATTTACCCAAAAATATATGATCAACAAATAATGTGAGTTGTAAAATTCCATGTTGACATGTTTATTCACAGCTGGCCACTTCACGTCCAGTTGTACCACTTGGTGCCCAGCTTGGCACTTCTCTGCTTTTTTTTTTAGCTCGTTTCAGCTGACAAACGGAAAACTTCATTTACTTATTAAACCCTCGAAGCAATATTTCCGTGCCATTTCAAAATTAAGTAATATATAGAGCTTGTAGCCAATTTATTACCGGGGGGACGAATGACAATACGCCAGGGGGTATCACCCCCCCCCCCTCCCCCCTCCCCCCCCCCCCCTCGGGATCATAGCTGAATTCAACACTGCGTTTACTCTTGCAGAATTCACTCCAGAGTGTAGGTGGTAACAGACACTCAACGCTAAAGAATAGAAATAATGGGATAAAATCTTTCTGTATATTCTTGTCTATTTTCAACATTTTATACCTATATGGTGTAGCGTTTAAAGAAATTTAAATCACATAATAAAACGTATTTTGATGATAAAAATATATAATAATATTTTCTTGCTTGCCAGAATATTATTTTGATATAAAGATATTTATTTAAAAGTGTTTTTTATCCTGATGTATTGGAAGCTTTTAAGACCTCAAAAACCGTCTGCTATGCAGGTAATTTTGTTATAAATAGTTCTCACTATAATAACTTAGATTCGTATGTATCTATCGTATCTTTGTGATCATTGACTTATTCACATTATTTTATTAATCTGTTTGTAATACGTTCAGAAACTAAAGATGGAGTATGAAGAACCACTGCAGAATAACAAATTTACTATAAAGTAGATCGAAATTGTTCAACCGATACATCAATAAATTAGTAAGTTACGCCTAGTTTCAAAATTAGTTTCCATATTAAACCAGAATATGTTTTAAGTAGCGTCTCTTCAAGCATCTAGAACTGGGCCATGAAAATGACACATTGTTTAAACGTTTGAAAGCTAATAAGCGTGTAACCCCTATTAGAAGCTCCCCTGCCCAAGCTTGGCCCAGCGAGGTACGAGGAAAAGTTTTCACAACTTTTCAAGCATATTCCGGTCGGAAAATGTATCCAACTTAGCGCTGAGCACCCGAAATGAAAAATAAAAAAACAATTTCCTTGACAGAATTCAGAAGCGGTAAGAAATAATGGTTCCGACATGACATGAACCTATCTTACATGGTAATGTTATGACAGTCTGTTCCAAAAACATGGACCTATCTCACAAGATACAATCAGGATAGTCTGGGCAAAAAAATATGAAACGGCAACAATTTCAAAACTGGTTGTTATTGTTGAACATTGTTATCATTGATATATGAAGGACCTTTAGATACAAGTAATCACGGCCCTCTAGATCTACAACGACAACAATGCACAACAGTCAAAAATGAACCTTAACATAACAATTTGAAAACTAGTTGTTATTGTTGAGCATTGATGTAATTGATCTATCAAGGACCCTTAGATAGAAGTAATCACGGCATCTAGATCTTCAATGACAACAATGCACAACAGTGAAAAATGAACCTTCACATAACATTTTAAAACCAATTTAGTTGTAATTGTTGAGCATTGTAGTCATTGATCTATCAAGGACCCTTAGATAGAAGTAATCACGGCATCTAGATCTTCAATGACAACAATGCACAACAGTGAAAAATGAACCTTCACATAACATTTGAAAACCAATTTAGTTGTTATTGTTGAGCATTGTAGTCATTGATCTATCAAGGACCCTTAGATAGAAGTAATCACGGCATCTAGATCTACAATGACAACAATTCACAACAGTGAAAAATAAACCTTAACATAACATTTGAAAACCAATTTAGTTGTTATTGTTGAGCATTGTAGTCATTGATCTATCAAGGACCCTTAGATAGAAGTAATCATGGCCCTCTAAATCAATTCTGCAAATCGTCTTTTGTCTGTTAGAAAGACATTGTCTATCCCCAGCAAGGCAGTCTGGGAGTTCGTGTCAAGCGCTGCCCTGCAAATGTTTCCATGATATAGTTTCCAACAAGAAGGCTGTGTGAGCGACGTGAGCAAGGCTGTGGAGGGGTATGAGGGGTATGAGGGGGTATGAGTGAGGGGTATGCAAAGTGGTAGCCAGCTCATCCACGCGAAGACAAAGCGATTGATGGAAAACCCGACACAAAAGAAAAACTGGCTTTATTTCTTTTTATCAGCTTTTGCGGTTTGCAGACAAAAAAATCTTCTACAAGTTTGAGAGTTTATTTTTCATAAAATATCGCTTTGTTCGGAAGGGAGATGGAAGGTTCTCGAACATGAATAACCGCAGAAGGACTGAGTCACAATAGAGAGTGGATAAATAATAAATGTGCAATATCTAGTGAGGGTGTCGAATATGGAAGTGAAGCTTATTCCATTAATGTGTGAATTATTTAGAGTATTGATCAATATTGATTAAGATAACCCAAGAGTGAATATTGTTTACACAATGAATATGTTTGAAAGTGGTTTAACTCAACGGATTAAAATGAATATTATAACGAACCAAAGAATGTGTAACTGTGAAACTAGTTTTTTGTGAATGAACACTCAGGGCCGTATGCAGAGTCAAGGATTCGGTGCTATGGAATGGTTTTATTACATGCTTTTTTATAATAATAATAATAATAATAATAATAATAATAATAATAATAATAATAATAATAATAACAATAATAATAATAATAATAAAAATAATAATAATAATAATAATAATAATAATAAAAATAATAATTATTATTACTTTTATTATTATTATTATTATTATTATTATTATTATTTATTTATTTATTTATTCATAACTTTAACAGTTAAATTTTATGTGTGCAGCAGTCTAGTTACAAAATATTGGATGTAAGAAGGAACCATTAATAATATTATGTCAACCTACCTCTAAATAAAACTCGAATAAAACTACGATGTATACACACTAACAATGACATTGCAATGATGCCTACCGTAATACATAATTACAACACATATGCCATAATACATAACTATTACATACATATTATTATTAACTGAATAAGAGAAATAATTGCTATTGTTAAATTGTACCTAGATTACATGAGGTGTGTAGATGAGAAGATAACAAACTCCATAGCAACTATAAACAAATTACATACTCGACTCGATTTTGCATTCCGCCCTCAATATCCGTTACTTGTTTCTCTTGGTATCGAAGCCGACCCTTAGTCCAAATGGCGCCCGTGATTGCTAAGAATTTGTTTTCTGTATGGGAAAACTTGCATAAAACCACTATGTTCCAATTACGGGCGCCATTTGTGCTAGCTGGTTCGACTATGACTATGGACCTTACTCTCTCGTACCAGTGGCGTAGAAATAGGGTGGGCAGATGTTGCTCATGTTTTAACATGAAAACCGTGGGGAACATGTTCACCATTGCATACCATATATGTATACAAAAAATCAACGAATCCGCACAATATTGAAAAATTAAGTTTCGTAAAACACAAAACTGGATTCAAAAAAGTTTGCAAAGATCCTAATCGTTATTGATGTAATCGGTGAAATTAATTATTAAAAAAAATATATTCCTGTCTATAAAAAAACACTTTTTAGATTTACGAAACCATATCCAGTTTTATTTTACAAAAAAAAATACTTTTCACAACTCCAAATAGTAGGTCTTACGTTTCTAGCTCTGTGTGTGCACGGGTTATGAAATGGCCTAGAGTGACCCTCCATAACGTAAGAGGCGACAAAATCAACTGCTCCCTTTACCCCCTTTTGAATAAATAAATTAAATCACATTAAGAGTCTATCCACTCAGTAACAAGACTGATTTCAGTGGGGGACTTTAATTTAAAGTGACTAAACCAACCCTGTAGACTCCGAACACAATCGACGAGTGAGCGATAACCAATCCATGATCGATATTTCAAATACGAAACACATGAATCAGTGATTGGACGGTGTGAACACCTGCGGACAAATGCCAGAATTAACAAGGCCGATTCAGAACAACTTTGAATTTATTGACTGCTTCGTTGCTAGGACGACTCCAAAGTCACCGTTTACGTATTTCTAAGCCAAGAAGTGATGGAATTGAATCCACATTAGAAGTTAAAAAAGTTCTGCCCGAAGCGGGATTTGAACCCGAGACGTTCTGCATTAGAAGCAGAGATGCTAACCACTAGACCACAGTTAAATCGAAATTCGCTCCTACTTGCCCTATCCTAAATCTCATATATTGACGTCATAACCCATAACACTCGAGTTCGTTGTTAAACACAAACTAATAATTATTATTATTATATAAAGAATCAGCATCAGTCTGCCAATCTTGGTGCATCATGGTCTTGTGTTCTCATCTTCACTCTTTGTTCTCTTGACTTTCCTTTTCTTCCAGCCTGTTCTCTCCACCTATCTCTGTCCTCTATTTTGGTGACAACAGCCCCTTACCTGACAATGTTGAAAGTAGGTGTACATATACGTATTATATAATATTAGTATGTCCTTTTCTTCCAGCCTGTTGTCTCCACCTATATCTGTCCTCTATTTTGGTGCCAACAGCCCCTTACCTGACAATGTTGAAAGAAGGTGTACATATACGTATTATATATTATTAGTATGTCCTTTTCTTCCAGCCTGTTGTCTCCACCTATCTCTGTCCTCTATTTTGGTGCCAACAGCCCCTTACCTGACAATGTTGAAAGAAGGTGTACATATACGTATTATATATTATTAGTATGTCCTTTTCTTCCCGCCTGTTCTCTCCACCTATATCTGTCCTCTATTTTGGTGACAACAGTCCCTTACCTGACAATGTTAAAAGTAGGTGTACATATACGTATTATATATTATTAGTATGTCCTTGGATGGTTCAGCCCTAGATTGGGGCGCCCACCCCACCTCATCCTCATCCCTATTGGGGATCCCATGTCAGAGATAAAAATAAAAATAGTTCAGAAGATAATGGTCTCGCTATAGGGTGTATTGACATAATGAGCATGGCGGCCATACCGTAGGCCACAATGTCATTTGATTAGAAGTTCATTGTTACGATGCTTCAGATGGCGTTTGGTGCAAATTTTACTGTTCTCTAACTTATGTTTGCTTTTAGTACTTGAAAACAACATACTTATTAGTCTCGATTACTTTTTTAATCATTTGTAATGGGACACAATAATAATTTTCGTAAATACATCCGGAGGTGTCAGTGATAAAAGTTTCATGTTTTGAGGTAATTATATTCGTTATTCGTCTTCTATTGACAGCTCAAAATCTCAACATACATTTTAGCTGATGTGACGTCACGTGAATACTACCTATATTAGTTTTCTTTTTTGTGAAGTTATGTTCTCCAGGGATAGTCTGTGATTGACCATAAAACAACAAACAATAATAATTATAACAAAGTTTGCGATGTTGCGACGTTGTTCCCAAGTCTGCCGCCCTCCTGCGATGGACTCGCACAGTGTTGCCAGTTAATACGACCCCAGGTTGACGGCTGCTGTGAGTGGGTATGACGTGGCAAGCCGGCCTGGGCGGGAGATGCGCCGAGATAATGCTGAGATAGTTACAAACCAGACAAAGTTGAGAGTTGGGTGTCTAGTGGCGGGTTGTGAGCCCAGGCATGTGTACAGGGACAGTGGCGGGTTGTGAGCCCAGACATGTGTAAATAAATAAAATAAATTCACATTTAGAGTCTACCCACTCAGTAACTAAACTGAATTGCAGTGGGGGACTTTAATTTAAAGCGACTAAACCAACCCTGTAGGCTCCGAACACCATCGACGAGTGAGCGATAACCAATCAAAGATCGATATTTCAAATACGAAACATGAATCAGTGATTGGACAGTGCAAACACCTGTGGACAAATGTCAGAATCAACAAGGCAAATTCAAAACATCTCTGAATTTATTGAGTGCTTCGTTGCTAGGACGGCTCCAAAGTCACCGTTTACTTATTCCTAAGCCAAGAAGTAATGGAACTGATCCATATTAGAAGTTAAAAAACTTCTGTCTGAACCGGGATTTGAACCCGGGACCTTCTGCATGGGAAGCAGAGATGCTAACCACTGGACCAACGAGCCACTTAAAACAGTGGCGGGTTGTGATGTTTTGTGGTAAACATTATATTCGTCTTCTATTGACAGCTCAAATGTCAACATTCATGTTTGCCTCTAAAATGCCTATTGTGACGTCACGAAAATACTCCCTGTTTATAGGTTGCACGTACGACACATCTTTGCGCGTGGCGGCCACATTGTGATCAAACTTTGACGTTGCCATGGAGAAACATTTGAATTCTATTGTGGTAGAACACAGACATCCTAGTACTTTCAAATTCAGCCTTAAAAAAAATATTTTTGGTTATTTGTGATTTTTTATGTCTTACGTTTACTTTTTAATATAATAGATTATCCTTATTTAGTTAATTTGAATTATATTTCCCGGAGATCTAGGATTGGTCATCATACTTTTGGCCTCATGTCCAACGGATGTTGGAGAACAATTTAACTTTAACTCCAACCAGACAGTGTCTGAATCCTTGCAACCAATCGAAAGCAAACAAAGATGGCCGCCTTGGACCCTGGCTGTACCCATTGTTTGCGTTAAGAAGGCTTAGAAATGATACTAGGACAAAAGCCGGGATTAAGTTCTATTCGTGCTAATTAAAAAAGTTTTATTACCGAAATATATCGGGCTCTGTGCCAGCCTAACTTATAAGCTGGCTGCGATATGACATTAAACCGGGGTAAATATTCCAATAGTGAGACCATAGTCGGAATGCCCACCTACTCTGTATAGAACACAAGATTTCTGTCGTTTGAAATCGCTTTTAAACACTTAACATTAATTTGTCAGTGTATAAATCTATGTATAGCATCTCCTGTAAAGAATTGAGAGTTGATAAAAAATGAGTTATGAGTTAAATAAAATGGTTGAGGACCCCCCTCCCCCCCCCCCCCCCCCCCCCCCCTAAGAATTTTATTTTATTACAGCCAAACTGCGTGTGCACTAACAGGTACACAAACGATCAACATATAGAAAACGTAAATTTTTTTGGTGGAGGGGTAACTTCACGTGAAGTTAGCCCCCCCCCCCCCCCCCGGAATTTTATTCAATAACAGCCGCATGGTTTGTGCACAAAGTGAATGCGTGCACACACGAAGAAACGGTATACAATAAAATGTTACACATTTCTCTATTTGGGGGAGGGGGGGGGGGGGACTTCACATTCCCTACTTATTTACGTTTTTTGAATTTACTATTTACTAAATGTACTATTTACTATCTACAACTATTGATTTACTATTATTGTCAACGGTGTATTGGAATAACATGTTACAATGGTTAATTTGAAAACGGTAATATTTGTTGAAACAACAATCAACCAGAAGTATCACATGTTTTGGATTACTTGACAATTTTCAATCAATTTTAACCGATTGAAGTCGGAAGTTCTGGCTAGGTCGACAGGTATTATCTCGCTCTCGCAGAATCTTAAAGTAGCGGTCCGTATAATATTTCCGGCCGCGGTTTATGCCCACTTGCCCGGCCTAACGCTCAGAGCTTGAGCGGCCCAGGGAGGAGGGCTAGGGGTGAGTTATGGCGTGTTTCCCTGAGTCCCAGAACACCGGTCCTAGCGAGCAGGTAAAGGGCTATTTATTATTCGTAAGTTACGCGTTGCCCAGACCGCTGCCTGCCCAGTAGGAAGCTGCAATGCCGGCGTGGTCTCTCACACCAACAAGTAAGATAGTGTCAGGGGAGTCAGGACCGCCCGCAATTAGAAATCACCTACGTTGTTCCCGATTATCTAGTAGAATTGTGTTGTGTTAAGGTTTTTGACGGAAACCTGCTTGCACGTTTTCTTGTGCGTTACCGTCAAAAAACTTACCGCAACCAAATTGTACTAGATAATCGGGAAAAACTAAATGTGGGCGGTCCTGATACTATCTTACTTCTTGCTGTGAGAGACCTATATACAAACATGATCACTTTATTACTAAAGGGAGTTGGCCAACGGTTTAGCCGCGGTCGCTTAGCCGGTACCCATACGAACACTGAAGTTAAGCAACCTCGGGCTAAGTCAGGAGGTGGATGGGTGACCACTCTCCTCTGAAACACTAGTTACCGTAAGTTAGAGCAGATTGGAGGGTTCGAAGCTTGTGTAACAGCTTCGTTCTTCTCGTCAACTGCTCGGCAGTCCAGGTTAGTAGAGGAACCTAAATGACTGGTCAAAGTTACACCGTCCTTTTGGTTGGGACATAAAGCCGATGGTCCCGTTGGTACTTTTCGACAGGAGTAGGCTACGTACCGGTACCATTGCTACTGAGCTATGCCTGCTAGAAGTCACCGAAAACCCCTATCCATCGATTCCAAAGAAGTCAAGTAGTCTTTGCAATGACTAAGAAATTCTAATTGTTGAAAGTTGTTTGTATCCAATATTCAGCGACTGTTGGCCAGATCGCTCGCAACGCTCCCTGTGCACTTCCTACGCCTCCCCATAACATTTTCAAAATTTATCTAGGACCCTTAGATAGAGTTTATCCCGATCTTCTTAAATCTTCAATGAAAACAATGCAAAACAATGAAAAATTAACCTTGACATAAAATTTGAAAACTAGTTCTTATTGTTGTGCATTGTTGTCATTGAAGATTTAGAGAACTGTGATTAACTCTATCTAAGGTTCCTGGATCGTATTTGAAAAATGGTCTATTTGAACTTTGCGAAACTGACGTCAACTTTTATATCAAGTTTGGTTTTGTTAGTTTCAACTATAAATCCTCGTAATGTGGAGTGAAAACATGTTCAAATAGTGGAATGTGGTGTTACCCCTAGGCCTGCCCATGTCGTTATACACACATCTGATGTATGCGTATACACATCCACCTTAACCGGCTAATGGAAACCTGCAGGCCAGATTGAAAACATATCTTTCAAATAGAATTACGCTGTTTGCCATGGAAATTATACAAAAACCAATAAAGATTATGGTTTAATTGCAATGTGAAGTTTATAATTTCATATGGCCAAGAGCAATGCGACAGAAAATGTTGCGGGAAATGTAATTAAAAACACAGGATTTCAATGTAAATTAAACACGTTTGTTTTCATAAATTTTATTGCGAAAGAATTACAGCTGAACATTGTGTTAAATGGAAGCTTGATTTAGTGGGCGGCGGCTGACTGTGACCGTGACCGTGACCGTGACTGTGACTGTGACTGTGACCGTGACTGTGACCGTGACTGTGACTGTGACTGTGACTGTGACTGTGACTGTGACTGTGACCGTGACCGTGACCGTGACCGTGACCGTGACCGTGACCGTGACCGTGACCGTGACTGTGACTGTGACAGTGACTGTGACTGTGACTGTGACTGTGACTGTGACAGTGACTGTGACTGTGACTGTGACTGTGACTGTGACTGTGACTGTAACTATAACTGTAACTGTACCTGTGACTGTGACTGTGACTGTGACTGTGACTGTGACTGTGACTGTGACTGTGACTGTGACTGTGACCGTGACCGTGACCGTGACCGTGACCGTGACCGTGACCGTGACCGTGACCGTGACTGTGACCGTGACTGTGACTGTGACTGTGACTGTGACTGTGACTGTGACTGTGACCGTGACCGTGACCGTGACCGTGACAGTGACCGTGACTGTGACTGTGACTGTGACTGTGACTGTGACTGTGACTGTGACTGTGACTGTGACTGTTTCACTGGCTTTGGCTTTGAGGCGAGGTCGTTTCTGCTATTATTATTAACCACAAGGAAAATAGCATTTACAAGGAATGGAGCCCATAAACAAATAAATAAATGAATAAATAAATGAATGAATAAATAATTAAATGAATGAATAAATGAATGTAAGAATGACTGACTGACTGACTGACTGACTGACTGACTGACTGACTGACTGACTGACTGACTGACTGACTGACTGACTGACTGACTGACTGACTGACTGACTGACTGACTGACTGACTGACTGACTGACTGACTGACTGACTGACTGACTGACTGACTGACTGACTGACTGACTGACTGACTGACTGACTGACTGACTGACTGACTGACTGACTGACTGACTGACTGACTGACTGACTGACTGACTGACTGACTGACTGACTGACTGACTGACTGACTGACTGACTGACTGACTGACTGACTGACTGACTGACTGACTGACTGAATGAATGAATGAATGAATAAAGCAAGAAACGAAGCAAGAAAGGAAGAAAGGAAAAAAAGAAAGAAAGAAAGAAAGAAAGAAAGAAAGAAAGAAAGAAAGAAAGAAAGAAAGAAAGAAAGAAAGAAAGAAAGAAAGAAAGAAAGAAAGAAAGAAAAAAAGAAAGAAAGAAACAAACAAACAAACAAACAAACAAACAAACAAACAAACAAACAAAGAAACAAAGAAAGAAAGAAAGGAAGAAATAAAGGAAGAGAAATTAAATTTACAACAAAATAACAAAAAGGTGAACTATCTTGCAAATGTCTACTCCGCTCTTTGTGTCTCGTCACACATAAACTAAACCTCAGTTGTCTGGTTTACAACTTCGCCTGCTCTCGAAATGGGCCCAGCAATATATTTTATATTTACCGCACAGTGTGACCTTGAATCTCATTCCATAGAACCGTTCGAGTCAACATTTATTTGTAAGTACCATCATATTTTGGCAATGACGCTTATCGAGACGATGAGTGCTTGATATGTTGGCTCCGAATCTATCCCAGAAGAAAAACCCGCCGACCAATACCACAATGGATCAATTGGTCTAGTTTTGTTTAGTTTATGGCCCAATCGCATAAAGTGCCCTTCTAAAATAGGTGAGGCAGCGTATAGTAAGTAATATCAATACGATGGAATGTCCTATACTGCAGAGTTTATTCTGCACTCAAGGTTTGCATCTCGTAATATTCAAATTGCTCGAATAGTTTTTCATGGTAATGAATCATATTGTTGGATCATTGTTATAAATATTTATACACTTTACTAAACAATTTAATAGGAGTAAACAAACACTTCTCGTGACTTTTACATGGTAAAATAACAATTTAAATCAACATGTGGGTTTAAATAAACAATACAATACACTGGCGAAAAAAGTTTAAAAACCCAATTGTTAATCGTTTTCAATCATATGCCATCGAAATATGTGTGTGATATTATGTTTATATGAAATACAAAATTGTGTTTTAAAATACTGATTCAAATCTTGGGAATATTTACCGTGAGTCTGCATGTAGTGTTTACTAAACCACACACTTGGCTGCTGCATGGCCGATGTAGTGCTGCATGCTTGAGCATAGAAAAAAAGAATGAATGAAAGTAGAGGAGGAGGGGGGGGGGGGGGGGGGGGGGCAGAGAGGTCAGTTGATCTCCCCCCCCCCAAAAGGTGAGTTTTTTTGTTTTATAGAATGAGGTATTAGATTCGAAAATCTTATTTAGTAGCGTGTTGCTCACAAGTCACAACATAGTAGAAATGTATCCATCTCGACTTCTGCCCGCGGCTGCATCATGTGTGTTCTATCACAGTTCGCCGCTCGGCTGCATTCCACCACCAACACTTTGTAACAATCACGGATATCCACAAAGAACTTTGTGGAGTTAACCCATTCAACAGACAACCTGTACTCCTCGTAATACGCTTACAAACACATTAAAAACGCATGTTTTTTTATTGGGCGCTTTATTGTCGGGGGCATAACCCCCCCCCCCCCCCCCCCCCCTCCCAGCCACTATTGCCACCGCCGGGAATTACTTTGGCCGGAAATGTCTTGTGTCTTATTTCGCTAATGCACAGATATTTCGTGGATTTCTTGGTTAAAGCCCCAAATCGCGTTATTTCGCGATTCGAAATTTGCATAATTAGCAGCTGACTCGAAGTCTTGTCTACAAATATCATTTTTAGGGGTATAACTACAGTTTCGTTTTATTTCGCATCGCAAACTTTACTTAGCTCTACTTATAAGTGTAGTATGGCGGTAAAGCACATTACATTGCGTAAATACGCTCTGTACTATGCTCGTTGGTCTAGTGGTTAGCATCCCTACCCAATGCAGAAGGTCCCGGGTTCAAATCCCGCTTCAGGCGAAAGTTCATTAACTTCGTATATAGATTCAATTCCATCACTTCTTGTCTTAGGAATAAGTAAACGGTGACTTTGGAGCCGTCCTAGCAACGAAGCACTCAATAAATTCAAAGTTGTTCTGAATCGGCCTTGTTGATTCTGACATTTGTCCGCAGGTGTTCGCACTGTCCAATCACTGATTCACATGTTTCGTATTTGAAATATCCTTCGATTGGTTATCGTTCACTCGTCGATGGTGTTCGGAGTTTGGTTTAGTCATTTTAAATGAAAGTCCACCACTGAAAATCAGTTTCGTTACTGAGTGGGTAGACTCTTAATGTGAATGTATTTATTTATAGTAGCGCATTAAACATGATACATAGACTTATGATCGTAATTTCTTCGCCGTCTAGGTAATTCTCTAGTACCTTTTAGTATTCTCGATAGCGAGGTTGGCATTACCGTAATTGAGCAGAAGAGCTGTATGTGTACTTGCGGCAGGGCGACCTTCATTCCAGTCTATAGTAACCCTGGTAACGAGTTGCTTGGACGAGAGCGGCATTTTACGGAGTGGTTCGTCTTTATCGTGAGTGCTTTGAACTGGGTCAATTGCTTGAATTATGATTCAAGGTCAAGCGCGAAGGGGTGTGCTTTGCTCTAGGGAGTGAACACGACTGATTTTAGTTTGACAGCACAATTAGCGCAACTTCGTCAAAAACGTAACCTCGATCACTTTCGGAGTATTGTTTGGAGTTTTGTCAATAGATGGTTTTCAGAATTGATCTAGAAAGCATGATTTTCTCTATCTAAGAGTCCTTGATAGTTTTGTTAAGGTGCATTTTTCACTGTTGTGCATTTTTGGCATTGAAGATCTAGAGGGCCGTGATTAGCTCCATCTAAGGGTCCTAGATCAATTCTGAAAAGGGTATATTATCATGTTTTATGTTAAATAATAGACCATTTCAAAAACTATAGGACCCTTTGTATGATTATCATCACGGTCCTCTAAATATTTATCAGCATCAATGAACAACAATTAAAAATATAAAATCAAGGTTAGTAGATGATGATCTTGTGTGCATCAATGAGCCTTGATATAACATTTAAAAACTGATTTTTAATTGTTGTGTATTGTTGTTCTTGAAGACTTAGGAGACTGTGAGGATACGCATACAAAGAGTCCTAGATAGTTTTTGAAATGGTCTATTACACCATGGATTCATAATGATACCTACGGATCAACTCCATGCTAACACCACATTCTTCTCGAAAGTCGGTTCAATCCGCGGATTGACCCGTCGAGAAGGCTGCGAATTACACATGTTATTATATGTAATCATGAACTTTTAACTATCTGGATGTGCAACATTGTTCGAATACGCGTCTGCGATTCTTATTTCTGGTTTTGTATATTGTCGGGCATTTTAGCCCCTGTCGCTAAGAAATCACACATCAACAGTCACAACAATGTGAACAATGTCAAAATCTAAAACTTAAGGGCTAAGATGGCTGCCCACCACCTTCTTTTGTGGCTATTTAATTAGTACATTTATTTGTTAGCTAATTCAGGTCCAGTAACGAAGTTACTATTATAAGTCCATGATGGGGTATTATTTCACGATCTGAGGTGTAGGTATATAACAAAAGAAATCTAGTTGTCCACAAAGTTGGTGGGTTTGAGGACATTTTATAAAAGTTGACCACCTACCGCATCTTGCAATGCTATTTGGAAATAAGTTGCCAAACTTAATCAGTCGTGCGATGCCGGTTTAAGATGTAAGGTTGAAGATGTAATATTTTGTTTTTATAGAGACGTCTTTTCCTAACTAATTTAGCTGAGGATCGCTACCATTGGTCGGATTAATGAAAGAAGGTCTCTCATTGGCTGGGCTAAGAATTCATACATACCAACTAACAATTTCAGAAGGATGGATACGTTTACGTCATAAACCGCAGCAAATTGCCATTTTTTAATTACATCTTAAGAATGCATCTCGAAATCGAAAATCTAAGTAATCAGTGGGCTGTGGTTTGGTAAGCCCTACAAACTGAATGATATGTGTATTTCACATTATAAGCAGTATGACTGTGATTTTCATTTCTTTATATTACTCATTAAATAAGTATCACAGTCATACTGATTATAGACACATTTATCATTCAGTCTGTAGAGCTTACCAAACCACAGAACACTGATTACTCAGATTTTTAATTTCGAGATGTATTCTTGAGATATTATTAAAATTTGAACATTTTGTGTGTTTTTTGACGTAAACCTACCCTTCGCTCTTATCTTAGGAAATTGTGTGAAAGCTTGATTCAACTTCGTGAACCATTCGGTCTTATGACAGTGTGTAAACCCAACTTTAACAACAATATACTAGTATAATTATATACTTTTATGACGCGAGGGTATAAGACGTCGCCGGTTCGATATCGCTGATTCCGGCAATCCTGACTGATGGGTATTCCGAGGTATTCCTCAGTCAGAAGCCGAATATTGGGACTGGGTCAAACTAACACACCTCGGCATGCCCAGAAACTCATAATCGGGTATTCAAACGAAGCAAATAGTTAAAGGGTTTGTTGTGAAAGCCCCACCCCCAAAGACGAATTGCGATTTGAATCGGACAAACTTAAAACAATATAGACTTCAATGATAGCAAAATTAATACCTTAATAGGAATAGCTTCGCTATTTACTGCTACGGTATTTGATGGTAGGTACTATTTCTTAGTTTTTTGTTAATATGTAAATAAAGTAGTTTCCTCTTATCCCTTTTCTTCCAGTGTTCTTTCCTTAGTTCTCCTTCTACTCCTTCCCTTCTTCTTTTTCTTTCTTGTCTTCACCTTTCCTTCCTCCTCTTTTCCTTGCCTTAATTTTTCTTCTTTTGACAGAGTTTGAAGAATTATAGCTAACTTGCACACTCTGAAATAAAATACTTGATATTATGATGTAATTAAACGATACATGCTTATGCATATTGCCCTAGTTTCTCTATCAAAGTATCAACCCTGACACAACGATAATAATAATAATAATAACAATAATAATAATAATAATAATAACACTTATAGCTTGAACATAATTAAAACCGAAGATAAGAGTGGGGTTAATACAACGAGATGGCGAGGAATCTAGGTTAAATAAGATCCACACATGGAAATAGTTATGACATCCACGCAAAATATTAATAAAATAACAGCTTTGCCACACTAACACTACCAACAGAACGTGCATTTAAGATTTTCTGTTCGAATTTTCAAAACATTTTAAAATCTAAATTATGGAAGATACACAAGACAGATAATATCAGGGTCTAAAGATAGATAACGAAAACAATGCCTTATTCATTACCTTTGGATTAAATGGAATAATACAATATTATTATTTGTTTTGTTTAGCTTGATAAATTTATTAAAGAGATACCGGTACATTACATATAAAATCTCATGTATGGCATGTTGCATTTTAATTTTCGTGATTTTCACCGCCTGCCGCAATGGAATGCTAGGAACTTTGTTAAAACAATAAATACATAAATACACGCTTACTAAAGGAAGCGGCAACTCTGTTTTCTGGCTCCGTCAAAGAGTTGAACATTCCTGCTAAGAGTTGAAAAGAGCGGAATCTACCCAAGACCGGCAACTTTGAGCCAAACTTCGAAGACGAATATACGAAGAATTCCATGAATATATTTTGTATACGTGTAGGGAAGAAAGAAACGACCCCCCAGGGAATCGAACCCGGCGCTCCGAGCGGTCGATCTTACAACTAAACTATTCCAAGCGATGACGGGTACGTTTTATCTGTGCGTCTGTCGATTCATTTCAGAACTATGATAGTCAATGTTCGTGGGTTTATTTCAATGCTTCGTAGCTATTCAGAATACGTTTTGAACGCGAAATATATTTTATGGGAGATCCCTAGAATGAAGTCATAACACAAAATCGATATTTTCTAATGTCAGGCGTTAAGAACACATTGTTTAAAACCACATAAACGGAAAAAATGTAGGGTAATTTTGGGCATGTGGTAGTTCGGAACCCAATTATTAAGGGACAAGACGTTCCGCGGCCTTGAGCCGCTGTTTGACGTCACTTTTTGGGAGAGTCCTTGTTGGGGAAAACTTATAAGTGCAAAATAGAAAAAAAAAATTGAAAAAAAAAAATAATTTTCATGTTAAAAATTTTTAAAGTAGAAGACAAATTTTCAAGAACCCCTATGTACATGTCAATGTAAAACGGTCGTGGGTACTTACGCAAACAAAGAAACTTGAAAATGGTTGGATTCTGAGAGAAGAAAAAAAAACTTAGAGTACCAAAAAATTAAAGTACAAAAAGTACATACAGTATATCATGTAAACTGTCGTGAAGCCATGTGTTTCAGAGCGAGATTAATTTTTTTGGAACAAAGGTTTGTTGTAAGCTTAGTTCTAAGCTACTTTTTTTTTCAAAAGAACTTTCCGTTTTCTTAAATATATATTTTTTTAAATTGGGTATAATTTGGTATTATATTAAAATAACTGTAACATTCAAACGGCGAATAATATGTACAAAGTAGCAGTCTCTGCTTCGTGAGCCATCTTTTGTGAACATTTTACAAGTTATTTCATGATCGTACGTTCCAAACTGACTGAGTGGCGGTGTTTGGACTAGCGCGCTGCGAAGAGTGATAGATGGGGAGATTCTTCGCTCCAATTCTGCCAGTAAACACTCGCCATCAAGTCCAAATCCTTCAGTTAAGTTGTTAATCAAGTTTTGAGACCGACTGTGCCGTGGTTGACACTACGTTGCGCGAAGTGGGCTTGTTGCGGGGGATGAGTGCCCAATGATTTTCAACATCTATAGTAGGCTGGATCGCCAGTCCCCCAACCTTCCACTCAGTAGCAAGCGTAGCGATTTGAAGCCATCTTGAAATTGGCAATTTACATGCTGATTTGGACCTTTTAGTACTGCTAGCGCTGCCAATGGCAGAAAGTCGCATTAGAAACTCCTATCCCAACCTGTGTTATTTGCCAACTTCAAGATGGCATCAAAGTGCTACGCCTGCTGCTGCTAGCCTGGCGATCTAGCCTACTATAGATGTTGAAAATCATTGTGAGTGCCAGTGTCTCCGGCGGGACGTAAAGAGGACGTCCTTTAGACTGCTAGAGGACGTCCTACGGGACCTGCACGGGACGTCCGTCGGATCCACTATTTGGTGAACTAAGGATCGGGCAGGAACTTGAGATGGAAAAGTCGGTACGTCTGTAGGACGTCCCGATGTCCGGGCGCGACGGCACAGGGACGTCCATGGGACAAGGGTGTGCTGTGTGGGTTAGATTTGTACGGCCTACACTTACGGATTTCGTCAGGAACTAATCCTCTTGTTTGGACAAATATTCTTACGCCAGAACGCATAGTTCACACTCAAGCCTTCCTCTCCTCAGCCTCACCTCGCCACCAATCACAGCGCCGTCCACATGACAATGCCGTTCCGTGATTGGTGGTTGGGCGAGGCTGAAGAGAGGCTGAGTTTAGGAAGGCTTGAGTCCGGACTATGCATTCGGGCCTTAGTCTGTAGTGGTTTCTAGTGTTTATTGTTTTCATATCCTCTAGTGTCTGGTTTGTTCACTTGCTTGAGTTCGCGTATGTATTGTCAGTTGACTCTCTCTCCTATGTTAGTTGTCTGTGTCAGCTTCTATGCAGCTTTGTAATCTATAGTTATAGTCAGGGTGACTACAACCACCCCCCCCCCCCCCTTTCTCTTATCTTCTCTGCTAGGTGTACTAGCCAACCAGTTCTCGTCTAAACTTCGTGAAGTTTGGACCTCTCAGACAGCTTGTCTGCATTTTTCTCTCGCGTCCCGGCTAGGGCACTTGCGAGAGTGCAGTGTGTAGGCCTATCCTCAAGCCTATTGCTGTCCGTTCGTCTTCACCGCCCTCGTTTTACACCGACGGCCTCCGAGCTGCTTTCGGCTGTCTTGGGTTCGACTGCCTTCCCGGCATTTTCATATTTCCTATTATTATCTGTATTTCTTGCGAACAGCTGATCGGCTTTTGTGTATTCCCTTGCGAAATTGATTATGTACGTATTACGTACTACACATACATGATTTGATTATTTATCTGTAAGTTCCAGTGTTTTTTTTTTTCACAAATAGTTTTTTTTTATACCTAGTTAATTTCCATTTTTAAAATACATCGTTTTGACAAGTGAATCACGTTAAATATGGTAATATGGCGTACGTAAGTACATGAAAACACTCTGAAACCAGTTCGACCGTCTGGATAAATTCTTGGATGAATCCGTGGCTTTTAGTTTAACACGTTCAAAAGGTTAGGGGAGGTGTTGACCTTGAACTACAATAACAGCCGATCACCTGTTCGGAAGCTTTACCTTATTATCTTCTAAACTCGAGTTTCTTTGATTCCTTTTCTGTCTCAGTATGGGCTCATCACTATGACCATCTTTATACCCCAGCACTGCATCTTCAAGCAGTTCAAGTAGTGTTTTATATATATATTTCAAATTGTTAGTACAGTCCACTTCTCTCTTCAGTGCAGGTGCTGCCCTCAACTTGTACACTAATCTACTATAAAAAATACCGATAATCAAGACTATTAGGTGCGTCGTATATGCTACAATAAATACATAACCCTACAAAACTGTTTATGTTTCATTAATTAATAACATTAAATAAATGTATATATAACAGTTGACGTAGGATTTGTGTAAAATGACTCACATGATAATCGGCAGTTGTGTTCCTTTCAATATTGCAAGAGAACGTGGACAAAAAATATCCAAGTACCGTTTTCTTGTTTCTTCTCGTGTTGAACCACGGCTATTCTCGAAATGTGAGCACGTCATAACTTATCACCTCAAAGATCACGTGATCTAGTTTACATTGTTGAATTCTTTTCCCACGCGATAAGTAACGAAATGATTAATGAATTATCACGTTGTAAAAATTCGTCATAACTCGACCAATTGATAATTTATGTCGTGATAAGTTATGACGTGATAAGTTGTGACGTGATAAGTTATGACGTGATAAGCTATGATGTAATAAGTTGTGACGTGATAAGTTATGACGTGATAAGTTACGACGTGATAAGTTATGACGTGCTAGGTTACGACGTGATAAGTTATGACGTGATAAGTTACGACGTGATAAGTTATGACGTGATAAGTTACGACGTGATAAGTTATGACGTGCTAGGTTACGACGTGATAAGTTGTGACGTGATAAGTTACAACGTGATAAGCTATGACGTGATAAGCTATGACGTGATAAGTGACGACGTGATAAGTTACGACGTGATAAGCTACGATGTGATAAGTTATGACGTGCTAGGTTACGACGTGATAAGCTATGACGTGATAAGTTACGACGTGATAAGCTACGACGTGATAAGCTACGACGTGATAAGTTATGACGTGCTAGGTTACGACGTGATAAGATGACGTGATAAGTTACGACGTGATAAGCTATGACGTGATAAGTTACGACGTGATAAGTTACGACGTGATAAGTTATGACGTGCTAGGTTACGACGTGATAAGTTATGACGTGATAAGTTACGACGTGATAAGTTATGACGTGCTAGGTTACGACGTGATAAGTTATGACGTGATAAGTTACGACGTGATAAGCTACGACGTGATAAGCTACGACGTGATAAGTTATGACGTGATAAGTTACGACGTGATAAGCTACGACGTGATAAGCTACGACGTGATAAGTTATGACGTGCTAGGTTACGACGTGATAAGTTATGACGTGATAAGTTACGACGTGATAAGCTACGACGTGATAAGCTACGACGTGATAAGTTATGACGTGATAAGTTATGACGTGATAAGTTATGACGTGCTAGGTTACGACGTGATAAGATGACGTGATAAGTTACGACGTGATAAGCTACGACGTGATAAGCTATACGACGGGATAAGCTACGACGTGATAAGCTACGACGTGATAAGTTATGACGTGATTACATTTCTCGAATAGCCGCGCAGACTCGATCTGACAAAGCAATGAGCTTGCTGAATCTGGAGATAAATTGTGAGAATATCGCACTGGTAATTAAAACAGGCCTATATAAAACATTACCATGCAGAGCTTGTACATTACATTGGCAGATTTAAAACGTGCTATTTATTTTACCTTTATTTAGTCGAGCCTATTTTCTCGATAAAAATTGAGGCGTGGAATAAAATTTGTTATTAAGTTTTGGTGTGCACCTCTATAATATACTATACCCATACCATACACACTATACTCACTCTTCTCTTTGGTATTATGATACCAAAGACAGGGAAGCGAGTGTGTAAAAAAAAGGATAATACTTGAAGGCGGCAAGGCCATGGCAAAGTACAGAACAATTGGTAATGGTCTGCAAAAAACCTTAATGTTTGTAATTTTACTCTCATCTATGGCCGGGCATGTATTTTTGTATTTAAAGTTAATTTTTCCCTCCGTATGATGCCTAACCTGACTATTTTCACACACTTCTGAATTTAATCCAAGAAACCGACGAAATTGTGAAGTTGAAGTTGTGTATCTAACTCGATACAAAACTGTTGGTTTTTACTAACAAACACTTCATCAGCCCCAACCCACAAAACATCATCCCGAGACTAATAAACTAATTCAAACAAACTCCAACTGTAATTACGACCCTTGTCATCAAAACAAAAAGAACAAAATACCAAAACACGACGAGAGTTTTCTGTAATAATACATTTATTAGTTTCGAAATTGGACTACGGGTTTAGTTTCCCTCCCGCCCGGCGTGATGTAAGATTGAGTTTGCGTGGTGGTGCGTCGCCCACCGCCCAGGCGCGCCCCCCCCCCCCCCCCCCCCCAGTGAACAGCCGCGGGCCGTTCCCCCCGCCATCCTCCGCTCCACAACTCTCTGCGCCCTGAAGGGATCGGCAACGTCCTCTATTCGCTCCCACACGTCGTCGTCGGCTACCTCCACATCAGTGTCTATCATACATTCATTCATACATTCATACATTCATACATTCACAGCGACAACTTCTAGCGAGTCGCATTTCATTCGCGGGACTTGCAATATAAAGTGTGTTTTTTGTGGTTAAAAATCGAGTGATGGATTTAATGAATTAATAACAGCAATAGTTTGAGGAATCGAATTGTTTTGATTGGCAACGCTCAGAGTTCGAAGTAATCTTCACTGCGAGATCTGCACACACCACTATCAAGTAAATATCCCAGCTTACTTTACGATTAGCTCGATTTATAATGGAAACATAATGTTTACATTGTTAATCGTTGAGGTGATTATGTTTGTATACATGGTTTGCATTTGACCGACGATTTCCACCCGAGTTGTTTAGCGTAAGTTGGTATACTAGTTGTTGTACCAACGTTAGAATGATGAAAGTGTATAGTACCGACATGCATATAAAACCAATCGCATTATTGTTGTCTTTCTAAGCCGATGGATTTTGACAACATAAATGTGTACCTAAAGAAAGTTTTTGTCTAAAAATTATTATTCTTACCTTTTTTGAGGGAAAATTTTGAAGCCACGCATACTCGTTTAGAGAACAATAAAATAATATTTGTGTGTTATACTGAAACATTAATAAATAATATGATGCCGCCTATCGTTACAATTAATCCATTGATATTTTGTGTATTCTTCAAATAACTTGTTTATAATTATCGCGAAAAAATATCTAGGTGTTTGCACGGTCCTACCACTAATTCATATTTGAAATATAGATCTTTGATTGGTTATTATAACTCACTTGTCGATGGTGTTCGGAGCATACAGGGTTTGTTTAGTCGCTTTACATTTAAGTCCCCAACTGAAAATCAGTCTTGTTACTGAGTGAAAAGACTATAAATACGAATTTATTTCAATTTTGTTTACTTAATAAGCCATATGCAGGAAATAACGTCAACTTCAAAACACTGGTATTATGGTTAAAATAATGAAGACGAGAAACGACAGGAATAAAAATTTAAAACAAAGATTCTTCGACGGGAAGAATATTAAAATAGAACAAAGTCACAGACACAATATACCCGTCAGTCATAAATAGAAAACATCTAACTATACACGAACTATGGGGAGGGGGTTTGTTTTAATTATTATGACCGTGCATGGTTATTGTTCGTGTGCTTGTTCAATCTTATAAGACGTGAAGTTATAAGACGGTTATACTGGACATAATAATAATAAAAGTAATAGTAATAAAAATAATAATAATAATAATAATAATAATAATAATAATAATAATAATAATAATAATAATAATAATAATAATAACAATAATAATAATAATAATAATAATAATAATAATAATAATAATAATAATAATAATAATAATAATAGTAATAATAATAATAACAATAATTATTATAATAATAATAATAATAATAATAATATTAATAATAATAATAATAATAATAATAATAATAATAATAATAATAATAATAATAATAATAATAATAATAATAATAATAATAATAATAATAATAATAATAATAATAATAATAATAATAATTATAATAATAATAATAATAATAATAATAATAACATTATTTTTATTTTATTTATTTATTAATTACTTATTTATTAGTAAAAGTATTAATATTGGCCTACGTTTGTTTACATAATTGAACTACTATTAAAGACTTGCAGTATAGTCATGGAACTACTTGATATTACATCCGTAATTGTCCATATGACATGTAAGCACCGGCTTTGACCGATCTAGGAACACACATGGAAATACTTGACATACGGCCGCCGGTTATGACCGACATTGTATGTCATACATTCAATGAAAAAGTAACAATAACTATTCTATTTGAGTTTACGGAATAAATACAACTCACTTCTGAAACGAAACTAAATATATGTATCAATTTAATTTATTCGAAGACTTAGGTATCGTACACATAATTTTAAACCTCGCTAAACCACAAGAAAAACTTTCTGATCTACACGTTTGAATGAGCACCGCAAACTTATACCATACCGGTATTCAAACCCTGAACACTTGGGTTCAGATCAAGATATGATATCCAACAGTTGTAGAATTAGGGGGGGGGGGAGGAGATTTTCGGATGGATTCATCCTCCCAAAATTTATTAATTTGTCTTATCATCCCCCCTAAAAATAAATAATTTCGTAACCATACACCTGAAGAAAAATACTTCGTTCACTATACTCTTCAATATAATTAGTCACTTATGTAAGACATCCAAATATATCGTAAAAATAATCAGAGCACAAAGGTCAATAGACCATTTTAAAAACTATCCAGGAGCCTTTTTATACTTCTCTCCACGGTCATCGTGAACAACAATACACAACAATGAAAAATGTATGATGATAGTGTATGCATCATATGATTCTTAAAAAATTGTTTATTTGTTTCATTGTTGTGTATTGTTTAATTGTTTAATTGTTGTGTATTGTTGCACATAAAGATTAAGAAGACTGTGATGAGAATCAAACAAAGGGTTCTAAATAATTTTTAAAACGGTCAATGGGGAGGCGTAACAAGTGCACAGAGAGCGTTGCCGGCTTACAGTCCCTGAATATTGGATACACACAATTTCAACAATACGAATTTCCAGCACATTGAAAAATTATTTGACTTCTTTGAAAACGATGTATATTTTTTTCAGTTATAATTTGTGCACTGCCTTCTAGAACGGTTTTCGGTGACTTCTAGCAGGCAGAGCTCAGTGGCCGGAACGCTCGAAGCGCTGCAGTGTAGTCGTTTGTTGTACGCCACCGCATGCACCCATTTCAAGGCCTGCTTGTTCCCGCTCTAAGCACCACAATGCCTCACGCCCTAAGTGAAAGTAAATCTTGGGTCTATCTCTAATATGATTATTCTAAATTACTTAGGCCCGGAATTATAACGGGCCTCTAAATATTTAGTTTTAGTCCGTGACTAACTTGTTGGCAACCTGGACAGGACCGTAACTAAGGTATAAAAATCACCCGGGTATTATTTGGCAAAGTACAATGGAGGGTCTGCCCCCCCCCCCCCCAGCCGATGCCACAGCCCCGAAAATGTTTGCGATTCTTATAGTGTGATTGGAGTGTTATAACGAGTTTTAGGGTCAAATGCTTAGTCGTTCCTCGCGTGCTCCTCAACTTAGCCTTTCCTCAGACTCACCAAACCACCAATCACAAAGCAGCATTGTCATGTGGACTGCTCTGTAATTGGTGGTTGGGCGAGTCTGAGAAAAGGCTGAGTTGAGGAGCACGTGAAGAACTACTATGCATTTGACCCTAAGACATGTTTTTTTGTATAACATCTGTTAATGGTGACCGTTGTGACACTAACGGTGGTGTTAGCAAGTCGAAATGGCCAACTCCTGACTATTTACTCGGGTTACCAATCCCTAGTTCCGGAACATGTAAGAAGCCATCCAGTATGGATATTGGAACACTTGGATTACTCTTGGCTGAGTTAGATTAGTAATCCGATGAATCCTGGAACGCAGCTATCTAGTGGGCTGGACTAGACATATTGCCCCCTGGGGGCCGCGGGTAGTTATGAGCAGCAATCAACCCGCTACCGCTGGGGTCACTGACTTTCACCTACGAACAGTTCGTGAACTACACAACAACTAAACAATATAAGTTACCAACAAAATCTATATTGGACAATCAAAAACATTTTCACGCCGCGTCGTGTGTATTTAGATAACTTTTTTACCGACTCCCTCGACGTCAATAGGTTATGGACTGTTTCATTTAACTTTTAATGCCGAGATAAGCCGGACCCACGTTTTATGTTTTCTAAAATATGGTCAGAAAGAAGCGCATGTTCAGACTGATATTGAAACATGGTGCTAAAACATAATCAAGTATATTTGTATGATTTTTTTCCGATCGGGCACACGGAAAATAATGCGCCTCAGAGATGCGTCTTTATTTCAAGTAACGACGTATGTACCGTTCAACAATGGATACTGATTTTGTGCACGATAATGCTGCAAGTGTTATTCTTTGTCGTGATATACTTTAAAATCATAATCTAGTACTGTATATTGTTCGTCCGATGCATATTTCGTTTACGGGTAATATTTCTAGCTTTGTATCGGCTAATTTAACGAAAATTAACATATTCCTGGCGTTCATCTACACATTCTTAAAAACACTACACTACACTACACTACGCTACACTACACTACGCTTCACTACACTACACTACACTACACTACACTACACTACACTACACTTCACTACACTACACTACGCTACGCTACGCTACACTACACTACACTACACTACACTACACTACACTACACTACACTACACTACACTACACTACACTACACTACACTACACTACACTACACTACACTACGCTACACTACACTACGCTACACTACACTACACTACACTACACTACACTACACTACACTACACTACACTACACTACACTACACTACACTACACTACACTACACTACACTTCACTACACTACACTACGCTACGCTACGCTACGCTACGCTACGCTACGCTACGCTACGCTACGCTACGCTACGCTACACTACACTACACTACACTACACTACACTACACTACACTACACTACACTACACTACACTACACTACACTACACAACACAACACTACACTACACTACACTACACTACACTACACTACACTACACTATACAGGAATGATACTAGGATTGTTATGTTGAATACTAGAACAATTCTATATTTATACTGAGTAAAAGGGTAATTCAAATATTTTAGAAGTTTTCCTTATAAACAGAAATAAGCAATGCGTGGTTGAACAAACCAAATAATAACAATACACCTGCTGTAGGGTGTACGTACACCATGCCTCAGCATTATGCACATCGTCTGGTAACTAAGTATATTAGGAATTAGGATGTCTAGATAGTTGAGAGCTGTAAGTAGGACTCAATCCCAGCATTCGCCTTTCGACCGAAGATAACTTCGGGGAAAAAACCTCCTTTCAGGATTACCGGTGGCTGGTATCGAACCGGCGCCCTCTCAAATAAGTATCGCGTCTTACCGCTGAGCCACCTCTATCGGTAGCAAAACAAATCAATAAATGTTAGTTTTATTTTAATCATCGATTCACTGACCCAGTAATATAGGCTCAGGACATTGATACAAACGTTGCAGAACATGGCGGAGTCGTCAATATGTTATCAGTTGCATCGCATGATCACGTGACAGAGTATTGAATGACAGCGTTATCACTACTCGGGCAGGGGAGTCGGAGCCAAGGGTCATCGGTTTAGCCGCGGTCGCCTAGCCGGTTCCCATACGAACACCGTTGTTAAGCAGCCTCGGGCTAGGTCAGGAGGTGGATGGGTGACCACTCTCCTCTGAAACACTAGTTACCGTTGGTTAGAGCAGATTGGAGGGTTTAAAAGCTTGCGTAACAGCTTCGTTCTTCTCGTCAACAGTCCAGGTAACCGCTTAGCCGGTTCCCATACGAACACCGAAGTAAAGCAACCTCGAGCTAGGACAGGAGGTGGATGGGTGACCATTCTCTTCTGAAACTCTAGTTACCGTTGGTTAGAGGAGATTGGAGGGTTCGAAAGCTTGTGTAACAGCTTCGTTCTTCTCGTCAACAGTCCAGGTAACCGCTTAGCCGGTTCCCATACGAACACCGAAGTAAAGCAACCTCGAGCTAGGACAGGAGGTGGATGGGTGACCATTCTCCTCTGAAACACTAGTTACCGTTGGTTAGAGCAGATTGGAGGGTTCGAAAGCTTGTGTAACAGCTTCGTACTTCTCGTCAACAGTCCAGGTTAGTGGAGGAACCTATATGACTGGTCAAAGTTACTCCGTCCTTTCGGATGGGACGTAAAGCCGATGGTCCCCTTGGTACTTTTCGATAGGAGTAGGCTACGTGCCGATACCAGGCTGCCCCTCCTCCCTTCCTCATTATCATTCACCAATCACGAAAGTTTCATCACTCATCAGGCTAAAGAGGGCATTGCTGGCCTTAATTACAATAAAGTAAGTAAGAAAGTAAGTAAGTAAGTAAGGGTCATACACCGATAGAGGTGGCTCAGCGGTATAGGACGCGAGACTAATTCGGGAGGTCGCCGGTTCGATTCTGGCCACCGGCAGTTCTGACTGAAGGTTTTTCTGAAGTTTTCCTCAGTCGTAAAGGCGAATGCTGGGACTGAGTCCTACTAACAGCCCTCGGACAATCCTTCCCAACTATCCAAACACCCTAATAACCTAGTTAGTCACCTGAAGAGGCACATAACAGGTAAAGCTGGTGTGCACCCTATAACAGAGAATCCTACCAAAATTATTATTATTGCTCAAGCAGGGAAGTCGGAACCAAGGTTGAGGTCTGCCCGGGCCGGGCCTGGGCCTACACATCACTGAACGAGGAGGGATTTTTCTGGCTTTTTCAAAAAAATTTTGTAATCGGTAATTGCAATGAAAGAAAAGTAATGTTACTTTACCAACATTTCCCAAAACTTAAAACAAACCCGAAATAGTATAAACTTCCGGTCACAACATTTTTGTTGTAATTCTTTTCGTTACATACTTTCACTGGCAATAGTTACTAAGTTTGTTTCATAATCTCCTTTTTGTTCCCACCCTGTCGTCCTTATTCTTTGCCAAATACGTTAAAAATCAATTTTAACAGTTAAACGGGCTTTTACTGGCCAATTTACACTTCAGGCGGGCCTGGGCTTTGATAAGCTTACTCAGCACGGGCCTGAAATTCCGGGCCCGGGCCGGGCTACTATATTTAGGCCCGTGTAGACCTCTAAACCAAGGGTCATGCACCGATAGAGGTGGCTCAGCGGTATAAGACGGGAGACTCTAACTCAAGAGGTCGCCGGTTCGATTCCGGCCACCCGCAGTTTTGAATGAAGGTTTTTCCGATGTTTTCCTCAGTCTCCAAGGCGAATGCTGGGACTGAGTCATACTATCAGCTACTACATATATATAATATACTATATTTTAAAACTAGCTATTCCATCTTTGCGCCACCCACGACCGTGCAAAGTAGAGATACATAGTAACTAATATTATAACCTCTTCCATTGTAAAGTAACTGTTTGCCGATATTAATAGCATCTTTCACAGCTAGGTATTATAGATATATCAATGTATGGCGTGATGTTGATGTATTTTGAAGTCAAGTATGGTGTAGTTTTATCCGAACATATTAGATGCTAATGTATTTGACAACATTTTTTATCTTTAACTAAACCGATAATAGAAATTCAAATACAATTGTCCAACTTAACATAAATGACTGGCATTATTTTTTGTATAATCTAGTTTGGCCGCGCGAATGCCGACAAGTGCGTATTTGAGTCGATAAGTGATTCAATAAAACGAGACGGTTGATTAATTGTGGCGTTATAAATAAATAACGGATTATTAGCGGAACGCCGAAATGAAATTTCATGCACGTCAATTATGATTTATTAGTTTATGGTTGAATCAATGGTGCTAAATTAGAATATTGTGTTATGTTGATAAACTGTTGCCCACAGGAATCTGATTATATAATTACGGTATTGCGCTATTTCCACCAATACACTGAAAGCAGGTTTCTAACTAAATGACTATAAATACTTCTTCTTAGATTTAGTAGTAGTATTTATAGTCATTGAGTTACAAGGACTGATAAGATTTTCGATTTCGAAGCCCATTTTTGTGATATGATTTTAAAATTAAAATTATTCGCGGTTTTTGACGTAGAGGTATCCTTCCCTGTTAATAGTACTTCTAAAAATAAAAATTTGTATTTTTTTTCTAAATTAAAATTTAATATATTCGCGAAATCACTTGAAACCAGGACCTATAGCTCTCCGTTCACGTAAGCTGTTTCAATGGAAACTAAGATTCCTGGGCCTGGATTCACAAAGATGCCTTACTCTAAGTTGTCCTATTAGTTATAATTACATTGTAAGTTTTATATTATGTTTTTATGTTTCTATAATAAGTTTTAGTGGAAAGGGGGGCTCCAGCCCCCCTGAATACGCCACTGGTTGGGGCGACTCTATGAAGCTATAGCTGGTATGTTATTCCATCTTGGCGACATCTTCAATCTAAGAATTGGCTTTGATCCAGAGTGTATTTGTTTCCGATAAGGAAATATCGCAAGGCCGTATTCGTTCCTAGATGACAGAAGAGAGATTCAGAAACGAGTCTCGAAATGACAGCAGGAGAAAGGGAAGAACGTTACAGACAAACTTCTATCGTTGAGCCAAGATCTTGTAGAAACTTTTATATTGCACAGTTTGCGGGGAAATATCTTTAGTACGTTCTTAAAAGTTTGTTTTATATTATTGTAATAAAGAAAAGATTTTATCCCTCCGCAGTGGCTCATGCGATTGGGGCGCAGGTCCTAAGCGTTGGTATCTAGGGACGTGGGTTCGAATCAAAGCTTGGATTTCTTATAAATGTCCTTCATCTTCTGCTATCACCCCTCATCATCTCGAATGAAATGACTGAAATAAAGAGACGAAAAGCAACAAGAATGGTCAACCTAGGTTTTATTTACTATAAGTAAACGAGGCATATCTAACCCAAAGTCTTAAAGTATCAGACATTAATTAACATGTTACAAGTAGATGCTAGAAACTAACGAAGTAGATAATTAGGCTTGTATAGACTCGAGATTTTCTTAGTTTCCCCTGCTGTTCCCCTGCATCGTTATGTGACAGCCCTTCACCCCGTTACTACCTGACAAAAACATTTTATTTATTCATAAAATATCATATTATTTATAATCAGTCACATTTGTTATGTTGGGTGGTTGTTACATAACTAGGGGGTGGAACTTTAAACTTAAATATGTTTGCGCTTTACAATTGTACAAGGGCATTTAAAGTAGTCTGAACTATAAACTTAATTATATATAATGTGATTGGGGCTTCATACCTCTTTTATATCAACAACAAATAAAGCATGCGACTAGAATTGTGTTTGGGCAGCTTTATAACCAGAAGCCATGTTATTAACGGTAAACGCGATATTTTTAGAAAATTTTTTTGAACAACAGATCTGGACGTTTAAGACTCTAGTTGTGCAGGAAATGATACTCATGTTTCCCTCAAATTTTCGCGATTTTTAAATGTAACAGCGATTTGAGCGAAGTCACTCATTCACGAATAACGTTGAAATTAAATAAAACAACGAAAAATTCGCGATTCACTGCTCAACTTCTAACTATTTGTGTTACTCCACTTAAAGTACCCCCCCCCCCCCCCCCCCCCCACACACACACACAAAAATATCATTGATTTATGCATGTATTCATAATAGTAACATTAATACCACCAACTACATGGAAGTTTATTCATAATATGGGTTCCTGTTCTTAGCAGAATAGCAAAAAATATCAAAAAATTAACACCGTTTTAAAAACGATTTTTGCCAAATTATTCACAACCTTTTCAAAATCTTAAAAACGAAATTTTTAAAAAGTGTTGACCACAAACTCCTGCCTCTGTCTGTTAGGTTGCCCTAGCGTGGAGTGGCGCACTATATCCCAGCTCGGCGCGACCTAACCGTACTCTATGGGAATATAATAGAACCACTAGATCATCCTTAGAGCAGCAACTTTAACTTTGTTTACTTTCTTAAGAAGCTTTTCATTAATAAATAAATAATACCACGAGAGCTTTTGTGAGACTGCCAAGATGGTTTCCTTTACTTTGTCTTCCTAATTTTGATTTATTTCAAAGATTCTTTCATATTTCTCGCGCGCGTTTTGTCTACCAAGATGGAAGTACTTTATAAACATAGCTGTATCTCATGTTGCGTTTTGTCTAGCAAGATGGCAGTACTTAATAAACATGGCTGTATCTCATTTTGCGTTTTGTCTAGCAAGATGGCAGTACTTAATAAACATGGCTGTATCTCATTTTGTGTTTTGTCTAGCAAGATGGAAGTACTTTAGAAACATGGCTGGTCTCATGTACAATTTCTACAATATTGAACTGTACACATTAATGTATTGAATTATTAAAGCCTGTCCGCTCATAGTAGAAACGAAACGTTTAGAGCTAATGGCCCATGTTTGTGTATTGAATAATTGAACATTATAATCGGCTTGTAAATCAAGATTTACTAGGAAAACACTTTTGCCAATTATATAATAACGGAAGTCGAAAGAATGTCACCCTTTGAAAGAATAAGAATTGCAAGAAAATGACAACAGCGCGCTACCTGTTGCCCTTTAAACCCTATTTCACGGTCTATTAGACAAACATTGGTCATTAGCTCTAAACGTTTCTTTTCTACTATGAGCGGACAGCTTTTACTATGTGTAGCCGTCAACAGCCAAGTCGATGAGCTAGAGGTCGGGTAATCTTGTAGAAGGTCCCCAGTTCGAGGACTGACGCATCCAATTGTATTCACTTTAACACATATTGGAATGCATTTGTGTTTATTGTTTGTCTATCCACATAAGAATTGATTTCGTTGCCAACGCATTTAAGGCGTGTATCAAATATCAATTTTGGCGCTAGTCGCCTAACACAACAATTAGTGATAATTAGCCAACGGTTTAGCCGCGGTCGCTTAGCCGGTTCCCGTACGAAGTTAAGCAACCTCGGGCCATATCAGGAGGTGGATGGGTGACCACTCTCCTCTGAAACACTGGTTACCGTTGGTTAGAGAGAGCAGATTGGAGGGTTCGAAAGTCTTTTTGGCAGTCGAGGTTAGTGGAGGAGCCTATATGACTGGTTAAAGTTACACCGACCTTTCGGATGGGACGTAAAGCCGATGGTCCCCTTGGTACTTTTCGACAGAAGTAGGCTACGTGCTGGTACCAGGCTTCACCTCCTCCCTTCCTAATTATCATTCACTAATCGTCACTCATCAGGCTAAAGAGGACATTGTGCCCTACACTGGTCTTAATTGCAATAAAGTAAAGTAATAAGGTAGATTGGATGAAACAGATCCAAAGATATCCCCTACATATTTAGGCAAGATATTGATTGTTATTTTTTCTGATAGAAAATATAATTTAGAAAACAATTCATAGGTGGCACGTACGTCACACCTGTTCTCATGGCGGCCATCTTTGTGAACAAACTTTGTCGTGGCCATGGAGAAACAATTATTGAAGGCTATTGTGGTACCTAGTGTGCTTAGTTGCTGTAACGACTTAGTTCCGGTCTTATGAACCTGAGACAAATATTGAATAGGCTGCTAACTTGTTGTCACTAAGGCAACCCGGCTTCCCATTGGTTGTTGCCATGGTAAAAACAAGTTAGTAGCCTTCTAAATATGTATCCAGAGTTGTTAATAGTACCAGGCCTTAGAGTGCCCAGATGTACATTCTAGTACAGAGTTTGTTTATGGTTGCTATGCAATTTTTTTATTAGGCCTACATGCTATTCTCCAAGAAAAACAAACTTCATAGCAACTAAGTACCGATTCCATACTTGGCTCGAATGTTCATGGACGTGTGCATACCGTGCACATACCGTGCGCTTACCGTGTGCATACCGTGCACATACCGTGCGCTTACCGTGTGCATACCGTGCACATACCGTGCGCTTACCGTGTACATACAGTGTGCATACCGTGCGCTTACCGTGTGCATACCGTGTACATACAGTGTGCATACCGTGTGCATACCGTGCACATACCGTGTGCATACCGTGTGCATACTGTGTGCATACCGTGTGCATACTGTGTGCATACCGTGCACCTACCGTGCGCTTACCGTGTGCATACCGTTCACATACCGTGCGCTTACCGTGTGCATACCGTGTACATACCGTGTACATACCGTGCACATACCGTGCGCTTACCGTGTGCATACCGTGTACATACCGTGTACATACCGTGCGCATACCGTGTTCATACCGTGTGCACACCGTGCACATACCGTGTGCATACCGTGCGCTTACCGTGTGCATACCGTGTACACACCGTGTACACACCGTGTACATACCGTGTACATACCGTGCGCATACCGTGTGCATACCGTGTGAACACCGTGTACATACCGTGTGCATACCGTGTACATACCGTGCGCATACCGTGCACATACCGTGTGCATACCGTGCACATACCGTGTGCATACCGTGTGCATATTGTGTGCACACCGTGTACACACCGTGTTCACACCGTGTACATACCGTGTACATACCGTGCGCATACCGTGTGAATACCGTGTGCACACCGTGTACATACCGTGTGCATACCGTGTACATACCGTGTGCACACCGTGCACATACCATGTGCATACCGTGTGCATACCGTGTGCAGACCGTGTGCACAAAGTGTACATACCGTGTGCATACCGTGTGCATACCGTGTACATACCGTGTACATACCGTGTGCATACCATGTGCATACCGTGTGCATACCGTGTGCAGACCGTGTGCAGACCGTGTGCACAAAGTGTACATACCGTGTGCATACCGTGTGCATACCATGTACATACCGTGTGCATACCGTGTGCATACCGTGTGCCTACCGTGTTCATACCCCATAAGGCAGCGCACATGAATATGTACCAAACGCTGAGTCGAGAGGGCCGGACTAAGAGAGAACGAGGATGTAGAAGTGGAACAAACTAGGATTAAACTTGCAATCATCAAACCATTCGTTCTCAATCGTGCGTGATAACGACGAGCCGAGACACTATCACGGAGAAAACTAATTCTATTTCACTACTGGTGAGCTGCAACTTAGTTGTGGCTGTTTATCTGTACTGTGCAGCATGGGCACACTAGCGCTGTCACGACCGTGGTGGAATAGGGAGTTGTTGTAGCCGGCCGCAGTGGCTCAGAGATGGAGATAGTTTAACGTTCTCTGTTTGTATATTTAAAATAGAATTGAAACTGATATTACCAGGGCCAAAGATAACGAAAAAATATATGCAAATTTCATTACGTTTAGATTTAATACGATAATACAATAAATTAGATAGTTGCAAATATTCTATATATTTATCTTTTTATTTATCTTAGACCCCGATAAAATCTGTCTTAGCAATCTTCCCACAATTTCTATGTTAACAGTAGTTTTAAAGAAACGAACAGAAATCTTATACTCTCATGCTTCGCTGCTGCAGACTCTTAAGGCGCTGGTCCTATTAGTGTGCCTCCTATAGGGATGAGGGGTTTTAGGGGGTGTTGGGAGATTTGGATTTGAATCCCGCAGAGGGCATAGTTTTTGTAACTGTCCTTTATCTTCATCTATCACCCGTCATCGTCTCGAATAGCGTGATTGCAATAATAGATACATGAAGCAACAAGAAACACAGTCAGGAGTTCTTGTAGATCTAAGGGAGGCGCGTTATTAAAATAAGGGGTGATTACCATATTGTGGTAGTTTTTACATAAACAGAGTCAAATCTGAAAGTTTGGATTCTTTCATCATGGAGAGATGATTTATTTGCATGTAAGCCCACTAAATTTAGGGGGGGGGGGGGCCTAGTATAAAGTGGGGTGGTTTAAGATTAAGATTTTCTCCCTCGAAAAGGGGTTTACGGCCGTGACCGCTTTTATGCATGTCCTACTCTTTCCCTTCCACATTTGACATTCAACGTTATTTTTTTATTATTTCGTTATTCTTCCTGTCACGGAATGTGTCCAAATTAATTCTGTCCTTTTAAGTGGTTCATGAACTTCTGTTTCGGCTCCTGTTACAAAAAGAACAAAAATATCTTTCTCATGAAAATGTAGCCGGCCAAGGTGGATTACTTCTGTGGGGACCGGTGCAAGCAAGGAGAGGTCTCGTACACAATATTTCTCATTTATCATGATTTTTTTTCTTACTTTTACTCTCTTTTCGTCCCTGTGTCTTTTCACTTTTAGTTCTCATTCATGCCGCCCTGTTTGGCGAATAAAACAGCCCCTCTTCCCCCCTTTACAACCCCAAACGCCGTTCAATAATTGTGTTTCCTTATGACGACCACGCGACGTACGGTAGGTCTGATACAGCCAACATCGTACGACCTAACAGCCCTGTACGTCGTAAAGCAAAATAATAAAATAATAAAATCGCGATTATTCTTAAAACATTCCCTAGGGAATAATTCCTCTTACACTAAACTTTTACATTCATGAATGTTTAAATATAATGCGCTCTTATTTCCTGCTGTCTGTCTTAAGTCTTAAGCGCTCTCGTACTAGTGTTCAACTTAAGTACACCCCAAGGTTAATATTTAACAGGGAAGGATACTTCTACGTCAAAAACCGCACAAAATTTTCATTTTTTAATTATATCACAAGAATGGAAATCGAAATCGAAAATCTGAATCAACAGCGCACTGTGGTTTAGTAAGCCCTATACATTGAATGCTTTAAGTCGTAACTTATATTATAATCAATATGTTTTTTTATAAATAATTAATTTTATTACTAATTATCGAATTAAAATCAAAATACTACGCTTATGGTTACAATATTTCATTCAATCTGTAGGGCTTACCAAAGCAAAGTCCGCTGCTGATTTAGATTTTCGATTTATTGTTGCAATCTTGAGATATAATTTAATAATGAACATTTTCTGCGGTTTTTGACGTAGAGACTATCCTTTGCCCTTACTCTTCTGCGGGGAAGCTGGCTTCGGTCCATGGGCACAGTTGTCACAATCCCCAGGCCCGGCCCTTCAACATTTCATCTGACATAACAAACAACTGATATAAAAATGGTGGGAAGAAGTTTCGAGACCTAGTAGGCTTCACGACATAATATTACGATGAAGGAATCTTTGAGTGTTCCTCTGTTCTGTACTTGTCCCTACGTCACATATAGTTGCCCCAACGAAAGTATTCCGATGCCTACGACACAGCCGAGTCCAAGGCGACAACTTTATTTCCACTTCGCTGATTCCTACCATCTAATCTAAACAGGTCCGTTAAGGATAATTTAAGACCTTCCGTTGGTTACCTGTAACGGTGGGTGTGGCGAAACCGCCTGTGCACTCGACTAAGCCGAACCGTGCATTTACGAATGTGTGAAAGAACGCCAGGTATCATTTGCGCTCCCTAGGGGGTGCTGTGTACACGGTGTACACAGCACCCCCTAGGGAGCGCAAATGCAACTACAACCTGAATAGTCCAAACGAAAGTATTCGCATACCGATCTTAGGTCATTGTCTACTGCCCCTTTCAACCGCGCCAATTGAAAGAAAATAGCAACAGATATTTGGCGTTCTTTCACACATTCGTACGTAAATGCATGGTTCGGCTTAGTCGAGTGCACAGGCGGTTTGGCCACACCCACCGTTACAGGTAACCAACGTAAGGTTTTAAACTACTCCCAATGGACCTGTTTAGACTAGATGGTAGGAGTAGCGAAGTAGAGCATTAAGTTGTCACCTTGGACTCGGCTGTGTCGTAAGCATCAGAATACTTTCGTTGGGGCAACTTTACTAACCTTATACCTTGTTCACACCACGTCCACTAACAGCAGTTAGGCTAACAGTAGTTAAGTGAAATTCGTGTGTTATAGAATAGCAGTGTTAAACTAACCTCTGTTAGCTGTTAACTACGTTTACATTATTCTTACCATCAGTTAGTAGCCTTACTTCTGTTAGTGGCCTTAGTGTGTTCAAGGTATTCAATTTGTATTCATCGACTCTGACGTGCACGCTATTTCTACGTAAATCAACAGAGTCCTAGAGTTCTATCGGGCAATCTTCCGCGCTCAGTAGAATTCACAAGCCTAATTAGTCAGGCCTGCTGTGTTATGATTTTCCAGTTATCGACCCCAAGGTTACAAATTGTGCTAGTACACGTGTGGTAGGAATTGAAGGAGGAAATAGTAGGATTGGGCTACTATTTTGTCATTACGAGCTACTTATGTTTGGTCAAAGTCGAAGCATTCGCCTTTGATCATGGACTTAAGTTACTATTATAAGTATATATGGTGTAAATAAGGTGAGCTTTGGATTAAACTTCGACCAGGATTACCTGGGACCTCCTGAGTTAGAACCTCGGTGTTACCCCTGAGCCAGCTTTAGTGACGCATTAAATAAAGATTCATATAACAGAATATAGGGCTGTTTGTTGATATATCCTGTGACTTTCCGATAAATGTCGGTTAAAATTGTTTAAATTTCTCACAAAGTAAACCAATTTAGTTCACCCACTAGAGAATAAAGTGTTCTTTATGTTGATTGTTTCTTCGTTATAACAAAAATTTCCATTTTTAAAATAACCATATTTAAAATTTCTGGGTGTTGTGCATTTAACACACCTTCTTAAATTAAATAAGTTAACTTTAAAAACAAAAATATATATTCGAACAGAAACACATGCTTTATAAGAGAGCTAGAGACGACATATTTTCGATAACATTCATTTGAACCGACCGCAATCGATAGTCCGCATGGTAGGTCGACATACGGCCTGAGTGCTGTATTCTGATAGTCAGAGACAGGATCTAAATCAAGACTAATTTAATTCTCATCCTCGCACAGATTTAGATTTCAGTGTCTCGGTTTAGTGTATAATCGCTTTAATACCATAACTCCCTGTTCTGTCATGTCTGTGCGTTAATAGGGGAGAATAATCTGAGAGTAGGGGAACTCAAATATTGACAACACCGCCCCTATAAACCGTGTAGGAACTGTTGCATACTTCATGAGCCGTGTGGCTAATAGGCCGGTAATGTTGCTGGTACCGGTTCCCATACGAACACCGAAGTTAAGCAACCTCGGGTAGGTAAGAAGCAAGGTCTACTGGATTTACTCCTGGCGGAGTAATCGCGCGCGCTACAAGCGATCCAGTGGACCTTGGGTAAGAAGGTGGAAGGGTGACCACGTTAGCCTCTGAAACACTAGTTACCGTTGGTTAGAGCAGATTGGAGGGTTCGAAAGCTTGTGTAACAGCTTCGTTCTTCTCGTTAACTGCTCGGCAGTCCAGGTTAGTGGAGGAACTTACATGACTGGTCAAAGTTACACCGTCCTTTCGGATGGGACGTAAAGCTGATGGTCCCTTCGGTACTTTTCGACAGGAGTAGGCTACGTGCCAGTACCAAGCTTCCCTTAATCCCTTACACATTAGCATTTATCGATTATCCCTCATCAGGCTAAAGAGGGCAATGCGCCCTACAATGCTCTTAATTTCAATGAAATAAATAATGAATTATCCTATTGGCTAACAACAATAACCATTTGTCTACGATAAGTATACGAAGACCCCTTGACGCGAAACAAATTTTTCCCTTAAAGTAATCTTTGATTCATAAGAAATTGTATTGAGAATATATAATGAACAAGTGAACCGGAATAAAAGGTAAAATTGCGAACTTTGTTGAAATTTGAGTTTTCCATTTCTAAAGTTCCATTTGTATAATATGAGAAACAAAATTTAACCGTAAAAGGGATAAAGTGTAGCTTTTTCTGTTAAACACATTTTACACCGCCAATTTCGTATTCATAAGCAATCCAGCATTAAAATAAAATTTCGTACATTTATTAAAAGTCACAAACCTGTAACACAATTTTAGAGAATTGATATCCATGCCGGAAAGACTATTAAACGGCAATCCGTGCATCTTCTACGGTAATTCGAACAATTTCAATAGAATAGTGATTCTGTTCCCGCTCATTTCGTTGACTCACTGCAACACCCGTTCAGACGTTCAGACGTTCAGACGTGCACATAACATGTTTGGTTTTTGTTGTAACGTTGGTAGTGCAGAAAGCTCCTACGTGTGGCGCATTCTATTCGATTCTGTCGATCGTCACAGCTACAGCTACAGCTTAGTTCCACGAAGTCGGTTACGTTTATTCAAACCATTGTTACGGTTCAATCAATTCGCCCTCTCCCCCCCCCTTTCCACTCCCTCGTACCCCCCCCCCCCCCCCTCACTCTTTTGAAGCCTTAAGCGTTTCCCAGCTCTGGTGAAGTGGTCTTTCGATTTGTGTGGATGAAACAGCTCGCGGGGGAGGTTGTGTGAACTCGTTCAGATATAGTAGGGGGCTGGAGGGGGGGGGGGGGGGTGGGGAGAGGGAGAGGGAGGGGGGCAATCTTGAGTTGGGCTCTCCTACTTTTATGAAACGTTCAAAATCAAAATCGAAAAACGATAAGTGCGATGAAGATATAATTTGTTTAATTTTTTATTTATTTAATGTCTATCATATTCAGTTAAAAAAACTGATTTACAAAAGAGGACCTTAAATAAAACTAGGTTATGTAAACAATTAATGATAATGAAATCATAATAACAATAACAACAAAAACAAAACAAATCACTGTACTATAAAAAAAAATCAAGTACAAGAAAATAAAATTGAGAAATTAAAATCAAGTGGAAATGCATTATATAAAATAATAAAAATAAAGTATATAAATATGAAAGAGCATAAAGGAGAAATGTGGAAATATATATGTATATAAGTGAAACAAAAAGAAAGAAAAGAAAATCGAAAACGCGGGCGCAGTTGGCCGAGGTCTATTAGGCGTTGGTCTAATAAACCGCGGTCTCTGAGTTCCAGGTTCGAATCCTGGCTTGGGCATGGATGTTATGTTGTGGTTTTACGTCCTCGTTATCACCCACTGATCGTTTCGATTAGCCTCGTTGCAAGAATATGCAACGTAAAGCCCCAAATATCGTTATCTAGTTTGGAAACATATTGTTTCATACTGTAGTGTTCACTGCATACTGATGGGAAAGCAAACACTCCGGAACGTAGTGGTTCATAAAATAGAATATATATTTACTAATGAACTGAGTACGTTTTTATTGAAAACACTAGGCTACTACACAAACACGAAATTGCCACTACCGTGGACTTTTGAGTTATTGGTAATAAATTATATCCTTATAGAGAGGGGCCTACTGGCACCCAATCTAGCACAGAACAAAGAAAATCTCCCGCGAACCACGCGCTTCCACCGTCCAGGATCCACTGCCCTCCACGCCAGCCCCCCTACACCCTCGTCCAAACAAGGGGAAGGTGGGGCCTCGGGGTGGTCACATACTGTGGCGCACCACAATACTAAACGACGTTGAGTAGTATTTAGAAATCAAAACCGATTTTATGTACCAATATTTGTGATGCTGGCTTGTCGTAGTCCGGGGTAGAATTGGACCAGAGTGACTCTGCTAATCGTAAGAGACGACAAAATGCCTCCCCCCTCCCTTTCCCACTGCAGATTTCTCCTCCCACTTGGCTCTGCCCCCCTCTCCCTTCCTGGACTCTCCTTATGACGACCCCTTCAATGTATAATGTATCTGATTCGGACATGTGGCTTTTTTCACCTTCATCTCCACCTTCATATTTTACCCACTCATCGTCTCGATTAGCCAAAGTTGCAAAAACATGGGATGTAAAACACAAATATTACTTGGAAACACATTGCTTTTAGGAAAACGTTCTACGTTGCCAGATGAGCTTTTTTTTTATGTATAATTATTTTTTCGTAGGATGGCATCATGACGGATTTTTCTGGTTATGTTAACAGCATCTAGTTTAGTGGTCACGAGTGTTGACCGAAAATGTCAGCCAAATCCGTTAAGCCGTTTGACCTGTGCGTGACGAACAAAATTCTGTACATAAACACACAGACAAAGCGCCGATCGAGTTGAAATGAGAGATTCACTCCGTTTTGCTACGCTCATCTAATCATATATGTGTTTATTTATTTGAATTCCAACTCGCTGTCTACTCCCAGTGTTTTAATACATTGTCCGCCTTTAATATCATCACTTTTCTTCCGGGATTGAACATTACAAACAAAACAAAAACTCGCAGGAAATTAAAATCAGTGACGCAAGACTACACACGTGTTCTAAAGGATATTGGATTGCAAGAGTTACTGTTGTAATGATATGATACCTGCGAGTCAACCCCTCTTTGTTTGGCGCCGTATTCATACTTTCATACAGCATTCATACTTTCCACGTGATGTCACAGCGTGCGTTCTGATGTCTTGTATGACTTGACATAACCGAGAATACGAGAGAGTATATGACAGGGTTGGCGAACTAGTGGCACGCGTGCCAGAAGTGACACGCAAACACTTTTTGCCTAGCACGCAGAAATGTGTACAATATGTTATTGTATAGGGATGAAAGTGACCACACTTCAAAAGGCATTTTCGATAGAGTTTTATGTACACAAATTTAACCTCCTGCGAGGTTTTGCCAAAGATCCTCCATGATGTGGAACATTCACCATATTTTTGTTAAGAATCCCCTCCCCCCCCCCCCCCCCCCCCCACCCCCAACTAAACTATTGAACTAGCAATTTGACCCCAGCAAAATATACTTATAATTGAAAAACTATAACAAAATGTTTGTTCAAATTTTACTGGCCTCTTTTTGAGAATTTGTCACGGCTGGATAGAGTAAGGTCCAGTCTTACAATGTCCCAATAAGTACTTATTCGTCGAATAGCTTGTTTTCTCCATGGCAACGACCAATCAAAACTCTTAAAATCCTCCAAATAGCTTAATTGCTACAAATAACTTTCCTATTAGGAGATTGTAAGACCGGCCCTAAATTCAATAGTTTGTAAATAATGGCACTCAAGCTAGGAAAGGTTCGTTATCCCTGGTGTATGACTTTTAAATTGCGTAAAAGCAGTGATTAGAATAATTAAATGAACGCGTATTAATGTTAAACATTATAATCTCAAATGACAAAGAAATCAATTTTATTTATAAAACACGATTAATTTTAACGAAACGAAATGTTTTGTTTTTACGTCAGTTGGCTTCAACTGTTGCGCCTGCTTTGCTCAACTGTCAAGTATGTAATGTATTTGTTGCTATGGTATTGTTTTACTACATGGTAAAGCAACCATAAACAAATCCTATGGGAGGCGTAATGCCGACATTACACGACTCAATACTTTCGTCAAACTTATTGAATACAAGAACAAAAGCGAATCAACAATAGTACGTTAAAAAAACTGCAACAATGAAGCAATTCTATTAATTGATGCTTTTTTGTCCTTGAATTCAATAAGTTTGACGAAAGTATTGAACCGTGTAATGTGGGTTTAACAAGTGCACAGAGAGCGTTGCGAGCGATCCGGCCAACAGTCACTGAATATTGAATACACACAACTTTCAACAACGCGAATTTCTAAGCCATTGGAAACACTATTTGACTTCTTTGGAATCGATGGATATTTTCCCAATGATAATTGGTGCACTGGCTTCTAGAGGGGCTTTCAGTGACTTCTAGCAGGCAGAGCTCAGTGGCCGGAACGCTCGCAGCGCTGCAGTGTAGTCGTTTGTTGTACGCCTCCCCATACTATAGACTCCACTGTGCATCTATCTGGTCCTCAAAGTATTCTAATAGGAAGCTATCGCTATTAAAAATCAATCAATTGTACAGTAACTGTAAAATTACTGAGTTAGATGTTGTAAGTAATGTTAGTACTTACCGGGGTCATAATATATCATCTGTTATGTATCCTTAAACATCTTCAAAAGATATCAAGAAAAGCAAGAAGGTAGGTTATCTGTATAGAATCGGGAAACACATATTATTCAAATTTACTTAAGAGTTCATAGGATTTAGAAAGGTAAAGATAAAAACATTATTTATACACACTAATGTCCGTATTCATAGTTGTCCACTACGCCTAGGGGCGCTTGTTATTGCTATAAATATTTGTTTTCAATATGGGAAATAACATACATGAAATTGTAAAATGGCAACAACGGGCGCCCCTAGGGGTAAGAGACTACTATGAATTCCAGCCTTGAATCACAAATGAATTAACCTCCGCTTTAGTAAGCTTAGTTTGGTAACCATAGTTTAAGGAAAAATTAAAAAAAAATCAACAATTAATAAATTGCCTAATTAATTATGTAGGATCTATCTTTCGATTACGTTTAAAATGCATATCGTCGCCATGTTTATTCGTAGAGAATATCTCATTACCGGCTAATCGTAATTTCAAAAATGGTAAAACTGACCCTTAGGCTACAAATGTTATTTCAAATACAAGCTGAGTTTTAAACAACTATCGATTTCTGTGTTCTACCACAACAGCCTTTAATAATTGTTTCTCCATGAACACGTCAAAGTTTGTTCACAAAGATGGCCACCATGAGTACAGGTGTGACGAACGGGCGACCTATGAATAGTTTTCTAAATTCTATTTTCTATCAAAAAATTTAACAATTAGTTACTTGCCTAAATATGTAGGGGATATCTTTCGATCTGTTTTATCCAATCTACCTGATTACTTTGCTTTAATTTAATCAAGACCAGTGTAGCACACAATGCCCTCTTTAGCCTGATGAGTGATGATTGATGAATGATAATGAGGGGAAGCCTGGTACCGGCACGTAGCCTACTCCTGTCGAAAAGTACCAAGGAGACCATCGGCTTTACGTCCCATCCAAAAGGACGGTGTAACTTTGACCAGTCATGTAGGTTCCTCCACTAACCTGTACTGTTGACGAGAAGAACGAAGCTGTTACACAAGCTTTCGAACCCTCCAATCTGCTCTAACTAACGGTTACTAGGGTTTCAGAGGAGAGTAGTCTCCCATTCACCTCCTGTCCTAGCCCGAGGTTGCTTAACTTCGGTGTTCATAATTATGGAACCGGCTAAGCGACCGCGGTCTGCCGTTGGCTGTATCTACCTTATTATATGTGTGTAAGTAACTTTGTAGTGCAGCTACTTTGTTGTGGAAGACTTTGCAGTGCAAGATGTTTCTTGTGCAGCCACTTAGCACAAAGTGCACCAAGCTTTTCTTGTTTTCACTGCAACAACTAACACAATTAGAGTTTCCCCGCAGGTCGGTTTGTTTAAAACGTGGTTAACGGAATGTTGAGCCACTTTCAGCGCTCCACAAACTGAAACACACGTCTTGCGATATTATTGGAAAGTTTCTTGGCCAACTCGTGTGAACTAGCGGCTTCTACGGTCCTTGTTTGTAGACAACAGCTTCGTTCGTCTGCCCTGTACTTTCTGTACGAATCGGAACTTTTGCACTTTTCACCGTTCGCTTGTAAAAGTGCAAGAAACCAGGGCAAAAAGTTCACGTTTTTCTGCAAGGTCTCTGGAGGCGGTGCAAAAGTACAGTGCAGAAATATTTGGCGGCAGAAATGGATGAGACTTGATATGGAAACTATTTAATGAGGATGATTATATATTCTAGTGTGGAGTAAAATCTATTTACAAATAGCGGCTTTATAAGAATATGTTTAATTGACAAGTTTAGAGAAAAACCAAATATTGCTCTAGCTTTAGCCGTGAGCAGCATAACCTATATGAATCTGTATGAATATTTCATTGTTTGTTAAGCGTAGATTGATCCTATAAGTAGGTAAATACATAAATACATAAATACATAAATACATAAACTCATAAATACATAAATAGATAAATAGATAAATAAACAAAAAGATAAAAAGATAAATGAATTGATTATATAATTAAATAAAGAAAGAAAGACATAATTAAAGAAATAAATAAAACAAATGAAAGGAAAATCTGTATTTCTAATACAATAAAGACGTTTCCTCCAAAACACTTTGACACTTTCGATTGTGCTGTACTATTGCCATTTTGCAAATTTACCTGTGTTTTTCTTCGCGCAGATCCCAAACTGAAAATAAAACCGCGTCTTTTTCTTACATTCCACACACTCGTATTACGAACGTGTCACAGAAAGAAAATTGCCTAGTTTTCCGGGGGTGGGGGGGGGAGAAGGGGGGGAGGCAAAACACGAGACAAAATAACGAGTACCCGACGACGCGACCGACTACCGAGTGGAAATTGTGAAAACCCTCCGGGAAAATTTTAACGACCCAAACAAATCAACCGTCTTCCTGATACTTTCGAGCAAAGAAAGAAAAACAAAACACAAAATACAACTACAGCAATAGAGAAGACTTTTCTCACGGGCTTTCTACTTACCCGAGTTTAAGATATGAAAAAAGAAAGACATAAAAAAAATGTAGAAATAAAAGTTCTCGTTCGTTCTCGGTGGAACAGTAGTTGTGTGTTCTTGCATTGTTCACTCGCCTATACGACAATATAACCCATGCGACCCATGCTCATTGCTCACCCCTAGCCTGCAGACCTCCCTTATTGCGCTCTGTTAACATGCTATAAAATGTGTTTAAATTGCTTCGAATGTAAATCAAAACATGTCATCCTGTAGAGAACTGTGAATAAACGCAGATGCATCATCCAATATTGGTCGTGAATATCATTCGACAAATCTTTCTAACTAGTTCAAACGCACACTTGGCTCGGTTATCATGTATCTCACTGTCGCTGTCACTGTCCTTCCACTGTCCTTCCACTGTCCTGTCACTGTCCTTCCACTGTCACTGCCACTGTCACTGTATTGTGACTGTCACTGTCCTGTGACTGTCACTGTCACGTTCACTTTCATTGCCCCTGTCACAGTCACCGTCACTGTCACTGTCACGTTCACTTTCATTGCCCCTGTCACAGTCACCGTCACTGTCACTGTCACGTTCACTTTCATTGCCCCTGTCACAGTCACCGTCACTGTCACTGTCACGTTCACTGTCACTATCACTGTCTTGGGACTGTCTTTGTCCTGTCACTGTCACTGTCACTGTCACTGTCACTGTCACTGTCACTGTCCTGCCACTGTCCTGTCACTGTCACTAGTACAGTCAGGGCAGGGAATAGTAATACACTTTCTGCAAGGGACACACCACTTATCCATTAGCCCCCTCTAGCCCCCCCTACACACACACCCGGCGACTAATATTTCTTACTTATAACATCGAAGCTATCTAGAGTAACTGATATCAATGTCATGTAAGTATTTGACTTGGTATTTTTTTTTTGCTAATATGCTATATATTACTTTCACAAACAAATATTCATCGTTACCTACATTTCTGTATCGGTAAAAAAAGAAAAACGTTGAGCAAATCATCAATTTATGAAGAAACCGTTGTTTAATGAACAAAGACTAGACTAACGTGCGTGTCCCAGCTTTAGACTTCTCATCAGGGTAGGGACACGGCGTGTCCCCTCGTGCCCCCTCGTGTCCCAGCTTTAGACTTCTCATCAGGGTAGGGACACGCGTGTCCCCTCGTGTCCCCTCGTGTCCCCGCTTTAGACTTCTCATCAGGGTAGGGACACGGCGTGTCCCCTCGTGCCCCCTCGTGTCCCAGCTTTAGACTTCTCATCAGGATAGGGACACGCGTGTCCCCTCGTGTCCCCTCGTGTCCCCGCTTTCGACTTCTCATCAGGGTAGGGACACGGCGTGTCCCCTCGTGCCCCCTCGTGTCCCCGCTTTCGACTTCTCATCAGGGTAGGGACACGGCGTGTCCCCTCGTGTCCCCTCGTGTCCCCGCTTTAGACTTCTCATCAGGGTAGGGACACGGCGTGTCCCCTCGTGCCCCCTCGTGTCCCCGCTTTAGACTTCTCATCAGGGTAGGGACACGGCGTGTCCCCTCGTGCCCCCTCGTGTCCCCGCTTTAGACTTCTCATCAGGGTAGGGACACGCGTGTCCCCTCGTGCCCCCTCGTGTCCCCGCTTTAGACTTCTCATCAGGATAGGGACACGCGTGTCCCCTCGTGCCCCCTCGTGTCCCTCCTTTAGACTTCTCATCTGGGTAGGGACACGGCGTGTCCCCTCGTGCCCCCTCGTGTCCCCGCTTTAGACTTCTCATCAGGGTAGGGACACGGCGTGTCCCCTCGTGTCCCCTCGTGTCCCCGCTTTAGACTTCTCATCAGGGTAGGGACACGCGTGTCCCCTCGTGCCCCCTCGTGTCCCCGCTTTAGACTTCTCATCAGGGTAGGGACACGGCGTGTCCCCTCGTGCCCCCTCGTGTCCCCGCTTTACTTCTCATCAGGGTAGGGACACGCGTGTCCCCTTGTGCCCCCTCGTGTCCCAGCTTTAGACTTCTCATCAGGGTAGGGACACGGCGTGTCCCCTCGTGTCCCCTCGTGTCCCCGCTTTAGACTTCTCTTCAGGGTAGGGACATGGCGTGTCCCCTCGTGTCCCCTCGAATACAACCCTCGGGGGTTCATTTATGTTATTACAATATTGTAAAACATTTGCAAGTAACATTTCATTAGTGACAGATAGCAATGGTATCACCATTGTATTTAACAAGGCGCTCCATGAAGACACCTGAAACACAACGTCAACAATCCATTGTTAATATTTAATGATGTGGATCGAGCAAAGAAAGACAAATAAAACTACTTCTAAGGAAATATTGTAGGGTAAACGATTTGAATATCTATCGTGGAACGAAAAGCAAGCGGATACATTCTCTCCAGGATAGACACCTCTCCTGGATAGACACCTCTCCAGGATAGACACCTGTGTAAGCTGGACACAGATATGTTGACCGCGGTGTTCCTTGTAGGCTGAGTATTAAAGCGGATGTGCCATTAGGGATAGTCCCGCATTAGAACGAGGCAGCCTTATGGTGCTTGGGGTAGGCTCGCTATATAACTGAGCGACATTAAGGTATATAAGTAATATCTTGAGAACGCAGTACACTACTTAAAATGTGATAAATGCGCGCATTGAGGATTCGTAAGACTAAAAACTAGTTGGAAAAAATAATACATTTGTTTAATGATTATGAAAATGATTGGTCATTTAAAATAATAAGCAGTTAATTCCTATATTTACCCAGTAGCGATACAAATATTTCAAACTTTTAGAATCGAGTTTTTTTTTTGTTCTTACGAAACGACAATGCACTTAAATTGCTTTTTAACGGTGTATAGAGTCCTCCAAAATTTAAAAAAACCGGAAATTTCACGCGGGTTTTTTCTGAGATAAAAGGACCGCTATTTATCTTTACCAATAAAATGTTTCTTGCATAAAAACTAAAGAGTTGTAAAAGACTATTGCTTTATAAGAATTGTTACATGAATTGTTTCGTCCAGCGGTGAAAATTGTTGCTTTGTACCGGCACATAAAACAATATTGTGTACTAGAAACCGTCTTTTTTATACGCATTTTACAAACTTCATCCCACACACAAATGTCACTTCTTAAAGCAATAAATATAACATGAAAAAATTACTTTTTTTAAAACAACTCTTAAATTTAAATGAACTCAAAAGTGAAAAATATATTTTCGTCCAACAAATTTTTGCCTTACTCGTAAAATAAAAGCGTTGGGCGCTTACGGTATTGACACAGATTACAGAATTTTGATGTTCATGGAAGGAAAGTGCCCAACGCTTTCATTTTCCGAGTATGGCAAAGATTTGTTGGTCGAAAATTTATTTTTTACTGTTTAGTACATTTAAATATAAAAGTAAAAAAAATTAATTTTTTAATGTGATATTATTTTTAACTTTTTAGTTTTAACGAATGTTGTAATGTTGTAACAGTAGTTGCGCTGGCACCCAGTTTCAAGTTTCCGTATTTATGACAAACTTACAACATTTTCCCAAAAACAGTTGTATTTTAGAAACATTTCCAAAACAATCCAAACACTTCCATATCAACCGTGTATGAGCTCCATATGTCGGCGCAGGAGACATTTTTGCGATGACTTCACGGCATATGGCCAATAAGTGGTGAGATTTGATTTGATTTATTTCAATTTATTGTCCTCCTTTGTTAATCAGTTTTTATAACTGAATAGGATAGACGTTAAATCAATAAATAAATGAATGAATGAATGAATGAATGAATGAATGAATGAATGAATGAATGAATGAATGAATGAATGAATGAATGAATGAATGAATGAATGAATGAATGAATGAATGAATGAATGAATGAATGAATGAATGAATGAATGAATGAATGAATGAATGAATGAATGAATGAAGAATGAATGAATGAATGAATGAATGATTTAATGATTGAATGAATGAATGAATAAATGAGTAGAATGAGTAAATGAGTAAATAAGTGAATAAGTGAATAAGTAAATAAGTAAATGAGTGAATAAGTGAATAAGTGAATAAGTGAATAAATAAATAGGTGAGTAAGTAAATAAGTAAACAAGTAAATAAGTGAATCAGTAAATAAGTAAATAAGTAAATAAGGAAACAAGTAAATAAAATTCGAATCACTTGATAGTACCAGAATAAGTGAATAAGTGAATAAGTGAATCAGTAAATAAGTGAATCAGTAAATAAGTAAATAAGTAAATAAGTAAATAAGTAAATAAGGAAACAAGTAAATAAAATTCGAATCACTTGATAGTACCAATACCTACTGGAAACACTTTATCTGTGTGGCAGCAAAGAAATTGTTATAAACCTTATCACAACAAGTACCCGCGTGCCGGGTGACGCAACCCGGCGCCTGCACCAAATATCAGATCTCACATTCACTACTCACTTTGTGAGAAACATTGCCTCTTCGTGTTTGTGTGTGTTTCTGTATTTGTAGGCTGGAAAACATTGTTGGCTTTAAAAACAAATCCAACGTAGATTAGAATATCGTTGAAAATAAAGTAAACAATTACTTCAATATTTGGCATTTAATGTATAATGCAGTTTGTGTGCTTCCTTACTTTCAAAATATATAATTAAATTAGTGAATCATGAATATTGGTGTTTACTATCCAATTCTGACAAAACAGTTTTTTAATGTAAGATTTTTTTAATAAAATGAGATGTTTATTATTTAAAACTTCCGGTTTCTGTAAAAACTATAATATTGTTATTTAAATGTATCCTATAAAATGCCTTCTACCAATGATATTAATGTATTGGTCATAACTCTCCTAACTATGATAATCGCACTGATATTGTCTACCATCTAGTGATAACAGTCTTAACAAAATATTGGGCCTAGGAAAGGAATAATTGTTAATTTACTCTTTTCGTTAGAGATAAATTAAATTATAAACCGATTCAATAAGGTGTGAATATTAACTTATTAAAGTAAGAACTTAGAAAAATTGAAAAAACATTTTTTTAATTTTATGATATTTGTGTAGCAGAAGAAACCCGAACGAAGTTTGTTTTTGAAATAATATTCACTAATTTAATTTCGTATTATTTGTGTGTGGTACAAAATACCGAATAGTCCAAAATAGATATAAAACACTACAATATGTGTATGCTATTTCATAGCCTATTTGCAACCTGGGTTTGATTCCTAATCGCAGGCGGTTTTATAATTTCTGCATTTCACATGTTTTTCATGTGATCTATTATGATATTCATGTGTTTATCATGTGATCATTTCATGTTCACATTCTTACCAAAAACGTATGTACATGAAAATTGAACGGAAATAAATCCCCCCACCTGTCACGGAGGCCGGTACGATACTGACGGAATGTGTTCAAAATGTCCCGGAAGTGAACCCGATCACCGGCGGGTCTGGTTTTGGGTCGGCTGAGACCGGCCCGGCGGGCGGAGCGGCCTGTGGGGGGGGGGGGGGGGCGGGGGGCGCCCGCCTTGATAGTATTGATCACGGAGCTCCCAGGAGTAACGGCGGAGGGTAGTGGTGTAGTGATTTCACGCCAGACGAACGTGGGTGGTGCAGACTTGGTGTACACTCGTGGATGAATGAGGGCACAACAAACACAGGTGTCTGATAAGAGGTCTTAACCCTCGCTCACTGATAACAGGTTGTGAGCGATAAGGCTGGCTCAGACCAGACTCTCATTCGGGAGGTCGCCGGTTCGATGCCGGCCAATAGCAATGCTGACTTTAATATATAAATAAATAATTCTGGATTTATTTTCGACCGCTCTTTACCCTCGGTGATAACAGGGTGTGAGTGATAAGGCTGGATTCATTTGGAAGGTCGCTGGTTCGATGCCGGCCAATAGCAACGCTGACTATAATATATAAATAAATAATTCTGGATTTATTTTCGACCGCCTCGGTTAAAAGAACTGATTTTCAGTGGAGGACATTTAACTGTTTATTATGGGCTTCGTTGCTGTGACGGCTCCAAAGTTCCATTAATATCATAGAGTTAGATTTTAGTTGATTTAAAAGGTAAATAAACCCCTCCTGAACCGGGAGTCGAACCCTAGAACTGGAAGGTGGAATCAACCCAATAGAAGATTGTGTCTCTTTGCTTCACCGGTTATAATTGGCATACATTTACAACTTATTACTACTATCAATTAAATACACAATATGCACTTACAACTCATTTTTACTATACATTATTTATTCTAATTGTACAATTGATTGTAACATTATAATCAGTATGGTTGTAGCTTGTATTACTAATTATAGCTTTAATAATCCCAATAACCACCTTAATAATTATAATATTTTTTTTATTATTATAATAGGGCTCCCAAAACCAGAGCGCTATGGATTCAGATTAACGATTTCAAAAAGTATTCTTAAGATATAATTTAAAAAATGAAACTTTTTGCGGATCTAACGTGGAGCTACCCGTCCTTAATTGTTATCATTGCTTTAAAATGCGTTTAAATATTGTTCAAAATGTAAATCAAAATATGTCATTTTATAGAGAATTTCATACTATTTCTTATAAATGCTTATTTGTCGCACTAAATATTTCCGTTTTTTCAGATGTCCTTAATTACCTTTTGTAATGTGATGTTGCTTAACACCTTTCACACCTAATTAAGAACATCTGCAAGACGTGAATATTGATTTCAATACAAAAAAATATTGATTTGAATACAAAAAAATATTTATAAGGAGGAAGATTTTTTGTGTGCTATTTTGGTAAAATTTAAAGACGTATTAAAGCAATATAAACAGACCGAAGTCGGATGTTCCGCATGCTAGGCGACACTGGACGTCACATATATTTATTTTAATCACTTTATCAACTTGATTGTTAAATAATATAATCATTTTTCGTTTTTGATTCTACATTTTCTTGCGTATGTTTCTACTACAATCTTCCCCGTCTTTCTCTGTTTTGTTCAGCCGATTTTCTTTTTCGATTTCGCCCTTAACACAATTTTCGTCTCCTTTGACTTTCTTCCATGAAGATTTAGTTACTGTCTATTCTAGTTCGTCTGTTTTCTATTTTGTCCGAACGTTTTTAATTTTACGGGACTTTATTGTCTGGTTGATTTTATCTTCAAAATAGATTACTGCTCATCAGTTTTAATACACTTTTCTTATCTTCGGTTATATTTGTTATTAATATATGGCGTGAGAAATATTACAGCAGCAGTTATCAATCAGCCTTCCCAATGAATTGTTCGTAATGTTATAAAAACAAATCACATAAATAACACATTTCTTTATAATAGAAGAAGAAAATAAAGTAGGTAAGCAGTTGTGTTCTAACAAACTATATTATATCTTTGAATTTGATGTATGATTCAATAATTCAAAAGAGAATCTCTCAAAGAATTCTTATATTCTTGAGTCCTGTCAGACAAGGTCCGCTAGATCGCCGCCACAGCACGCAAAACCGTACACAACATAAAGTGCGTTATTATTAAGATGAAACAGTAGGTTCACGTCAAAAACCGCATACAATGTTAATATTTTAATTATATCTCAAGAATGCATCTCGAAATCGAAAATCTGAGTAATCAGCGTGCTGTGGTTTGGTAAGCCCTACACACTGATGGATAAATGTGTCTCACATTATAATCAGTACGACTATGATACGTATTTAATTAGTAATATATTGAAATAAAATTCACAGTCATACTGATTATAATGCAAGATACATATATCATTCAGTTTTTAGGGCTCACCAAACCACAGCGCTATGATTTCTCAGATTTTCGATTTCGAGATTCATTCTTGAGATATGATTAAGAAATTACAATTTGATGCGGTTTTTGACGTGTATGTTTTTATTGTGTATTATTAAGTGGAAATTAGGAATACCTAATTGTCGACAATGTGGAACGACTTTACCTCAAATGTTTCTAGTGTAAAGACAAGAATTAATTCTCTTTACAGCATATTGGTCACCGATCTTGATCATTATCCATCTGAAACTGTAAACACTAATGCACCAACGATAAACACAGTTCTATGGATAGTATACGAAGGTCTCACAGGCACAACAGTTGTTTCCCGGAAGTAATACGATGTAAGAGAGAAATCTGATTTAGAATATAAAATAGTAAAGCGTAAAAAGAAATGTCAAATCGGGACGTCTATTAACATGTCATGGAAAATTGATTTTTTAATAACTTTTTTTTCATTTCAGATCAAATTAAGAAACAAAATTTAACCGAAAGGGGTAAAAATGGGATTTCCCATAATTTTTATCGAACACATTTCACACTGAAAATTTTGTATTCATAAGCATTTCAAAATTTAAGATTTTTTTTATAAATATTGAGAAAAGATGAATTCTACTTACAAAAATCATAACAATAAACCTGCCCAGTTACACATTCTAATGTAAACTGAATATTTAAAATACGTTCCGGTAAGAGTTGATGATTGTTATTTTCCCTTTTGTGTATAGGCCATAATGTATTTCGATAACTCAATTCAGTTGTTTAGTCTCAATGTCTCTCCATTTGAAAAACCTGCAAGCTCTAATGTTGCGGAAATGGGCAGACATCAATTACTCCCATTTTTCTATTTCGTTCGAAACAAAATCGCTCAACATCAGAACAAACAAACAAACAAACAAAACCTTTCGAAAAACTTGCATGACGAAGTTACTTGTATACTCCGCAGTAATTTACTACAAGTGTAATTACAGTTACTCGCTTGACAGAGCCAATTACTGTAAGAGTTATCGTGACTCTTAACGTCCCAAGGACGTCAGTTCTTCTGTTGTCTGCTGGGCCGACAAATAAGTCTTTGTTTTTGTGTAGGCCTACTAAAGTTCAATTAATTCGGTTCCACAGACGCAGACGACTTTGCAAATAATGCTCATTCTTAACCACACAAACAAATAAATACTAGTTGCACAAGATAATCGATATTATTGTTCGATATTCGATATTACAAAATAAATCGATAGTCGATGATAAAAATATTATCGATTTTTTTTTAACTATGCGTTATTTCGTTCTTCTCGGTCTATGTATAATATAATAAATAATAATTTTTCGTATGAATCCCTGTTATAGGGTGCCGAACAGCTTAACCTGTTGTGCCCCTGATTATTAGGGTGTTTGGATAGTTGGGATGGAGTATTCGAGGGCTTTCGCCCTTACGATCATGAGGAAAACCTAGAGGAAAATCTTCAGTCAGGACTGCCGGTGGCCGGAATCGAACCGGCGACCTCGCGAGTTAGAATCTCGCGTCTTACCGCTGGTAAGCTATCGGTGTGCTTAGTGTTGAAATACTCAAAGATACCGCAACAATACTGGGCCTCATATGTGATTACTCTCAACAGTGTCACGTCAGATGTGTCCAAGCTATATCTATTTATTTATTTATTGTTATTAAGGCCAGTGTAGGGCATAATGCCCTCTTTAGCCTGATGAGTGATGATTGATGAATGATAATGAGGAAGGGAGGAGGGGAAGCCTGGTACCGGCACGTAGCCTACTCCTGTCGAAAAGTAACAAGGGGACCATCGGCTCTACGTCCCATCCGAAAGGACGGTGTAACTTTGACCAGTCATATAGGTTCCTCCACTAACCTGGACTGTCGAGCAGTTGACTAGAAGAACGAAGCTGTTACACAAGCTTACGAACCCTCTAATCTGCTCTAACCAACGGTAACTAGTGTTTCAGAGGAGAGTGGTCACCCACCCTCCTCCGGACCTAGCCCGAGGTTGCTTAACTTCGGTGTTCGTATGGGAACCGGCTAAGCGACCGTGGCTAAGCCGATGGCTTGTTGCTATATCGTTATGCGCTCGGTTAGGCGACGTAATATCACCAACTCTGTAAAAAATTGCTTCATGTCTCTAAGCTCCGAATTCTCCAAACATTTTAATCGGTCGATTTACTAATCTCAGATTGGTTACCATTGGTTTCAACCAACATAACATACAAAATGCATGGCGGCTATACCGGGCGCCATTTTTGATCTCCGGATTAACAGAAAATCGCCGGATTATATTTTGGTGAATCCGACTTTAAATTTATTATCGTTAGATATTATTGATCGATGATACAGTCATCTTTTCGTTGATCGATATTTGTTATTTCATCGTTGTAACATTGTGACCTGACTCTAAAGTTGGATAGGAGGACAAGAAAGATATATTATGTCATGTTATAATCTTTATTTGTCAAAAAGAGCTTCCACTCTTTACATTGACAGATTACGATTACACTAGACTAAACTAAACTAACTTTAACTAAACTAAACTAAACTAAACTAAAAAAAACAACAACAATAGGAAATAAGTAATGTGAACAATGCAAAGTCAGGCTTACATTTTGACTTAATTTTAGGTTATGATTATTGATTTTGACTGTCTAAAGTCATAAAAATAATGTTAAAATAATATAAATAAAATTGAGTGACACAGATAATAATAACTCTCAAAACTAGGCCTAATTGTACAATTGAAGAATTTTGATATAATGTATGAGTTTTACTATTATCTACTACTACCTCCATACCGTTGTGCATCCCTAAGGGCCGATTTCACCAAACTTTAATCCGGCGATTTTCTGTTACTCGAAGATCAAAACTGGCACCCGGTAGAAGCCACTATACATTTCCAATGTAACGTTTGTTGAAACCATGGTAACCAATCCGAGATTAGTAAATCGGCCGATTTAAAAGATTGAGTTTGGTGAATTCGGACCTAAAATACAGTCCTGTCCTATTCATTGGCTACCCACTCAGTAACAGGAAACAAAACAATGTTATACACAAGTCATTGTGTCCAGGATATCAAACAAACCTTATGATCTCAAAGTTATTGACATTGTTGCAACATTTCCAAGAGATGCACGAGAAACAATCTTAGGGCGTATCTCAAATATCTATTTTGGCCTGCTTCGCCTACTTCGCCAACTAACACAACAATTACCAATTGTTACTAATAATTAGGTTAGTAAGCTACGCTAGTCGACTAGCGAAAAACATTGATTTGAGACACAGCCTAACATTCAGCGTTCCACGTTCTCGTATCGATCTCTATAGTTATCTCCTATCAATAGAAACCTATCAACTTACAATATAAGTTAGTTGCAAAATGTGCTGTATTGGACATTTTTTTCATATGAAACTGGACGCGTTCAAATCTGCTATCTCAATACACTACACTAATAAATCTATCTTTCTTTCTTTCTCCTTTTCCGACACTAACAAATATTTTATTTGTTGTTTGTTTGTTTTATTTGTTAGGATACCATCCTTGTGTGAATGTTGTAAGATGCACATCTGTATCTTTTATCACCAGTACTTGTATTTATTTGTAACTGTACTTGTTCGTGATAATTTTTTTTTTATTATATTGCACTTTGTGAGTCTTCGTGAACTGTTGCAAATAAATAATAAATAATAAATAATACATAATAAATAATAAATAATAAATAATAAATAATAAATAATAAATAATAAATAATAAATAATAAATAATAAATAATAAATAATAAATAATAAATAATAAATAATAAATAATAAATAATAAATAATAAATAATAAATAATAAATAATAAATAATAAATAATAAATAATAAATAATAAATAATAAATAATAAATAATAAATAATAAATAATAAATAATAAATAATAAATAATAAATAATAAATAATAAATAATAAATAATAAATAATAAATAATAAATAATAAATAATAAATAATAAATAATAAATAATAAATTATAAATTATAAATTATAAATAATAAATAATAAATAATAAATAATGAATTATAAATAAAAAATAAAAAATAATAAATAATAAATAATAAATAATAAATAATAAATAATAAATAATAAATAATAAATAATAAATTATAAATTATAAATTATAAATTATAAATTATAAATTATAAATAATAAATAATAAATAATGAATAATAAATAAAAAATAAAAAATAATAAATAATAAATAATAAATAATAAATAATAAAATTAATAATAAATAATAAATAATAAATAATAAATAATAAATAATAAATAATAAATAATAAATAATAAATCATAAATCATAAATCATAATTAATTAATAATATATAATAAATAAGAAATAATAAATAATCAATAGTAAATAATAAATGATAAATTATAAATAATAAAATATAATAAATAATAAGTTAAAACTAATAAGTAATAACTAATAACTAATATATAATAAATAATAAATAATCAATTGTAAATAATAAATAATTAATTATAAATAATAATAATCATTGAATAATAAATAAAAAAAATTGCGCATAGGCCAGCTTATTTTAAAAGAGCAGTCAACAACAACTTGAAATAAGAATATGCATAGATTGGATTTTGCGTTGTCATGTTTATAGCACACTTTCCGCCATTGCTTATCATAAGAATGAGTTTATATGGCTCAGCTTACATTGTTCAATGTGTTCTTAGATTTAGTGATCGAGAGCCAAAGAAATGTTATTTCTACCTCCAACACTTTTATCAGATCGCGTATTAAAAAGTAACATATTCGTGACGGGACGGAAATTGACTAAAATATTTACGGATATCGCACATTTTGCCGCGATATTCTTTGTGAAAAATATATCCAGTATTCTTGTTGTAACAGCTTACTTCTTTACCGATGATGCCACCAAACTAATCTCGTTTAATCCACATCAAAGCTTGTGTATTAACATGTTCCAACCTGATCGGACTCTCCATTCTTATGACCGCTATCGTGAAACAACAGAACACGGTGTCATAAAAGTAGATAATAATAATAATTTAAAAAAATTCACATTTATTTTAGCGGCTGCCCACTCAGTAACGAAACTGACTTTCAGAGATGACTTTTATTTAAAGCGACTAAACCAACCCTGTAGGCTTCGAACACCATTGACGAGTGAGCGATAACCAATCAAAGATCGATATGTCAAATATGAAACACATGAATCAGTGATTGGACAGTGCGAACACCCGTGGAGAAATATCAGAATCAACAAGGCCGATTCAGAACAACTTTGAATGTATTGAGTACTAGCAACACCAAAAGACAATGAAACAAATGAATTGAATCGATGGACAAACAACAAGCTGTCAAAAAATAATTTCGTCTGATTTTGGAAAACAAAACAAAAAACAAACAAATAGTAAATACACATACAAAACTTTCACTTAGTCGTTGTCCATCATTAAAAGTTTTAAATGGCGAGCAGTTACTATTGCTACACTTGTTTTTATTTGTATGGTTGCAATTTTATTAGTTTGACAGCTGATTGTTTGTCCATCAGTTCAACTAATTTGTTCCATTGTTGTAGTCCGGATGTGACGTCAGTTGCGGGTTCCCTTGTGCTTCGTTGCTAGGACGGCTCCAAAGTCACCGTTCACTTATTCCTAAGCCAAGAAGTGATGGAACTGAATCCTTAATAGAAGTTAAAAACGCTCCCTTAGCTCGCTTAACAACACTTTCTCAACTCCTTGAAAATGAATTACTTGAATGCATTGATCGTAGATTTAGCGTAGAAGCGAGCTCTTCAAGCTGCCATCATTCATGTCAGCCATGTCTTGAGAACGGCCGCCGTTAGTTCCAGTGGTTGCCTCGTGGTGTTCTCTTTATTCCCAAAGAATGTGAAGAAGTGTTTTATCTGCATTGAATGTCTTTGGAGCCGACGACCTCCCAGGATGTAATAAATCCTGTGTGGAGACATGGAGACATCGTCCTGTTTAGAACAGCCACATATGTCACGGCTGTTGTTTACGTGGGGCTACACTCGGTGCAGTTACACTCTACACCGGCTACACTCGGTGCAGTTACACTCTACACCGGCTACACGCGGTGCAGTTACACTCTACACCGCCTACACTCGGTGCAGTTACACTCTACACCGGCTGCACTAGGTGCCGTTACACCTTGCACCGGCTACACGCGGTGCAGTTACACGCTACACCGGCTACACTCGGTGCAGTTACACTCTACACCGGCTATACGCGGTGCAGTTACACTCTACACCGGCTACACTCGGTGCAGTTACACTCTACACCGGCTACACGCGGTGCAGTTACACTCTACACCGTCTGCACTCGGTGCAGTTACACGCCACACCGGCTACACGCGGTGCAGTTACACTCTACACCGTCTGCACTCGGTGCAGTTACACGCTACACCGGCTACACTCGGTGCAGTTACACGCTACACCGGCTACACTCGGTGCAGTTACACGCTACACCGGCTACACTCGGTGCAGTTACACGCTACACCGGCTGCACTAGGTGCCGTTACACCTTGCACCGGCTACACTCGGTGCAGTACACGCTACACCGGCTACACTCGATGCAGTTAAACGCTACACCGGCTACACTCGGTGCAGCTACACTGTACACCATTTACACTCGGTGCAGTTACACTCTACACCGGCTACACTCGGTGCAGCTACATTATTCCGGCTACACTTGGTGCAATTACACTCTACACCAGCTGCACTCGGTGACAGTCATATTCTACACTCGCTGTCTTGGTGCAGCAACACTCTACACCTTTAACACTTGGTAGCAATTCTTCTCTACACCGTTGACTCGGAGTAGCACAATACTGACTATACTATAACAACCGCGACGACAAACCTGGCTACAGAATATTATACTGATACTCCGTATATAACATAACAAGCTGCAAATTGCTTCAACAATATCAATATAGATGGCGTTAGTGTGTAGAGCACACGAGGCTTCGGCAGCCGGCAGTCCTGACTGAAGGTTATTTCCGAGGTTTTCCTCATTCACAAGCAAAATGTTAGGATTTAGTCATACTAACATACATTCCTTGCTTATTATTCCAACCAGTAAATACCTATATAGTTGTCAGAAGAGAGGCGTGAATTGTCCCACTTGTTTAAATCACTAAGGTCCAGTCTTATGATGTCCCAATAACTAAGTTAAGCAACCTCGGGCTAAGTCAGGAGGTGGATGGGTGACCACTCTCCTCTGAAACACTAGTTACCGTTGGTTAGAGCGGATTGGAGGGTTAGAAAGCTTGTGTAACAGCTTCGAATTCTACTCGTCAACTGCTCGGCAGTCCGGGTTAGTGGAGGAACCTATATGACTGGTCAAAGTTACACCGTCCTTTCGGATGGGACGTAAAGCCGATGGTCCCGTTGGTACTTTTCGACAGGAGTAGGCTACGTGCCGGTACCAGGCTTCCCCTCCTCCCTTCTTCAGTATCATTCAATTATCACTCATCAGGCTAAAGAGGGCATTGTGCCCTACACTGGTCTTAATTACAATAAAATAAATAAATACATTCGTGGAATAGCTTGTTTTCTCCATGGCATCCACCAATCGAAGCCCTTGAAACCTCCCAAATAGCTTAATTGCTACAAATAACTTACCTAGTAGGAGATTGTATGACCAGCACTAACAATAATTGTCAAAAATAAAGAAGAAAATAAAGTATTTACGAAAACCGACCGAAGCCGGTTCGCAACGTTTCAACCATTTTTAGAACCACTGGCTTTTGTTTTGAATCAAGTTATTGCGCATTATGTTACTGGCGAGTATATCTTCAGTAAAAACTGTTGACCGGCTGCCAAATAAATTTGATCTCCCTTTCCCATCGTTTTTGTCTTTCTCGCGCTTTCACTCTCTTTGTTGATATTGTGTAGTGGAGATGTATGCACAGTGGCGTATCCAGGAATATATTTCGGGGGGGCTGTGGGGGGGGCTGCCTATAGTATAGAACATAGCTGGAACAAAGTGCTTCACAAACGAGATAATGGGGGGTTTGGGGGTGAAGCCCCCCCCCCCCACAATAACGCCGCAGGCAATTTTTTTGTAAAGTCCACATTTTTAAAGTGGTTTTAATGTGTTAAAAGAAGTTATAGATTACACATGCATACATTACATACAAAAATCAATATATTATTTCAAACTACACAATTTAACCTACGGGAGGGTTTCCTGACTAAGCAAATAGAGAAATTAATACGTCTTTTATATATTATATATATTATCAATTATTATTATTATATATTGTTTATTTAATTTTTTTTCGACAACTTAGTTGATTTATTGATTTGCAGTGTATAATTATTATAGCTGAGATTTCGGGGGAAGGGGGTTTCAGCCCCACCCTTGGATACGCCACAGTATATGCACGAGAAAGCTGCCCATTCAGTTACTATAGATGATGTTTTCTAATTTCTTTTACAATTGTATTACTACCTTATTTATTATCAGGCTACTTAAATTTGGAGAACTCGTATCTCAACCATGCACGCGGTGTAGCGTAGATGAAGTAATTCTTATTAAGTATGTTTATTTCAACAACTTTCTTCCAGATGATTACGATCCGAATTAAATATTGTGACGCATGAGTCACCTCTATCGGTCTCCGATATTACGATCTCGGTGTAACTATTTATCCCTAGACCAATCAGAAGGTTTGAAATGCTGCTTATCCCGAGGATAACTATATCTAGAACCTTATCCCGAGATTGTAATTGTGACGACACGGACATTATTGACAGCAATACTTTCGACTCAGTGATGAAAGTGGTCAGAAAGAAGTTCCGGGGCTCAGCCGCACTCCCTTCCTCCTCCCCCCCCCCCCCGTACTCCCCTGAATATAAGAGATTTAAAGAGACAATAAAATGCAATTTTTAAGTGTGCAGCAAACATTTCTAAGACTTTTATCTCAGTTGAAGAAGCCTGGTTTTGGACTTCTTTTACTGATTTATCGGAAATAACTGTTAGATTGTTGTAGTATTCCTGTGGAACTTTTAGCTAATTAGTTATCAGTTAAAAAGTTAGGAATCGTTTTTATTTGATGTGTAGGCCTATAAGTAAAAAGTACCGGAGCTCACCTCCGGTTTGAAAGAAACTGTATTTCCTTTTTTATTATTGACGATTAGTGATTTAAAACGGTAAGGGACAACACAGGCGTCTCTTGTGACTAACTATGAGACTCTTGTGACAAAATTATTAATACCACGGGTTGTTACGTCACGTTTACTGCACTAACTTGTCATATTAGTCGATGATTAGTCGAGCTGAGTCATAAACGTCGACTAATATGACAAGTAAGTGCAGTAAACGTGACGTAACAACCCGTGGTATTTATAATTTAAAGTCTAAGTTCAGTAATATATATATATTTGTAATAGCTGTGAAGGAATGTCTGAGGGCTGGCAGGGTGCTTTTTAGGTTGGCACGCAGAGTACGACAAACATTTTACACAATGGTTGAAAGAAAGAACGAAATATCACAGCAATCACTCACATAAAAGATGAAAGAAAATAGAAAATAGTACAGACATGAGTCTCGAATTGTCTGTGAGCGCTTTGTGTGTTTATTTAGGGGGGGGGGGGGGTGTCACAGTTGTGTGTGTTTGTAATCTACAAGCTGGGGAAGACTTGTTGGGCTATATCCCAGGGGTGCCCGGATACCGAGTTACGCTGAGTTAAGGCGGCGGGGGGGGGGGGGGCAGTCGACTTACACGAGAAGAGAGAGAGAGACAGAGAGAGAGAGAGAGAGAGAGAGAGAGAGAGAGAGAGAGAGAGAGAGAGAGAGAGGATGTCACAACTCATAGAAAACATGGACAGACTGTTGTTCTTCAGAAGTCAAAGCTGACAAGGGGGGTGGGAATTTACAGTTTTCTGTTCGAATCTTTAAAGTTATTTTTTGAAATCGATATTGTGATTAGATAGAATACTGCAATTAGATATTATCAGCGTCTACAATTTACCGAAAACAAATGTATTGCGGCATATATAGTTTTATTATAATATACGGCGAAATGGCTGCTTTGTGCAATGGTATATTCTTACTTAGATGTGTAACTAAGATTAGTAATTACGCATTAATGTATTCAAGAAAATATAGCTAGTATACTGAGTTCTGAAATACATCTGTATTAGTAGGTGGCTCGTTGGTCCAGTGGTTAGCATCCCTGCTTCCAATGCAGAAGGTCCCATAGGCTCAAATCCCGCTTCAGGCAAAAGTTTTTAAAATTCTAATATGGATTCAATTCCATCACTTCTTGACTTAGGAATAAGTAAACGGTAACTTTGGAGCCGTCCTAGCAACGAAGCACTCAATAAATTCAAAGTTTTTCTGTATCGATGTTGTTGATTCTGGCATCTGTCCGCAGGTGTTCGCACTGTCCAATCACTGATTCATGTGTTTCATATTTGACATAGCGATCTTTAATTGGTTATCGCTCACTCGTCGATGGTGTTCGGAGCCTACAGGGTTGGTTTAGTCGCTTTAAATTTAAGTCACCCACTGAAAATCAGTCTTGTAGGTAGACACTAAATGGGAATTTATTTATTTTTTATTTTTATCATTGGTGTAATCACATTTTATATTTCTAGAAGCGTTCTCAAAATATCAATACAATGACGTAAGATTAGCAGGTTTAGTTCTTTTTACCGATAAATATAATAACCAGTTATTTTCTCATATGATTTCAGTTTATTATTTGCCGGCGCAGTTGGCCGAGGTCGATTAAGCGTTGGTCTAGTAAACCACGGTCTCTGCGTTCCAGGTTCTTAGCCTGGCTTGGGCATGGAGGTCATATGGCGTTTTTTATCCTCATAATCACTCATCCTCACTCATCGTTTTGATTATCCTCGTTGCAAAAATATGGGAAGTAAAACCCCAAATTGCATCATCTTCATCTTATCATTTTTTTATAAACTCAAACTTTTCTGAATGGACGAGAAGGCTGTTATGTTTTACGTGACAAAGATAATATGGTAACTAACTAAAAATACCGATTTCCATTTACTGCAAGGAAGTGTGACGTGCAATAAAACTCTTTTGACTGGAACTAGAACTCTCTCGGCTGTCAGACCAACGACTCTCTGGAAAGTTTGTACGAAAAGAACTTTTTAAAAACACTTTACGCGAAAAAAGAGAGACCATTAAAAGAAATGAACGTTATCTTTCACTTAGAGACGTTTTGAGAAGTTAGAGGCTGGAGAGGAACATATTTTCTGAAAACTTTGGAAATGATTGAGTGTTATGCAATGTTTGTTTGTTTTACGGTGCAAACTGTTGTGATGCAGTGTGAGTGTTTTGCGGTTCAAATATTCAAACGTCTCAATGCAAAGATGTGTTTGTTGAGATTACAGTAAATAAATAAATATATTCACGTTTAGAGTCTACCTACTCAGTAACAAGACTCATTTTTAGTGGGGAACTTTAATTTAAAGCGACTAAACCCTGTAGGCTCCGAACACCATCGACGAGTGAGCGATAACCAATCAAAAATCGATATTTCAAATATAAAACATATGGATCAGTGCATTGGACAGAGCTAACACCCGTAGACAAAAAACAAAAAGTTTGGTTCACAGCGAGATAGCATACGGGTGCTTATACTCACAACCAGGCAGCTCATTGCTGTAAGGGCCGCTCTTACAATCTCCTGTAGCAATAGAGTCCGCCAAAGTCAAGGCGGGAACCCGTTTCCGTGCAAAGCCCGTGCACTGCCCATTTAAAATAACCCGTGGTGTTTTTTCAAACACCTATATCTCAGTAAATATACATATTTAACTCATATGTTCTATGTTACGTGCCGCACTAACTCTCTATTGAGGCATTATACACAACCGAACATCGACAAACTTGATGGAATTTAAATAATTACGAGTTATTACTCCAAATGTGCGATTACAACGTTGCAATTTAAGTCGGAGAGACAAGGTTCTGGCGCACGCCAGAGCCTTACATCGCACCATCTGGCGTCGCTGTATTAGATGTTGCCAGACATCGTCTTATTTGTTATTGGCTGTTCAAAAGCTCTCCCCACAGCCTTCTCTACGGGTCAATAGGGGGTCAATAGGGTAAATATTATTTTAAGACAAATTCATCAATAAAAACAAAGACTGACAGACCGTAAATAACAGCTACGGACGACCTACCCTTGTCTCTCTGCATGTTGTCGTATCCTAAAGGCACGGGGAACACATATTACTACTCTGAAAGATCTCTTTGTAATGTTTTCAGTGTCAATGTTTCTTGATATCGGTAATAAGGTTTTATAAATAATATTACAAACTAAATCAGTCGAACACGCCATATTTCCCCACGTGAAATTAACTTCTGTCAAACACAATCACGGCAATAAAGACAACTGACCATCAACTGACGAAGAAACACGTCAAGTATCCTAGCAACACACAGAAGTCACCGCTTTTTGATTGGTGTATTTTCATTTTGACAGGTGGACCGCATTTTTCGGTGCTGCGCTCTGGTGGTTGAGCTTACAAAGATCCCCATTGCATCTGCAGTCCTTAGAGTGCAACTGTACACGTGCCTACTCTGTAAGGCATATCGACCTCGGTCAACTAGTTTCGGTTCTTCTTTAAAAAGCTAAAAAATTGTTGACAGCAAAACTGCGATGATCACGAATCACGATGTAAACAACCCACACAACAATTAAAAATCAGTTTTCAAATGTTAAATCAAGGTTCATTGATGCATACAAGATCATCATCTACAAACCTTGATTTTATGTTTTAAATTGTTGCTAATAAAGATTTAGAAGACCGTGATGATAATCATACAAAGGGTCCTAGATAGTTTTTGAAATGGTCTATCCCCTGGCGGCGTGTCGTCGAACTCGCTACTAGCAATCTAGTGGACTTTGCCTGACGCCATGCGACTGCGATCTCTTCTGTGCGCATGCGCGAATCTTCTTTCTCTGTTATTCACGAAATGGAGTTTTCTCTCTCTTTGAAATTGGCAACGTTGTAATCGCACATTTGGAGTTATAACTCGTCATTATTTAAATTCTATCAAGTTTGTCGATGTTCGGTTGTGTATAATGCCTCAATAGAGAGTTAGTGCGGCACGTAACATAGAACATATGAGTTAAATATGTATATTTACTGAGATATAGGTGTTTGAAAAAACACCACGGGTTATTTTAAATGGGCAGTGCACGGGCTTTGCACGGAAACGGGTTCCCGCCTTGACTTTGGCGGACTCTATTAAGCTATTTGGAAGATTTCAAGAGTTTTGATTGGTCGTTGTCATGAAGAAAACACGCTATTCGGTGAATAAGTAGTTATTGGGACATTGTAAGACTGGACCTTACACTCACATCAAAATAGCAACTAGGAGCTAGGTTCACAGCAAAATAGAACCTACAAAATAATTCACATTATGAAAGCACATTAGAATCTATTTTCACTATGAGATAGGCTCCCAAAAACATATATTCACAGCAACACAGCAACTATAGGAACTAGATTCACAGCAAGAGAGCACTCTACAATTATGGTACGTTTACAGCTACGCGTTGCGAGCGAGCGAGGGCGCGAGCTCCAATCAGCGGCCGAGTTTCATGCAAAGAAGTTAATAGTTTCACGCAAACTCGACCACTGATTGGAGCTCGCGCCTTCGCTTCGCTCGCAACGCGTAGCTGTAAATCGACTCTTACACATCCAACAAAAGACATTGAACGGTCGCTACAATTTTATATTTTTTCAAGGTAAAATATAAAACAGTAGTTGGATTTCTGTCATTGTTTTGGTAAATTATATTGTTCATAAGAAAAAAATAACGCCCTATGGCAAACATAAACAAATCCTGTGCATCTGACCATGGAAAAATTAGCACTTAAAACGTCTTTTTGTCGTCAATGCAATTATTATTATATCGTGGTCGTATTTTGGCGAGCATAATCGAGCATACGTCACGAGTCGGACAGCCAATGCCAACACCGCGACGTAAACAGCCCAGCCTGTTGTGGGCGCCGGGTAGGTTAGTCAATAGTGGTTGTCACGCTGCCAAACTTTTTTAAAGACCTCGTTTGAAGGAAAGGAAATGAAAGCTGCGTCTGCTGACTTATTGAGTTGCCAGGCGGAATTTTTCCAAGTCAGCTTGTTTGGGAAATATCTGTTGAGAGGTTTTATTCCTTTTTATTTTCAAGTGAAGTTTTCAAATGATTAGATACATTTTAGATTGATCTCGAAAAATAATAATCGTTCCACGTGGATTTGAAGACATAATTATCAATAAATGAATAAATAAATAAATAAAATAAATTCACATTTAGAGTCTACCCACTCAGTAACTAAAGTGATTTGCAGTGGGGGACTTTAATTTTAAGTGACCAAACCAACCCTGTAGGCGTCGAACACCATCGACGAGTGAGCGATAACCAATCAAAGATCGATATTTCAAATACGAAACATATGAATCAGAGATTGGAGAGTGCGAACACCTGCGGACAAATGTCAGAATCAACAAGGCAGATTCAGAACAACTTTGAATTTATTGAGTGCTTCCTCTTTGCTGTTGTTGCTGTTGTTGTTATGGCTGTATGTTCACCTAGCATACCGTGCACAGGATTTCGGTCAGTGATATTTGCTTTAAAATTGTTTTTTGTCCGAGAAGAAACAGAAAAATTAATCCTCCTATAGAGAATGTATTGCTCTTTCTTAAGATCTGTTTTATATTCCAATAAATATTTCCGTTTTACCGATGATCTTAATTAGGTGTGAAAGGTGTCCAGCAACATAACATTAGAATATATATTTATGAACATCTGGAGAACAGAAATATTGATGAGCACATCTGAGTGAGTGAGTGAGTGAGTGAGTGAGTGAGTGAGTGAGTGAGTGAGTGAGTGAGTGAGTGAGTGAGTGAGTGAGTGAGTGAGTGAGTGAGTGAGTGAGTGAGTGAGTGTTGAGTGAGTGAGTGAGTGAGTGAGTGAGTGAGTGAGTGAGTGAGTGAGTGAGTGAGTGAGTGAGTGAGTGAGTGAGTGAGTGAGTGAGTGAGTGAGTGAGCGAGCGAGTGAGTGAGTGAGTGAGTGACTGAGTGACTGAGTGAGTGAGTGAAGCCAGAGTATCGCACAGTTCGTATAATGGACCTCGACTCTTCCAATCAGACTTGTTACATCGCCAGGGCCAGTTCGACTGTTCGATTAGCTTCGGCTCGAGTATCGATTATCGGTCCGCTCTGGTCTTAAGGGACGTTCCCTGCTCTGTGAGTGTGTGGCTTCGAGGCTGAGCGTTTGATCTCTCAGTCTTTATTAGCGTCCTCGTTCTCTCTCTATCTAGGCCTACCTCTCTCACTCTCTCTTTCTCTCTCTCTCTCTCTCTCTCTCTCTCTCTCTCTCTCTCTCTCTCCCCCCTTCTCCCCCCTCTCGCTCTCTCTATTTTGCACTCTTCTTCACAAGATGGATGAATGTAATGAATTAATACTGAATATTTGTTGACTTTAGAATTTGTATTTGGATCTGGTTCATTGTATTTTCATATTCCTAATGATTTTTTTTTAGGAACGGATGTATTTGAACACATTTTATTCTTGAACGGTTGAATAGAAGGAAATGGCTCACTAGCCTTAACACGCCTATTTTATTTGTATATATATATATATATTTATATATCAATGAAACTATCTCTCTTTTCACGCATTCCCTTCACTCGCACGAAAAACATTTTGATTGTGATACAAGTTCCATACTATACCGAAAACAAATAAATAAATAAGTAAATAAATAATAAATAAATAATTTAATAAATTGATTTCTTTATATCTGGTGGTTTCGAAATTGAAATAATGTAGTTGGCAGACAATGTCAGGTGAAGAGCTATCCAGATACGAATGGAATGAATAGTAAATTAGTGTTGGACAAGATTTGTTCTATGGATGGTCATCTAGAGGCTAAATGCATAGTCGTTCCTCACGTGCTCCTCCACTCAGCCTTTCCTCAGACTCGCCCAACCACCAATAACAGAGCAGCATTGCCATGTGGACTGCTCTGTGAATGGAGGTTCGGCGAGCCTGAAGAAAAACTGAGTTAAAGAGCTAGTGAGGAACGACAACGCATTTGTCCCTGTATTAAATTGTGATTTGAGTGAATAAATTTAAAGTTGTTTTTGAGGTAAGAAGGAGATCAAGTGACAATAAATTACTATCAGTCCAAATTCACCAAACGTTTTAATCTGCCTATTTACTAATCTCGGATTGGTGACCATGGTTTCAACAAACATTACATACAAAATGCATGGCAGCTTCTACCGATACCATTTTTGTTCTCCAATTAACAGAAAATCACAGGATTAAAGTTCGGTGAAACTCTTCCAACGTATTTAGAATTGTTACAATAGTTAATGATCATCATAATAATCTTCTCCCAAGCGAAGTTGAATTGCGATAAAACACATACCCGTGTATTCCCAAGAAACCCACAACAATTGTAGTCTGGTAGAATTAATGTTCGGTAATTGGTGAGAACATGTAGTTTAATTAGCTTCGGTGTGGATAATCCGCACAGGCATCTCACTGTGGGGCTAGATCTTACTCGTATCCCATGTAACTTATTGCTGACGTTAGCGAGGTGCCGATTATTGCCGCTAACCCGCTAACATAACACGAGAGCTTTGTAGTCACATCCAGCGGCGAGAACCAAACCTGCCAAGGTCTATTTGATCCCCGCCTAGCGGAGGCTCGTCGAACTCGTAAGTTAGGTCTTCGAAGTCCGTTCAACAATGTTAAACATACATTTTATCAAATGGGAGAAACGTTAAAGATAACGTATGAAATGATCTGTCAAAATAACTTTAACCTAAAAGGACATATCATTACACTATTTTGAAGACTGTCTTTCATTGCATTCCATAAAAATGTATCGTAAGTTTATATGACCTACAGCGTATATATTTATTCATGAATGCTGTTTTTGTATTGGGCGACAAAATGGTGGTTTTGGTTCCCTTGCGACGACCTAAAGCCTAGTGTACGATTGGCGTCAACGCTAACTTCAACTTTAACACCTTGATAAACCTGTATATTCATATGGAAGCATTCACGATTGCAGAAATGCGTCAACCGTCAACTTGAACCGTCAACGTCGAAGTTCAACTTTGACGATTGGCGTTAACGTTTGACGCTCGCGCATGCGCATTCACATGTCACCAAAGAGTTTCAAAAGAAATATCTGTTCGTTTTCCAAAGAAAGCATTTTCTTCTTTTGATTTTGTTGATGTTCACTGGCACACAAATAATAACCTATAAATGACAACCACAAACAGCTGTTGTTTACCTAAAACCACAGAATGCTCTACATCACAACGTTGGGAACCAAGGTATACTTGATCTCCGCCTAGCGGACGCTCGTCGAACTCCCAAGTTCGACGAGCCTCCGCTAGGCGGAGATCAAGTTGAGCTTGACGGGTACAACGTGTAGAGATGGCCGTGCATTAACGAAGATCAACGAAGTTCACCGATGAATACCGACGCAGCTTCAGTTGCCGTCGAATCGTGAATCAAAAACGCTAACGTGAAACTATTACCGGTTGACGATTCAAGTTGACGCCAATCGTAAACTAGGCTTAACTTGAGAGTTCAACGAGCCTCCGCTAGGCGGAGATCAAGTAGACCTTGAAAACCTGCAAATCGGAAAAAATTTGATTTTATTAGATATCCAGAAAATAAATATTAGCGAGACTTTTTGGTATTGTTATTTATTTTGAAAGTAATAATTTTTTTAAAACTGCAACTCTAAGGTTTTATTTTGTTTAGACGAAATTAATGCCATAAGCTACGATTTGTGGTCTTACCCTAAAACCTTTGAATACATCACCTTAAGAAGTAGTTATAGTGGTCCAGGGATGGCGCATTGAAGTACATATTATGTAGAGTGGCAGGTAAGCAATAACAAAGTCGGCGGGTCATTAAATGGTATAAATCGAATACAGATATAATTTACATAAAATAAATAGGCCCCTTCACTTAACAAAATAAGTTAAAGGTGAAGTAAACGTATATTGTTGCTTTATTGTACATACTTAGATTAATATAATAAAAATAGATTGTTGTTTTCTTTCCTTAACACTGCCTTAAACAATAAACAATACTGAAAATGTGTACGAAAAATCGTTTCCGTAAGTTTAAGTTTTTATATCTCACTTTCAATGACATATTGTGTATTTGTGGGTATATATTTTGTTGTTCTTTGTATTTCTCTGTGTTTTATCTTTATGGCTTTATGTTTCCACATTAAAATAGTATCAACTGTTGTATTGCGATACCTTTGAAATAAATAACAAGTATAATGAAAAATAATGGACACAATTTTTGGTTGTATTTTGCGAGATGTTTAAAATGAAATATGTAGTTGTCTTCCGGGATATTCCGCCGCTTGTGTGAGTTTACTGGTGCAGACCGAAGTCTGTCTCCCATTGCTCGACGTTTCGCCAGAATTGCATCTGGCATAGATCACGAGTCCCTATCACGTCCTTCTCATTTAAGAGCCTTTTTCGACTTATTAAGCGAACGAAGCGAGCGTCTCAACTAGACTTTTATGGCACTTTGTTCTGTTTTTTGTTTTTTTTGTTTTATGTCTGTCGATAGCGGTCGAACGGAAAGTCCGATCAACTTGAAATTTGGACCATCCACAAGCCTCGATGTGGATTAAAGGTGTATAGTTTTGAGGAAAAATCGTTCGAAAAGTTACAAAATTACACCATAGTTACTGCAATTTTTTTTTCTGAAACAAGATGGCGGCAAAATGTGAGATAGCCATATTTTTTAAAGCTATTTCCGGTTACGAATATGTTCATTTTATGGCGATCTTATAAATATTGGCAAAGTTACACAAAAGTTACTCGAAAATATATTTCTGAAACACAGTAACAGCAAAATGTGAGGTGGCTATCTTATAGAACATTTTTGTCCGGTCACGAATATACTAATGTAAACGCAATCTGGTACGTATTAGAGGCAGAAATTACATTTCAAATGCTGTCAATAACTGTTAGTAACGGTGGCGGACCATGTTGAAAACATGACGACGAAAATTCTTAGCAACGCACATTGCACTAATCCAACAATGTCGGGAAGTATAATATCTATGGAAATTAGAAAAATGTTTGCAATGCGCATTCTTGAATTGTTGTTAATTGTTGTTTGCATTAGCATTGAAATCTTTTCGCCAGAAAGTTCTCTATGTGTCTCCTGCCTGTATCTATCTTTGTGTATTGAGTAATGACTAAAAGCTAAAAAAAAACAGGCCAAGAACTGGAGTTAGAGAAAAAATTACGTTTCAGACACCTCAAAACAGTAAATGTGATAATACCAAACCGTTTTGTTTGTTCGTAATCTTCAACTCCATTTTCTCACAATCTTCTCTTCTCTCTCTTTCTATCGCAATAGTCCTTATCTTGACAATTATCCTCTGCTAACCATGTTCTTGCTTTCGTTATCACTTTCCACTGCATTCCCAAACGCCCTTTTGTTTCAGTCGTACTTTCTCGCTCTCTCCCTCTCTCCGGGAGAGAAAGCCTCCGCGAGAAAGCCACATTATCTCGTTGTTAAGTCTTTCACGAAAAGCATTTGCAGTTTTACGTGTGAACGGTTTTATCATTCAAGTAGGGCGTTCACCATTTCCGCTTCGCCGCTCGAGACACGTGAATGGTATTCAACTCCTCCCCCCCCCCTCTAAAAAAAAAAAAAAATCGCAAAAAACAAATTGCTTTGAGAAAGTACAAAGAATGGAATTTATTTTTTAGTGAGACCACCGCGAACATTTTTACCGTTGAAATTGGTTCGTGGGGTTTTGTGGGAAATAAAACTAGGATGTATAGTTTCGTGGTTGCTACAAGTCGTATATTACGACAGAGGCAATATCATCCACTAGTCCGCCATGTGGATAGTGGGGGAAACATTTTACGAAACCGAAAGCAAGTATATTTTTATTTTGTATTATTTATTTTTCAGTTGAAAAGCTGGGAGGAGAAAAAATAGAAAAGGGCAATATGGCTCGAACATATACATTCTAATATCCTTTAATATAGAAAAGTACACACAATGTTAGAAAATGTGAAAATATACAATTGCGCAAAATTTTCAAAATATAGAATAGGTACACAAAATATTACGGAGATACAATAAGTTAAAAATTACAAAATTTTGAAAGTGACAAAGTAGTATTTCTATAGTGAGGGAGAAGTTTTATATTTTTATATTATCTTACTTGTTTTTAATTTTTGTAATTGTTTTGGGTAATCGTTAAATTATGGTTTTCGCATTATCATACTATTTCTGAACTTGGGTTATAACATAAATTTGAAAAGCTTTGTCCTTGAAACCCTTCGCCATTACGACCGTATTACATACAAATATATTTCTACTAGCTACAATTATCATACTCATAGCTAGAAGTTATTTAAGTATTTTTACATATCGCTGCAAATAGTTGTCATTGTTTATTTTAAAGACCATCAAATGGTTAAGTGTGAATATATAAATGGCACTGAAAACTCATCTACCTTCAGTCACCATATTTATTCCAGTCCCAAAGAAAGTATTCGCATACCGATCTCAGGTCATTGTCTACTGCCCCGTTTAACAGCGCCAATTGAAAGAAAATCAACAGATACCTGGCGTTCTTTCACACATTCGTAAATGCATGGTTCGGCTTAGTCGAGTGCACAGGCGGTTTGGCCACACCCACCGTTACAGGTAACCAATGGAAGGTTTTAAATTATCCCCAATGGACCTGTTTAGATTAGATGGTAGGAATTAGCGAAGTAGGAAATTAAGTTGTCACCTTGGACTCGGCTGTGTCGTAATAATCAGAATACTTTCGTTGGGGCAACTATACACGCCTCTGCAGACTGCGGTTATGTTGTTTAGTTATTTATTTATTTAATTTATTCAATCTCTATCCTATTCAGTAATAAAACTGATCTTATAGGAGAAGAATAAACAGATCAAAGTACATTTCTTAAAATAATGCTGAAAACAGTGGTTGTTCTCTTTCTTTCATTGAGATGTTGATGAACGCATTTGAACGTGTTGCCTCATCTTGTTGAGTCTTGACTTCTAATCGTCTACTCACTCTTCAAGTTATGTAAAGCTCCACTTGCCTTGCAGACTACTGTGTAAGTGTTCAGGTTATGTTAAGCTCCACTTGCCTTGCAGACTACCGTAATTGTATTATCCTCTGGGCCTCATTCCAGTACATTTGAAAACAGACCCGGTGTAGTCAATAGCAAATCGGAATTGGGATAAGATGTGCGTATAGTATGATAATTCTTGAAAAAACAAGGCAAAAGAAAACAAGCAACATCAGTCCAGAAACTTAAAACTTCGACCAAATATTTAATAAAACTATTTATTTATAGATGTAGTTAGTATATATTATGTACTATAAATACACGTTATTACTAACGCTTCAATTATACAGAATATTGTTATGTACCGAATTCACGCGCCGACCCACTCCTGATCCTACCACCCTGGTACGGGACTCGAACCCATGTTCAGGTCGGCTGTCACAAGGTTTCACTGGGGACGTAACCCTCTCTTGACATACGTAAACTCGTACATTTGGGATCGTTGCTATGTCTGAGGAAGGCCGGGAGACTAGGTACTTAAATCAACAGTCCTGGGTTCAAACATTGAGGAACCGTACATTTATTATGTTACACAATAGACAATAGACATTTATCCTACCGTGGCAAAAACGTGGCGTACCGATCTTTATCTATCTCCCTCTAATCTACTACTCAGGAGTCACACTACCTTGGTTGGCTTTCGCCCCGTCCGTTCGTCCCTCGTGACTCCTTGGTTCGTTCCCCGGGGATAGTCCTTGTGCCCCATGGCACCGCCGGTCGCTCTTGCCCGTCCTATCTTCATGCGCTCACATGTGCGTCCATCCTCAACGGCTCCTCCAACCGGTCTCCCCCCCGAGACTCCCGAGCCTCACCCCTTTTAATCCACCTCGCCCGTATCACGTCACCTTCCCCCCCTTTACCCCTTCTTTGGCTTGTGCTAGCTGCTCATGACTATAATCACTCATCAACCTACATGGTTCGACCCCCCACTCAAGCCAAAATGCAAGAGTGGGGCTCAGACCAAACTCCTAACAACAATCCACCTGGGCCTCCCAAAACCCCTGACACAGCAAAGTTACCAAATTACTTGTATGACCATTATGCTGTGTCAGTATTCTCATGTTAGTATTGTTGCCCTAGATTGATGATTACACAATAGCCAGCTCAGCACCTACCTGATTGTGATCAAAACAGAGTGTTGTTTACCCATGTCACAATCAAGTAGAATAAAACACGACAGTGAAGGAATCCAGTGTGAAAATGAATAAACTTCCATTTTCACACTACATCCCCCCGCTTAAACATCCATCGTCTCTGATGGTGTCGTGTCTTACCGCCAAAAAGATACAATGAACACCGGTAGTAGGAAGAAGGACCAGAATTAAATTCAAGCTCCCCCTCCCCCATACTCTAAGTAATCCAAAACGGTGGTAGGTGCATAACACGGTCGGCGAGAAGGTACTGAGATAACGACGAGTGAACGGATGGTACGTGTCACCCCCAACCTCCTAAACGTAACTCCACGCCCTTGCCACTGATACATGCTAAAAGGAAGCTAAAGAGACATGATCTAAAAAACCCTGTTTAGGCTCCTGAAAAACCCGAATAACAATAGGTATCGACCTAGAGACCATGCTCTGCAACAATAACCAGACTTAAACTTTAAAACAGTAACAAACAAACAATCCGTATAGGCTTAAACCATTTCAAAACAAATGACGATAAATTAAATGAAGTAAAATTTCAAAGATTCAAACAAAATTTTAAAACCATTTCAAAACAACACAAAGACAAGAAAGTAAATAAAGTAAAATTCCAAAAACTACGGTTCCTCTTCATACAATGTGGTCTTCGGAAACGAACAATTCTTCGCTTCGAAGACATTTCACCTTCGACCTGCTGACGGCAGTCCCAACCACCCAGGTCAACAGATCGTCGGTCGAACACAGATCGGCGATGCAAAACCAACTGGAACATAAAACAAAACACCAGCAGAATTGCATCCCGCTACTGCATCCCTCGGTTACACCATACTGTGCAACCAAAACGGTTTCACTATTGTTGTCTTACGTCACACAGAACAGCTGACTTGAGGGAGCGACCTTGACTGCGCGACACATATAAACAATTACAATACGCCACAGACAAGACCGCTCCGAGCAGCACTGCAGATATTATTGCGTCATGACACCAGACGTCAGCACATAGTGAAACCAGGCCTCCCTCCCTGCTCCCTCTCTCTACGAATTACTAATTAATTACGGTGCATAGACAAAAAACAGTGGAATCCACGCATCAAATGCTGATTCCCACCACTACCTAAAGAGACAATCACAACCACTAAGAATACTCGACTCTTGCTTAGCAGGAAACTACACACATAAGAAAATGCTCATAGCAATCAAATTGCGTCAACGTCGGAATCTGCAAACTCAACTACGTTAAGCAATCAACTTACTACACTTGATCGCGGCCGCGATCAAGTGAAGTCCGAAATGTCCAACAAACCTAAAGCTAAATTAGCCTAAACCTAAACCTAAAGTCAATACACAGTGTACAAATAAACCTAGTTTAAAAAAAAAACGACTGGGAACCCAACAATTACAACAATGTAGTTGAAGACTATAACGCGAACATAACCTAGATATAGCCTAACCCACTATGGACATTCCGACAGAAATAAATCACACTTACCAAAGTCGAGTCTAACGATAACCCAACGATAACCAACGTCAAACACAACAGATAGCAATGCCAGATCTAACCGTGCACAGGGTATACAGCTGCCGTGTCAGAGTGGATGCCGCCTACGCGCGGACCTGGCTATATCGCAGTCGCATCATCAGCCAGCGGTCCAGCGTCCGCGCGCGGTACGACTAAGCTCGCGTCGGGCCTCGAACCAAAGACAATGCAACACAGGCCCAACCGAGCACTAGCCACCCCCCCAAACCGACAAAAACACCCCACTAGGGTAAAAGTGGACCTCGTATCGTCCCGAGCCGCCTAAAATGACTGCAATAAACTCAATGATTCCTGGCCGCCTGTAGCGACCAACCCGCCCGAGCTCACGAAATCTGAGCTACCAGGGCAGTCAAAATATCTAGCCCCCCCTTTACCCATTGCAAAAGGGGCCTACACAGTCAGCAACTCAGCAATCCAGTATCACTGACCGCGACGCACAACACATTTGCGTAACAACACAATACTTTGCTACCAAGCTGCACGCACTTTACATTATACAACGTGTTACAACAACGCTACGTGATTGCGCATAGAGCCAAATCCACGTATCAGCAGTAATACGAAAAGAAAAAACCAACTATAAAGAAACACATAGACAAACAAGCAAAAATACCATACATACAAGAAACACATGCAACCATACAGCCATGAGCAAACCGCCTTACCACGCAACGAGGCTAAGCGTGACGACACGATAACAAAGAAGACACATTAGCCGTCACTTCAACGAGGACAATCGCGACACCCATGAACTGCAAAACACACATCACTCACCTGCAGGTAGAATCACAATCACACACCAGTTATACCACAAAACATAGAAAACACAAAACTATCCTCAATTAGGATAATCACATAATGCAAAGAACAGCGTCCTCCCTCGCGACCAATTGTCACCTACCCATGAACATTGAGCAACCAGACAACTGATCGAACAATTTAACCCGTCGCTCTAGGACAATACTGTCAACGTACCGCCGCACGATGAATATTTTCAGAATTCCAATATTGAAATATTTTCCCCTTGGCTTGTTCTTGCCAAACCAAGCCAAACCCTAACAAACAGTAGTGCCTGATTCAATCGTGCAGAGCTGCCGTGTCGGAGTGGATGCTGACTACGCGCGGACCTGGCTATATCGCAGTCGCATCATCAGCCAGCGGTCCAGCGTCCGCGCGCGGTTCGACTAAGCTCGCGTCAGGCCTCGAACCAAAGACAATGCAACACAGGCCCAACCGAGCACTAGCCACCCCCCAAACCGACAATAACACCCTACAAAGTCAAATAACTGACCTCCAAGGCTACCACTACAATCGACAATCGACGAACACAAAACGCGATCGTAGCAAATTCCTCTCTAGACCTATGCTAATGAAAGAATTACGATATAAAATAATGAAGATGTGCGTAACAGCCACTTAAACACGTACTACTACTCGAAACAAGCACATCCATACACCAAAGAGAGAACATGCACTCTAAACACACACGCACATTTACACATGTTTACATGTACACGCGCGACAAAAACGTACACATGGACCTCCCACGGTCCTCCCATCGCCCTCCAAAAGCGAACGCGTGGACCTCCAATGGTCCTCCTTATCGCCCTACAAAGGCGCACATATGGACCTCCAATGATCCTCCTATCGCCCTCCAAAGGCGAACACATGGACCTCCAACTGGTCCACCTCATCGCCCTACAAAGGCGCACATATGGACCTCCAATGATCCTCCTATCGCCCTCCAAAGGCGAACACATGGACCTCCAACTGGTCCACCTCATCGCCCTACAAAGGCGCACATATGGACCTCCAATGGTCCTTCTATCGCCCTCCAAAGGCGAACACATGGACCTCCAACTGGTCCTCCTCATCGCCCTACAAAGGCGCACATATGGACCTCCAATGGTCCTCCTATCGCCCTCCAAAGGCGAACACATGGACCTCCAATGGTCCCAGCCACCTGCAGCGACTCACGCCCGAGTCCACCCTATAGAACTCTAGGGCCCACAAAACCGCACAAGGAACCCTGATCGCCTAGCGACCAACCTCCAGACCTCCAGTCGCACATATACATGTAAACACTGTATATGTCATACATTCATACACAGTATACATACAACAGAACATCGTGATTAACAGTAGACAAAAAGTGATTGCCAAGCTATAAACTGGCCTTCTTCGTGCGAGCAAACTGCTGACGTGAGCATAGCCGCGCTCATTGACACAAGAAACAACTCACATAGAACAATGAAGAAACTAGCATACGCAATTCGACGACGAAAGCGGGACTCGAACCCAGCACGACGAACATAGTCCCTAGCAAGACAATATCGCGCCAATCTGCCGACAATGTCAACTGATGTTCAAAAGCAGTTCTCATAAGAACTGTCTCATACGGACTAAGTAGCAAACATTGACCTAACGAAAATCTCGACGCAACGAGGTTAATCACGACGCTGACACACATACAAAGAAACAACACAACAAGCAATAATCAATCCTCCAGTGCAGAGAGGCTATCAACATAGAGAGAGAGCGAGCAGAGAGAAAGAGACTCACACAATAACACTCAACAGGTACGCTACATCTTAATACCACGGTAGAGATAAAACAACAAAACAAAATCATCTCAGACATGCAAAATCACAGAAAACAAAAGAAAACCGGTGCCTCTAACAACTTTGTTGAAGACAAAGTCAGCGCCTATACCAAATTTGGCATGTCAAAAAAAACCAAATTATTTCAAGACAGGCGGCACCACTAACTGTTATTTCATAAACCAAAGATGGAACTACGTTAACGAAATCAAACAAACCGGCGCTCCCATTGACATAGCAAATAACTTTCGTGATAAACCAATTTGTCATAAAACAAATTGGCCCGGCAGACTCCACCAACTTTGTTATGTACCGAATTCACGCGCCGACCCACTCCTGATCCTACCACCCTGGTACGGGACTCGAACCCATGTTCAGGTCGGCTGTCACAAGGTTTCACTGGGGACGTAACCCTCTCTTGACATACGTGAACTCGTACATTTGGGATCGTTGCTATGTCTGATGAAGGCCGGGAGACTAGGTACTTAAATCAACAGTCCTGGGTTCAAACATTGAGGAACCGTACATTTATTATGTTACACAATAGACAATAGACATTTATCCTACCGTGGCAAAAACGTGGCGTACCGATCTTTATCTATCTCCCTCTAATCTACTACTCAGGAGTCACACTACCTTGGTTGGCTTTCGCCCCGTCCGTTCGTCCCTCGTGACTCCTTGGTTCGTTCCCCGGGGATAGTCCTTGTGCCCCATGGCACCGCCGGTCGCTCTTGCCCGTCCTATCTTCATGCGCTCACATGTGCGTCCATCCTCAACGGCTCCTCCAACCGGTCTCCCCCCCGAGACTCCCGAGCCTCACCCCTTTTAATCCACCTCGCCCGTATCACGTCACCTTCCCCCCCTTTACCCCTTCTTTGGCTTGTGCTAGCTGCTCATGACTATAATCACTCATCAACCTACATGGTTCGACCCCCCACTCAAGCCAAAATGCAAGAGTGGGGCTCAGACCAAACTCCTAACAACAATCCACCTGGGCCTCCCAAAACCCCTGACACAGCAAAGTTACCAAATTACTTGTATGACCATTATGCTGTGTCAGTATTCTCATGTTAGTATTGTTGCCCTAGATTGATGATTACACAATAGCCAGCTCAGCACCTACCTGATTGTGATCAAAACAGAGTGTTGTTTACCCATGTCACAATCAAGTAGAATAAAACACGACAGTGAAGGAATCCAGTGTGAAAATGAATAAACTTCCATTTTCACACTACAATATCACGAGTAAAAAAATGAATGTAAAAATTTAATTTTAGCGTGATGTACTATTCACATGGGCAACTAAAACAAATGGTTGCATTTCCAATATTGTTGAGTTAACTCCTCTTAACCCTTCTATCAGATAGGGCTATATATATATATATATATATATGTTGAGACGTAAATTTTCGTAGACAAACTGAGATGTTGGAGAGGGTTTTTGGGTATTAGTCCACGTTTTGTGAGGAGGTTGTTTTTTCACATACCTTTTTTCACAACGTTTCGCCGACAAATGTTGCGGCATCATCAGGTGACAGGTCCGGGTCGCGTGTGTTGTCGTCGCGAACGCCTGGGCTCGACTGTACCGAGAGTGTTGCAATCCTTGTGCACGTCATGCACCGCACCGATCACAGCGCTCGGTGGAGACTGCCTGGCGGTGCAAGCGGTAACTAGTTGCAGTGGCGCACTGCCCGTGCACAATCTTGCTCTGCTCCTGGTCAAGGGAGGAGAGATGACGTTGTTGTTGACACCCTGGTTTGAGACACCCGGAGCCCTTGAAGCGAGTGTCTCATCCCTATGCGGCAAGCGGTGCGTCGTGTCAGAGTTGTTGTCCCTTGTCATGTGTTCACCGCTGATGGTAGGTTCCTCTTCCATGTCCTTGATTTGTAAGGCGGTTAAAACCGGAGACCATGTAGCCGAGAGGCTGCGGCTATCATTTTGTTTATTCATACAGTAGGGTCTCTTCTCGATTTCAATCGCCTCTCTGACGATTCTAGGGTTAAGGCGTTCGATGCCTGCCAACACCCTAGCGTTGTCGAAGTCAATTACGTGATTAGATCGCAGTGTGTGCTGTGCCAGCGCCGAGGCTTTGTCTCCCTTGTTGACCGCTAGTTTGTGTTCTCTAAGGCGTGACGATATTCTGCGCCCGGTCTGCCCTACGTAGGTAGAGTTGCAACCCCCACACGGAACCTCGTACACTCACTGGGCACCCATGGGGTCACCCCTATCCCCCGTAGTGGCCAATTTGTTTATGGTGGACTTAGAAACCAAAGCACTAGCTACAGCCCCCTTAAAGCCCAGTGTATGGGTCAGATATGTGGATGACACGTTTGCCATATGGCCATATAGCAGAGAAGAACTGGACAGTTTCCTCATCCACCTGAATAACCAACATCCCAAGATTAAATTCACTATGGAGGTGGAGGAAAAGGGGAAAATTGCCTTCCTGGACGTACTAATAATTAAACGAGCCGACGGCAGCCTTGGGCACACAGTGTATAGGAAGCCAACCCACACAGACAGGTATCTTAATGCTGCATCCCATCATCATCCGGCGCAACTTGACGCACTAGCTAAAACGTTAGCTATCAGATCTAGAAGGCTGGCGGACGAGGAAAGTACTAAGGAAGAAATGGCCATAGTACGAAACGCTTTACAATTCAATGGTTTTTCTAACAGGTGTATTGCCAAAGCGTTCAGCCACGTTCCTGACCGCAATACGAAGAATGAGTCGGAAAAACCAGTCGCTACGGCCATGCTGCCCTATGTCAAGGGCACCACTGACCGTATAGGGCGGTTGCTAAAAAAAGAGGGCATAAGAACTATTTTCAACACCGACAGAAAAATCAACACGATGTTGAGAAAAGCCAAAGACCATATACCCTTGGAAACCCACGGAGTGTACGAGGTTCCGTGTGGGGGTTGCAACTCTACCTACGTAGGGCAGACCGGGCGCAGAATATCGTCACGCCTTAGAGAACACAAACTAGCGGTCAACAAGGGAGACAAAGCCTCGGCGCTGGCACAGCACACACTGCGATCTAATCACGTAATTGACTTCGACAACGCTAGGGTGTTGGCAGGCATCGAACGCCTTAACCCTAGAATCGTCAGAGAGGCGATTGAAATCGAGAAGAGACCCTACTGTATGAATAA
>OX246744.1:30814954-30881230 GCA_945910005.1 Isoperla grammatica
CTTTAAATACACGTAATTACTATCGCTTCAATTATACAGAATATCACGAGTAAAAAAAGTAAATCTAAAAATTTAATTTTAACGTGATGAACTATTCACATGGGCAACTAAAACAAATGGTTGCATTTCCAATATTGTTGAGATAACTTTTCTTAACCCTACTATCAGACCGGGCTATATAATATATATATGAGAACATATTATGCAGAGAAAGCCGTGGTAGGTTTTAAACCCGGGTAATTTTAACATGTGGTTAGTAACAGGAATGAGGCCCCTGTACATCATGTTACATATCTCTCTCTCTCTCTCTCTCTCTCTCTCTCTCTCTCTCTCTCTCTCTCTCTCTCTCTCTCTCTCTCTCTCCCTCTCTCTCTCTCTCTCTCTCTCTCTCTCTCTCTCTCTCTCTCCCTCTTTCCCCCTCTCTCTCCTGCTACTCATGATAATTACTTTGTCAAGACAATAAACTATATAATTTAATTGTAATAACTTAATTAATGGTAACACTAAGCAGTGTGTTGTCTACTGCATTTAATATACACACACACTATGTACACTATATTTTCAGCACTATACATTCGTGCTTTAGCATGATCTATTAATCTATCAATTAATCAATTAAAAAAAGATCTAATAATGAATTGTATAAATTTTTGGTTATTATTTATAACATACTATTCAAACTTATTATTCAATTTTGAATCCCGTCTCAATATTCATCTATCTATCTATCTTTGTTTTTTTTAATCAGTTGGCCGAGGTTGATTAGGCGTTAGTCTAGTCTGTAAACCACCGTCTCTGCGTTCCAGGTTCGAATCCTGGATGTCATGTGGCGTTTATTTATCCTCATAATCACCCACTCATCGTCTCGATTAGCCTCGTTGCAAAAATATGGGACGTAAAACCCCGACTATTATCGTCAACATTGAATTATATTCTGTACGAATGATACGTATGAATATTCAATTTAATGTTAACTTCCATGTTATTATGAAGTATGTGTGTATTGCATGATATGTTCTTGTATTAAACGTTTCATGTAAGACTAGATCTAACAGGTGAATGTGAAGACATCAATGTATCTTTCTGTCTCATCATGTCTCGTGTATTATACATATACAAACATTTCCCAGCTTTTCACAACTTACATCCCTTAACAGCTCCATCGTTCGCGTCTCATTCAATTCCCTCTGTATAGACGACCCTTAACGGTCTCAGGTTTCCGCTAAGACGGCAGAACTCGGCATCTGATAAACACCCTTTGAAGAAGAAGAAGAAGAAGAAGAAGAAGTAGAAGAAGATCAAACATACTTGGAGGCTTTTGCACCAGCGCGACTCTTGTATAACAGACTGATGTGGCCGTAACGGTTTACACACACCATACACGAATCACGGTGTATGTAACATAGGAAAGATATATCTACATACAAAACTGCACACAATTTAAATTCATAAATAATATCACAAGAATGGACATCGAAATCGAAAATCTGAATCAACAGCGCACTGTGGTTTGGTAAGCGCTGCATACTGAATGCTCTAGGTTGTGTCTTACGTTATAATCAGTATGGTTTTTATTTCTAATTAATTTTAATACTAATTATCGAATTAATAATCAAATTTACTACGTTAATGGTTAACATAATTGATTCAGTATGTAGGGTTTACTAAAACACAGTGCGCTATTGACTCAGATTTTCGTTTTTGTGTTGCAATCTTGAGATATAGCTACAAAATTAAAATTTTGTGCGTGTTTTGACGTAGAGACTACCCTTCGCTCTTATGGATGGGATTTGTTTACGGTTGCTATGGAGTTTGTTCCTTTAATGGCAAAAATCATGTAATAAAACAACTCTATAGCAACAAATCCTGGTACCTACTTAACTTGAGAGTTGTCTCTGCATCTAGTTCTCAAAATAAACTTTGACACGGAGCCATATTACAGTAGGGTTGTAACGCCTCGACATGACCTCCAGGCAAGGGAGTGGTTTCCAAATGTACCCCCCCCCCCCCCCCCCCCCCGCGAGAAGATATCTCCTTCGCGTCAATGAAGGTCATAAACCACATAATAACTCGTATTACAGCGATAATGTGAACGATTAGGAACCCTGCTCGGCTTTTAGAGATATTCGACGAAAATATGGGTCGGAGTAGGAGTATTACTTTATCTACACACGCGATATCGGCTTCGCTTCGGCTACACGAACACTGGCGGAGTTGCACGAAGTTTGATACACACAGTTGGGGCTCGGGTTTATATCTATCTCAATCTGCATGATTTCATTTCGTTTATAATTATTGTGAATAATTATTAAATAGTTGTTGGCCTATACATTGAACATACAACTGATTCGTTACATTAAATAGAATATTAATGAAAGATTAATAAATTATCATTGAAAATAATATTCAAATTTATATGGAACACGATTTAACAAATACATAAATTAAAAATGTCGCAAAAAAAGAAGTAAAAAAGCAGCGAGTAACATTAATTATCATTAATACACGTTAAAAACAAAAATCAATGCAGCATGTACCGGTACGCAGTTGCTCTAAAAAAAAATCCCGAGTAGACAGACGAAATGGAAAATATTTCCAAATGAGATAACGTGTTATTAATTTTATAACGAAAGATTACTTGTGGTTAATTTATATATCGCATGATGTAGAATTTGTTACGATTTAATCTGTACAGAAGTTAATGGTATTGTCATTTTGTAGAATTAATAATGTAGTGTAGACATAACAATTTGTATGTAATATAAATAAAGCAAAATAAAAAAATGTTCTTCCACGTTTGCGCAAAACATGATATTTCGTTTCATTTATTATTTATGCATACATTGTAGATTGTACAAACAACTGATATCGTCACATTATATTCACATTTAATACAAAACACACAGAATCATGTTAAATATAACACATAAATAAAATAAAATTAATATTATTCAAATAAATCAGCTACTTTATAAAAGACTTGATTGATATAATAATTCTTAAGTCATCTTAAAACGATAAAATGAGTCAATCATTCCAAGCTTATATTTCAACTTCGTACAAACACATCTAAACTATAGGGAGTATTCACGTGGCGTCACATCGGCCATATTGGAGGCCACCCATAGTACTATTTCAAGTTTCATTTACCTGTCAATAAAAAACGAATTATATTGTTTACGGGGAAATACTAGAGTTTGAACACGTATATGCCCCGATAAAGTGTACGAAAATGATTATTTGTGCAATTGTAAACAACAAAAGAGTGGCCGAAATAAGAGAGAATTTATTTAAGTTGCTTTTCAGTTATAATAGGGAGCTTGCAATAACGTCATTTCCGGTATCGCACGGTAGCCATACTGAGGTACTCTGTAAACATTTATTTACGTTCTTCCGACACTGCATTGTTGCAGTATTGCAGATGTCCTTTGACTGACACATCAACTGTTTTCAAACAAAGGTTCCGTATTATGACTGAAAACAAAATAAGAACGCGTAAACTCTGTTTGAAGACAATCATTTTCATGTGTTATCATTTTCTTGAACTTTTACCTGCACACCACACGTCAATCTATACGGCTTGAAACTGTGATATTTCCTGGATAACCTATGTGTCTTCTATTGACAGAACAAATGTAAACAAGCAATGTGTACCTCATAATGGCCGACACGTGACGTCTATTGATAGCTACCTATACCAAACCAATGTTGGAAACAGTTGAACGTCAACCAAACGCCATTTGAAACATAGTAACAATGAACTACCAATCACATACCATGGTAGCCTCCAGTATGGCCGCCATGAGCAATCTGTGAATTTTGTAACCACTCTTTCCACTAATAACATAAAAGCCAACAAAATGGATCAAAAAGTTGTTCTTTTGTAAAACTGAATAGACAGGTTGGTCTACTTTTTCCATTCTTCCATTATTATTACGTTACATAATATATAATACATAATTAATACATAATTTATACATAACAAATAATTAACACAAAGTCACTCATATCGTTCGTGTGAAACAGCCGAGGGTTGCTCCATCTTTTCCACTATGACGTAATTTATTGGACACGCCCACCCTACTTCCACCTAATAGTAGATGACAAAAGAACAAACCTTATATCTATGCGTGTGCACATCTTCCTGCCTTCCTGTGTTGCATGAATGAACCGTGTATCGGATCGACTAGGCTAGAGCCCTACGTCACTATTGTAACCCCCCTCCTTCCCCCCCCCCCCTCCCTCCCCCGTTGTCCGGCCTCGTTCCATAATCGCAACAAAACGCTAATTTAGGTGACAAACATCGGACCGCGCTCCTAATTATGGTCGCTCAATGGGTTTAAACGAATTTCACGCGCTTTACTCAAACCAATAACCGACATTAATTGGTTCATTAATTGGTGGAATGATTTTCGAAATGATGACCGTGGTTGTAGATGATCCAGGAATAACGCGATGGGGAAATAGTTGTGGTTGGGAATATGAGGTGCCGACATTTCAAATTATGTGGCTCGTTGATCTAAACGCATTCCACAGCACCTTGTGGATGCTGACGTCATAGATGGGTGAGGCTTGACCAACCAAATGTCAGTATTTGAAGGTCACCCACTGATTGGCTCCGACCCACTCATCTATGACGTCAACATTCTCAAGGTTGCTGTGGAACCTCTTGAGAAGGTTTATTCCTGCTTCCAAAGCGTCAGGTAGGTCCAGTATTTGATTACTGGTTCGAACTGGGGATCTTTAACTTTAAATGTTGTCTTCAATCTATCTTTAAACGGTTACTTGGAGCCAAAGCTATAATACTCTGTATATAAATGTCCCTCACTGAAAATCAGTTATTGTAACCCTGCTGGTTTTACTTTATTGTAATTAAGGCCAGTGTAGGGCAAAATGCCCTCTGTAGCCTGATGAATGATGATTGATGAATGATAATGAGGAAGGGAGGAGGGGAAGCCTGGTAACGGCACGTAGCCTACTCCTGTCGAAAAGTACCGAGGGGACCATCGGCTTTACGTTTCATCCGAAAGGACGGTGTAACTTTGACCACTCATATAGGTTCCTCCCCTAACCTGAACTGCCGAGCAGTTGACGAGAAGAACGAAACTGTTACTATAAAAAATACAGATGTATTTATTCATTTATATGAGTTTGTACTGCGCTAAAGGACATAAATAAATCAAAGGAAGTAGAGGTACTTTCTTTAGCAACACTTCGTTATTTGTTTGTTGGAGTCAATTCATTTCTATAACGCGCAGAAATAACGAATAAAAATAAATGAGAAAGAAATAAATAAATAGAAAAATATATTTTCATGATTCGTTTTATGGTCTGAGACCTATAGAAAACAACAGTTCCGCTGTTGTTATCGGAATACAATTTGGAAACACTAAGACAAAACAAGTTCGGTGATATATTAAAACATCTCCTCATTTATCAAACAATTCCTGACAGGTTTATGGCACTTTCAGTCGAAACAAGGTTCAACTCTAGCATGAAATATATGTTTGTTTGCTTTGTGAGTTCATTGCGTCTTCGATCTCAATGTAGGGTGGAAGCGAAGGGGGCGTTGTTGTCAAATGTCTGTAATCATGATTCTTGTCAAGTGTATTTCGATTACTTTGACATCTGAATCGGTATGACTCCCCCGCACCGTTCCAGAAACATCCGTCATGCTACAGCAAGGCAAACACAAGCAACAGTTTGGACTGCGGCAACATTTGTTAGTCATGCAAACAAGTGTTAGCCCCTTCATTTATTATTATGTAATGCAGTAACAACATCTTGGACTGACACAAGTTTGGCACCTTTCATTATACGCCACACGCTACACGCTATAGGTAACCTACGACAACCTTACATATGCTTTCGTCACAGGCGACGGGTTCGTAGCCAATCAGCGATCGGTATTTGCGCAGGTGTGTCTCGGGTGGTTCGCTGGTTGGCTACGAGTGCCTCGCCTGTCACGAAAGCATATGTAACCTAGTCTTGGGTTGCCTATACACGCCACACGTGCACTGAGAAAATAAAAGCCGCGACCAACACTAAACTGTGGAATAAAACAACATTTTAAGTTGTAGTCTACACCAGTGTAAAGTGTAGGAAAGTCAAACGAACGTATTATGAGTCTGCGGCAGCAAAGCGTGAGAGAGAAAGAAAGAAAGAAAGAAGGAAAGAGTGGTTGTCTGTTCGTATCTACAAAACTATTTTTAAAATTGCAATTGCGGGTAGAGCGCAGCTACATATTGTCAAAATCTACATATGTCAGGTAACGCAACAAAATAAGTGCGGAAGTGATTATCTTGGAGTTAATCCGATATTATTGTAATATCAGATTTTATCCCTACCTAATGAATTTTGCATAACAAATATCGGATCTAGTCCAAAATAATTAATTTTGCACATATTTTGTTTGGTTATCTGTAGATTTTGATGATATGTTGCTGCGCCATCTCCCCTCAATTTCAACCCCTTCAAGTTTATTTAAAGATACGAAGATAAAACCTTAAATGGTCACGCTTTGCTGACGCAGGTTGTTGATATATCTCATTCAACCTGTAAACCTAAACAAAATTATGATCTTTGCGTTCAGTGGCCTTTTATATTTGTGTCGTCCCTACTATGAGTAGGCCTATAGGCACCGAGTTTGGCCACTGAGGGCGCTAGTGAAAACGAATGAAGCGCTCAAGTGGCAATGTCACGCAACTTTACAGTGAAGCAGCGTCGTTCTTCCTACGTCGATAATGGTTAATTGTGAAAATTGTTTAATTAAATACGGGTTTTAAAAATGTTGGGCAGATCATAAATCCCATCAGTCCATCTTAAAAGGCAAGGTGCCATTTAAATCAGGATACGTTTTAAACTAACAAACAACAAAGAACACCAACAAACACAATCAAAACCATACAATAAAAAACAAAAATAAACATAAAACCAAATAGAAACACATCAACAAGAAAACAAACAAACTAACAAAAAACAAGATATTTTACAATAATATCCGGCACTAATTTCAACAGCGGAATGCAATCTTCACCAATAAGTTGCTACATTTGGCCACATATAGCGCTGTATGACGTAGAGTAAGCTGCTACATTTGGCCACATACAGCGCTGTGTGTACTAACACACGGTGCTTATGTTCAGTACATGCGAGATCGCGCACTCATACGTTAGCTTACACAACGCTAACCTCGCCTCCCAACCCATCAAAACTAACGTTTTCATATTCCGCCAAAGTCAATTTCTAACCACTTGAAACTGTGAAAGACTTTGAAGGAACTCCTTTTCATACGCCTCAAATTCAATAACACTCCGCGACGAGAAGTAGGTCGCATGCGATGGAAATGCAATTTCGTGACTTCTAAACTTTCTGTCCCGCCTTTCGGAGTTGGAGGTGGGGAAACATTTCAGCAGTAAATTGTTTCACAAGAAACGTAAAATACTAGGTTAGGTTTTTAGGTTGTCTTTTGTTCAAACGCAAACAATAAACTTGGTAGGTGAAGAATTTGCAACATTCTTACATTTATAGCGAAACTTGAAACCATATATTGTGTTGCACTTTAAGGAGGATTATGGTGAACTTTTATCACTTAATTTTATTCACACCATTACATAAACGTGAATCAAGTAGATAATCATTTTCGTAGGAAACCTTCGCAGGGGTAACTCATATCCCTCTTTAAGTGACTACCTAGGTATTGTGGTAATTGGAATAGTTGTGAATGGATGTCCGAGGGCTGTTGAAGGTCTCTCACACCACTATCATACCCAACCATACATCATACCAACCAACCATACCATCATACCATCATACCATTTACACCAAAAAGTAAGCTAGTGTCAGGGGAGTCAGGACCGCCCACAACAAGTGCGAATCACTAACGTTTTCCCGATTATCTAGTACAATTTGGTTGCGTTAAGTTTTTTGACAGGAACCTGCTTGCACGTTCTCTTGTACGTTACCGGCAAAACCTTACCGCAACCAAATTGTACTAGATTATCGGGAAAACGTCAGTTATTCGCGCTTGTTAAGTTTGAAACTAAATGTGGGCGATCCTGGTAAAGTAATCGTACATCTTCGGTAATGCTTCCGTCACGGGTGGGTGAGCGGCAGCCAACCAGCAGCCGTGGCTAATTCAAATACCTGCTCGGGTTGGCCGAGACCGTAAACACGTCATTGATTGATGACGAAAGCATTACCGAAGTTATTGTAAGACGACTATACTATCTTACCTCTTGCTGTGAGCAGTGACGACGCCAGGAATTTTCCTAATTTCCCATTTTCACGCCTAATTTTCCAAGGGGGTCCTACGAATGTATGGGGGGGCCATGCAGATTCAAGGCTTCTTTTCTATCGGTGTTCTCTATCGGTGTTGGGGGGGGGGGGGGGGGGGGGGTACACCAAGCTACATGCACTCGCGGACATGAAAATGTGCATTCTATTCTAACCTAATTAATGCAAGGTTATCCTCAAGTTGTGATGAGCTCCATCAAATTTGCGAACCACCTCGCGCATGTTGAGGCCTGGCAATCAATGTACTTTTCCACTGATAGGACAGATAGCGTACCTAGACAATTATTTCCCATTCGATTTCGTAAGTAACTCTTGATACGGTGCATACACGAAAATGTTCTTTCACAAGCAGCACTTGATGCAGGTATCGTTAGGCTAATAGTGCACAGTTTGTAAGCTTCATTGAAAGCAAGGAGGTGCATACAACCTTCCAATGGCGTTTGTAACTTCTGGCTTCAGTTACCATGTGCAAGCAGTGACAAACGTGAACGTAAAAAATCGAAATGCTACGAACTCCAGTTTGATAAATATTTGGTAGAGTGGTGGATTGGTGTAGTAAATTTCAACTACACGAACTAGTTAGAAGCGCGGCTATTTGAACGCATATTATTTATTTGTTGACGTGCATGCGGCGGCACCAACGTAGTGTATCAATGGTAATTTATTTTGCCTTGGGGGGGCCGAGGGATTTTAGAGGGGGAACCGCCCCCCCCTGGCCACCCCCCCCTAGCGTCGTCCTGGCTGTGAGAGACCTATATACACTACGACAACATGTGGATGTATCACAGCTGTTCGTCATCAGACCAACACTTGTGTGTCTATAACATGAATACCAATGCTATGGTAGCCCCCCCCCCCCCTCCAATCCTTCCCCACCCCCCCCCTCCCTAGAGATCGATGCAATCTGCCGCAGTTTTCCATCAAGAAGATGAAATTCCTTCCCCTCGTCTATAGGCCTAATCTGCGTCACGCGAGTTGATTGTAACTCTATAATTCTGCCTCTATGGACACCGTGGTCGCTCATTAGCGTATAGAGTATATCTCCCCAGCTGTTATTAACATCAATTCCAAGCGGAGAGTTACAGACAGACAGGAAACTAATTTCAATGGATATTCGTGTGATGAGAAAGTTTGATGTTAACCTAGATTTTGTTTTAATTCTGTTGGTTTGTGCGGAACGTTGGTATTGCAACAGATTCATTTTAATAACCATGCATTGCAGATCCGACTTGAAATGGTGTTTTTAATTAAGGGTGGATAAAGTCGCTATGCGAAGGATACCTCTACGTCAAAAACCGCAGAAGATTCTCATTTTTTAATTATATCTCAAGATTGAAACACAAAATCGAAAATATAAGTAATCACAGCGCTGTAGTTTGGTAAGCTTTACAGACTGAAGGAGAAATGTATCTAACTTTATAATCGGTATGACTGTGATACTTATTTCCTTAGTAATTTTACGAAATAAAAATCACAGCCATACTGATTATAATGTTAAATGCATTTATCATTCAGTGTGTAGGGCTTACCGAACCACAGCACGCTGATTACTCAGATTTTTGATTTTGTGTTTCAATCTTAAAATATGATTAAAAAATGAAAATGTTTTGCGGTTTTTGACGTAGAGGTATCATTCACTCTTAAAATATTTTCTTTGGAGTGGTTTGATTTAATGTTCCAAAGCGTAACTTTGAGAAGTATTGCGTGAGTGAAAATATTTTTAAATTCATTAATTTTTTAATTTTGGAAGGAGAAACTTATTTTACTGCTGCAAGAATTAACGCCCGGTCTTGAGACTTGCAGCTAAATACTTAGCATTTCCTTTGAAGTAAGTTATATGATATTGAAATATTTTATTTTGAATTGTATCTTCTAATTAGGTTTATATTTCAATAAGAATGTATATATTTCTCAATATTAAATAATCTTCTTTTCATGTCTAATAAGATTGTGAGACCCAGTTTAACATTAAAAATGTTCCTGCCCAGGGACTGCTACCTTATCGTGGTGGGCAGGTTTGTGTGCTTTGTTGATCCCGAGAGCTATGCCGGGGGAAGCGTATGCTTCTGGTAAGGCCACCCTAGCCGGACCGGTCGAGGAGGAGAAGTCAGACGAAGTGCAGTCCACATCCCAATTCCCTTTCCTCCCTTTTCCTCCAAACAGCCCCATATTTCATCTTCATATATCACCCACTCATTGTCCCGATTAGCCTCGTTGCAAAAATAAGGGACGTTAAGCCCAAATATCAATCATTAAAAATGTTCAATGGATAAGAACACAACTTGTATCCATCAATATTAATAATCTATCTTCGGAAACTGAAAAGAATTTTCTTCCACATCTCTTCATTGTGTTAATTTAGAACTATTAAAAAGCAATTAGTTGAGACTGTCTGAAGTGTGTTAGACACAACAGGTAGAACGGAGTGAAATGATAACTTAAGTTTGTGTTTGTTTCTATCTTTAAGATACCAACGTTGGAATGATACGGGCTTACGTACTATCAAGATCTAAAGATTATTCTAAAAACTTATTTAAGAAATATACGTTTAGTTACCATTTCAAATATTATTGAAATTTTCAAATTTTAATCCGAATACAATCAAATTTCTTCTTTTTGTTTGAATATATCTATAGATAAAATTTGAATCTATAGCCCAGCATTATTCCCTAATTGTAGTATTGAGTTTAGTTTTTAAGATACAAAGAAACAAAAGCTTAAATTCCCGCGTTTTTGAGCTTTTTGTGTTGAAATCTCGTAAAGTGCTTGATTTTTTTTTAAATTTAAACATACATATCTCATCTGCTAGATAATTAAATGTTCTTTAATAAATATTTCCGTTTTTTTTTTTTATTACCTAATTAAGTTTTGTAATGTGATGTTGCTGAACACCTTTCACAGTTTAATTACGTCATTTGAAAATAGGAAATATTTATTGGAACAAAGTACCATTAATAAAAAATAACATTATATTTTCTAGGGGAACACATATTTTGGTATAATTTTTATATTATTTGTTTTGTATAATATTGTTGTATTGTTATTATCCAACTATTTATTCATGATCTTTGTAAATGTGAAGGGGTGATGGGGATCGCCAAATCGTGCCCCAATAAAATGATCCTTTATTTTGATTTCAAACTTGCGGATTAACAATGCTACACAATGCTTCACAATGCTACACAATACTTCACAATGATTTACAATGCTTCACAATGCTTCACAATGCTACACAATGCTTCACAATGATTCACAATGCTTCACAATGCTACACAACGCTACACAATGCTTCATAATGCTTCATAATGTTTCACAATGATTCACAATATTTCACAATGATTAACAATGCTTCACAATGTTTCACAATGCTTCAAAATGCTTCACAATGATTTACAATGCTTCGCAACGCTTCACAATGCTTCGAAATGCTTCATTATGCTTCACTATGGTTCACAATGCTTCTAAATGCTTTACAACGCTACACAGTGTTTCACAATTATTCACAATGCTTCACAATGCTTCACAATGCTACACAATGCTACACAACACTACACAATGCTTCATAATGATTCAAAATGTTTCACAATGCTTCAAAATGCTCCACAATGGTTTACAATGTTTCACAATGCTTCATTATGCATCACTATGGTTCACAACGCTTCACAACGCTTAACAATGCTTCACAATGCTTCACAATGCTTTGAAATGCTTCAAAACGCTTCACAATGCTTCACAATGCTTCACAACACAATGCTTCACAATGCATCACAATGCTTCACAACGCTTCACAATGCATCACTATGCTTTACAATGCTTCACAACGCTTCACAATGCTTTACAATGCATCACAATGCTTCACAACGATTCACAATGCTTCACAATGCATCACAATGCTTCAGAACGATTCACAATGCTTCACAATGCATCACTATGCTTCACAATGCTTCACAATGCTTCACAATGCTTCACAATGCATCACTATGCTTCACAATGCTTCACAATGCTTCACAATGGTTAACACCGTTAAAAATGGCGTAACAAGTACTGGTGTAAAAAAAAGGAAAAAATTGGAGCATTTTATAGGAATTTAACCGCCAGAAATCGTGTGTTCCGTAGGGTAGGTCAATCTTGGCTAGAACAGGTGTCCCTTTGTCGCCGTAAAGTCTTCAAGTTTCATTCAGTAACTTCATCGGGAGTCCCGAGTGTCTAACTTGAACGTTAAAGAAGTGAGAAGGTTTTATAAGAAGGGGTGAAACTCGAAGACTGGAAACTTTCCATCCTTGACTGTCAGATCGGGCGGTAACTGATATCTAACACGACAGCTGTGCATTCGTGCGAATAATTTAATAAGTTACAAACATTCAAGATGAAGTGATTGTGAGATTGGTGAATTATATCCCAGGGGTGAACAAAAGAGGTAACTCTGACAATGACGTGTTTGTTGAGGCGTAAGCGCTCGTTACACGGGGAAGTGAAAAGAGTGAGAAGCAAAAAGTGGAAAGTAAAAAGACTTTCCGAAGTTGTTACACGGGACACCTCTCGAGGAAAAGAAACAGTGTGCGTGTGGCGCCATCTCTCGACCTACGTGCAACACTATCGGGCGCTGTGCGGCAAGAGTGGTAACTAACTAGGTATGGCGATTGATTTCTCCCGTCTTGTACGTACGTGTAACACCACCGCCTTGTTTACACACATCTCTAGGAAAGTTAACAGGACGTCCCAAATGACTGTCGACTTATTCCCGAAGTTGTAGTCCATGGCAACATTACCAGCCAATCACGACCAACTGTTCAAGGTTATTTCGCTTTTCGCTTTCCAGTTGTTGAACCGAGCTCGACTAGTGCGGAAAGTTTTTACTTTTTGCTTTTCGACTTCCCCGTGTGACAGCGACCGGAAAGTCCCATAAGGAACATGCTATCTCTACTTTAGAAAAGTGACTTTTTCTTTTCACTTTTTCGTTTCACTTCCCCGTGTAACGAGCGCTTTAGGAATAAGTGAACGGTGACTTTGGAGCCGTCCTAGCAACGAAGCACTCAATAAATTCAAAGTTGTTCTGAATCGGCCTTGTTGATTCTGGCATTTGTCCGCAGGTGTTCGCACTGTCCAATCACTGACTCATATGTTTCATATTAATTAACAAGTCGCTCACTCGTTGATGGTGTTTGGAGCCTATAGGGTTAATATTAAATTTAAGTCCACCACTGAAAATCAATCTTGTTACTGAGTGGTTAGATTCTTTAAATACGAATTTATTTATTTATCTTATTTATGTCTACATTTTTTAAACGCTGACAGTTTTTCCTTCCCTAGTTTTTCTATTTTCTTTGATATTGTTTAGTACATTTTCGTTCTGTTTTGTAATTTTACGTGTGTAATTATAAATTGTATATCTTACTGTCTTTTCTCACTTCTATGTAAACAAACACCTCTGCTTACACAATATTCAATTATATTATCTATGGGGTGTATACACGTATTACGCATGGTGGCCACATTGGAGGACACAATGGCATGTGATTGGTAGTTCATCGTTACCATTTTTCAACTGGCGTTTGATGCAAATTAAACTGTTCTCTAACTTTGGATTACTATTATCACCTTAAAATCAACATAAACACGCTCTTTTGTCTCGATTACTCTTTTAATCGTTTACAAAAGCATACAATAATCATTTTCGTACACTTTATTGGGGGATATACGTGTTCAAACTTGTCATATTTCTCCGTAAACAATATTATTCGTTTTCTATTGACAGCTGAATGAAACTTTTAATAGTACTATAGGTGGCCTCCAATATGGCCGATGTGACGTCACGTGAATACTCCTTATTAGTAATATCATGAATATTTCAATCACTTTAACTTTGTGTTGAAAGGACTTGAAGTGATCCATATGTGTACTAACGGATAAATGTTTTAAAAGGTCTGCAATTGTGTCCACTAAACAGTGCCTTGACCACTATTGTATTGTATTCTTGAATCTAATGGAAATTCTATACCGATATCAGAAGAGAAAACTGCGGGAGTGAATTATGGAGTCGGGTTTAAATTAGAGAACAAACTAGATAAAATATAATCTATGTTTTAATCTGGCTCACGGCCAGAGCTGCGTGGCCAGCATACTTTACTGGTTATAGTCTTCAAGCGCTCTATGCTATGCAAGTTGTGAAACATATCATTGATTATAACACTCACCAAGGAATACGGAGAGGGAAGATTAATATTGAATTGAATTTTCGAATTTTCTTAATTTTTTTATGAGGAATTTGTATTGAATGGCTAATATTTTCGGAGTCAGCCTATAATAACCGGCCGCGGGCAGTCTTGACTAAAGGTTTTTCCTCATTCACAAGGCGAATGAAAGTATTGAGTCCCACGAACAGCGCTCGGATATTCCTTCCCAACTATATTAAATACCACATTAGCCATTTGAATAACGACATGGATTGTCTCTAGATAGCTTTCCTATGAAATATTACCAATAAAAATTATAAAACTGGAATCGATACGGGGGCCCCCTAGGGGCGCCCGTGGTTGGTAGGTAACAGTTTCGTCCACATATAAAAAGCAAATCCTTTGCAACCACGGGCGCCCCTAGAGGTACGAAACATCTATGAATTCCAGCCTAATTCATAGATATAACCAATAATTTTCAACATCTATAGTAGGCTAGATCGCTAGTCCCCCAACCTTCCACTCAGTAGCGAGCGTAGCGATTTGAAGCCATCTTGAAATTGGCAATTTACATGCTAATTTGGACCTTTTAGTACTGCTAGCGCTGCCAGTGGCTGAAAGTTGCATTAGAAACTCCTATCCCCGCCTGTGGTTATTGCCCATTTCAAGATGGCATCAAAGTGCTACGCCTGCTGCTGCTAGCCTGGCGATCTAGCCTACTATAGATGTTGAAAATCATTGGATATAACTTATATGTGTTTGTTTGTTCGTTTCAACAAAAGCAAAAAGCGCGGGATAATAACTTAGCTGCGGCCTCGCTGCTACTCGTTTTGTGATCCTGTCTGAGTGGCTTTGAAAACAATAGACCTTGCAATACGATACATGCGTGGCTTCAAACATTTCCAACGCACAACTTGCTGTGGTTAATGATGGGGGATTAATAGAACAAACAACGGAAACATGAGAGACTTGGTATCGGCCACAAACAAACAAACAACGCTGCCATTTTATATCGATCAATCGTTTGTTATCGATATGTTTTACTGTGGTCGGTTGTGTGTATGTGGAGATAACGCGCTGTGGTGTGTTGGGCGGTGTTCCCCCCTGCCGCCTACCCTCGTACGCGCCGTGCGGTCAAATGCAAACCAAATACAAACACAGTCATTATCATTACTGTGTTTACTGAGTGATACACAATAAGGCAAGTGTGCATGGAAGAGAACATTATACTGTGCTTATTGTATTGAGAAACTTGACAAATAAATGTTATTATTATTATTATTATTATTATTATTATTATTATTATTATTATTATTATTATTATTATTATTATTATTATTATTATTATTATTAATTTTATTATTATTATTATTATTATTATTATTTTATTATTTTTTATTATTTTTTATTATTATTATTATTATTATTATTATTGATATTATTGTTGTAGTAATTTAAAATAAATTGTGTTTAATTATGCTTTGCTAAATATCGTTGAACTTAGAAAACGTAAACAGAAATTATTACATTTGAAAAAGTCATGCATTGACATATTGTATAATATGTTTAATTGTTAAATATTATCTTTTACTTACTTTCAAATTGGTAAAAAAAAAAAACACTTCGTTTGTACGAATCATTTAAACACAAAATATTTCTAAAAAGTTCATTTTTAATGTAGCTTTAAAGATTTGTGTCGAAACATTTTCTTACGCTTTGCAAGTTTTTTATTTTACTGGCTTAGAAGTCAGCAACAAACATTTCTGTGCAACGTTAAAAGTTAAAACGGCCATTCCCATTAGTTACAAAACTATAGAGACAATAATATGTAACAAAAACGTCTTTTTTAGTAAACACAGTATGTCACTCTTTTTTAGTGGTACTTATTCATGCGTACGTTATGTAAATGTACGTTATGTAAATGTACGTTATGTAAATACTCTACAATGTATGTTTAACATTATATATTAATGCATTATCAAAACAAAAAATATTATGTTGTTTTTTTAGTACGTACACAATCGACCAAAACCCGTGATTTTATGTTTTGAGTACATAATGTCAAGGTGTTCACATAATTATGTAACTAGAATACTTTGAACAACTTTGAACTTTGAACAACAAAATTATTATCATTTCTTTCGAAACAAATCTTTAGTTTATTTTGTATGGTTGTGCCAAAATTGTTTCAGTCACTTTGTGACTGAAAAACAATGAAACAACATTCAGAATCTCTTGAAGTTTTTATGCTTGAAAAAAATAATAGGCAAACCCAAAAATACAAAAAAATAGTGTTGTTCACTTATTTATAATATATGATTTTTATTTTCACAACTAAAAACACTTGCCTTATTGTGAATCATTCTCTGTTTAATATACAAAATAATCTTACAGTAATTCAACCATTTTTCAGACCCGTGGGCGACCCATCCATGACCTTCAACATTTAGTGATAACAGCAATAAACCCAAAGTGTTTGTAAGAAAGAAAAATCACTTTCGATTACAAAAACATGAATTGTTAACGCATTCTTGTCTCAAAAATAATCCGAGTGCAAATATCGACAATAAGTTGTGAACGTCTGAAGTTAAAAGTCTATTTCTAGAAGGCTGTGTTTGCGAATTGTTCGAGAAAACCGTGTTGCGTTTAGCTACACGTTTAGCTACATATATTTATTTAAAATATATTAATATATTTAATATGTATCACCTTCGTGATCTTCATTTCGTTGAACTTTCCTAAATAGTGAACCACTTGTTCGCATAGACCGTAGAACATTGGTGAGAAATAAGACACAACTTGTCTGAATTCGAGTCCAAACTAGACCGAATCCCTGTGAAAAAATAACACTTTCAACACATGATCGAAACTAGTAAAAGTATCTGATAAACATTTCCAATCGCGTGTTTTGGGTATCAATCACTAAAACGCAAGGTTGTAAAGTGTGCGTTAAGGGAGATAAAAGTGATAGAGGGGTATAAAAAGTTTCAAGGTACTTATATTAAAAAGCAAGATGGCGTTCGCTGCGGCTCGGATGATTCTCAAGGACAAGAGGCGAAAAGAGAAGATCTCCAAGGAAGAATTCACACCAAGGAGCAAAAGCAAGGTAATCATCTACTTCTAAACATCTTCTGCTAACTGAACACTTTCTTGTCCACATTGATTCATTTAGCTCTCCAATAGCTCAATGATACGTTAGAGCGGGTGTTAGAATTGAGATTTTTTTAGTTTGACGGTCCCCTGCATCGCTATGTGACCACCCCTCACCCCCTGACAACCCGACAATCATATCATATTATATTATTTATAATTAGTAATATTTGTTATGCTGGGTGGTGGTCATCATAACTAGGGAATGGAGCTTCAAACTATGTCAAATTTAAAATAATTGCACTCTACACGGGGGTAGTTTGAAGAGTAAAGTTTGTTTACTTCACTTTTTGTGTTCTCCGTGTGACAGCAACGCGAAAAGTCTAGTAAGCTACTAAGCTTTATCTACTATTAGAAGAGTAACCTTTTCTCTTTGCTTTTATTTTTTGTTTTCTACCTTCCCCGTGTAACAGCCGCTTTAGTGTGTATTGTGGGTAGAGACCCAACGACTGCGGTTGTCTGTCAACTGCTTCTTATCAAATAACCTAACAGAATAATACAGGAAACTGGATCCACTTAAATCTGAGCGTAGGACGACTCAAATTTCACCTAGTACCAAGACAAGCCGCTAGGCCAGCTGCTGCCAAGAAATTGATGGAAGTTAAGTTTCTTGTATTATTCTAGTAAGGTATTGGTTCGTACCTATCAACGTAATCTAGTCGGTTAGTAGCAGAACGCAAGTGCGTGGACGATGACAGCGCGCGAGAGTACAGATCTGTTATTCGTGCATGCGTCTACATTCTGCTACTAGCCGACTAGCGTATATTGACTGTACGAAGCGGTAGAATATCTTTCACTGGTGTTGGGCCTCTACCCTTCACTAGACACTCAACAATTATACTATGTTCATCCACTCTTACTTACGTGGTTCACTCAGTGATCGACACTATAGCAGGTCTAAATAGGTCTAACTTGAAAGAGTGAGCATTTTAAGTTTTCTTTTCGAATGTTTATTAATTTAATTCAGTGGTTTACTTTTGTAAGGGTGCGGGGCTCAATATTATTCTACAATAAAGGATTGATAATGCATTAAATTAAGATGAGATTAGACATTTGAAGATTCAGATAGTATTGAAATTGTGTAGTTTTATGAAAACAGAACTATTTTGGCATTCCTATTTGAATAAAATCCAGCCCCGCCTCAATTCAAAGACTTTAATATTGAATGGCATTTTTAAGGTATGAATTTGAAACCTTAAACCGGCTAACTCTATTTTAGCCATTAGTGTCGAACACTTCCATATTTCAGTAAACATGTTTTGCTTTGTGTTACCCTGTCAATATTATCTCAATCATTTGTAGGTTAACCCCATAATTATATGTTGTTTCCTCCAATACCTCCAAACTAATTACACTGCCATCAAATTTTATTCAATGTATCACACCTCCAATTCCTCCAAAAACTTAAATAGTTCATATTTTGCCCGATTTAAAAAAAATCCTCCAAATAATAGTGCGAATATATTCTTGGTCTACAGTTATGAACTTCCCTTCAATAAATCGTAATGAATTTTTCTTCTTAAATTTTTATGATGTAAAAAAACAGGTATCATTCTTTTAAAACGAACATTAAATAATTAATAATAATAACCTGCCCAGGAACTGCTGCCTTATCGTAGTGGGCAGGTTTGCGTGCTTCGTTCATCCCGAGAGCTATGCCGGTGGAAGCGTATGCTTCTGTTAGCGACACCCTAGTCGGATTTTTCGAGGGGGAGAAGCCAGACGAAATTCGTTCCACGTCCTCCCCTTTCCCCTTTCCAACCCCTGAACGTCCTACTTGTCTCTCTCCTCCAATCACCCCCCGACGTCATATGACCCAGTTGTCGAGTACATCGTTAAACAACAAATAGTACAATAACGTTCTCGAGTGCAATGATTATTGGAATGTGAAGAGCGCCTCTCAAACCCAGGATAAACCTGACAGTCATATAATAACGAAGAAAGCGACGAACACATATTTATAACTGTAACAGCTCGTTTAATGAAGGGTAGAACTTCTTCAATTAAATATCGTATTTACTTATTTGTTAAATGAACACTTCAGTAATAAAACTGATGTAATGATGACAATAAATAGAACTAGGTATACAGTTGATGATTGGAAGCTATAAAGTAGCAAGAATATAAAAAATAACGAATTAATTTTAAAATGTTTTAAATTAATACGATAACGATTCAGTTATGTTATTCTATTTATTCTGTGTGGATTGAGTGTGTGGAGAGAGAGAGAGGGGGGGGGAATATATTTCAATTTCAAAGTTAAACTTTTGTATTTAACGCATATTACAGAAAACTGAAAACAGTGATACAACAGCCTTAACACGCCTGTGCAGCCAACCCTGTAGGCTCTGAACACCATCAAAGAGTGAGCGATAACCAATTATACTAGCCCGAACGAAAGTATTCGCATACCGACCTCAGTTTATTGTCTACTGACCCTTTCAACCGCACCAATTGGAAGAAAATCAACAGATACCTGGCGTTCTTTCACACATTCGTAAATGCAGGTTTGGCTTAGTTGAGTGCACAGGCGGTTTGGTCAAGCCCACCGTTACAGGTAACCAATGGAAGGTCTTAAATTATCCCAAACGGACCTGTTTAGGTTAGATGGTAGGAATAGGCGAAGTAGAAAATTAAGTTGTCACCTTGGACTCGGCTGTGTCGTAAGCATCAGAATACTTTCGTTGGGACAACTTTAACGATATCTAAATATGAAGTATGGGAATCAGTGGTTATGTTAGGATATTCGTTGTAGTTGATATGTAGACATGAAGAAAAAGACAGAATAAAGATAAGAATGGTGAGAAGTTTCAACCGAACCTATAGAATGACAACAACAAAAAACTTGGTCATGATTGTTAATCCATATCATTTCTATCGACCACTTTCCCAGACGACACAAACGCCAACCTAGCAATCTGTAGTCACCAATGGAAACCGAGTGTTTGCAGTATCAGCTCGTCACAGGCTTAACTAATTGAAAACAGCGTACGTGTTTTTGTTTTGCCACTTGCCAATAATGACGCCATTTTAAAAGATCGACCGTGGATGCGAATAATTACAAAATGGCGGACCAATTAGTGAAATCACTCTCGCAATAACGAGGAGTTATTATCGCTGCATCACACAAGATTAAAAATTATCTCAATTTTCCATGGCTGTAAATCGGTTTGAAACAGTTTTCTATTGTTATAATTTCAAGCTTTGTCTGCTCATTAGTCTGTAGTTGGTTGAGTCCTTGTCCTGTGTATTTGCTCCACGTGTCCGGATATTGATTCAGCTGTCATGCCAAGGTCAACCACACAATATAACCCGAGCATAATAACACTTCACAATAGTATAGGGCACTAGAAACACCAAAAGACAACAATGAAACAAATGAATTGAATCGATGGACAAACAACAAGCTGTCAAAAAATAATTTCTTCTGATTTTGGAAAACAAAACAACAAACAAACAAATACACATACAAAACTTTCACCAAGTCGTTGTCTATCATTAAAAGTTTTAATTGGCGAGCAGTTACTATTGCTACACTTGGTTTTATTTCTATGGTTGCAATTTTATTATTTTGACAGCCGATTGTTTGTCCATCAGTTCAATTCATTTGTTCCATTGTTGTAGTCCTGATGTGACGTCAGTTGCGGGTTCCCTATTGGCACCGTGTGTTAGTACACACAGCGCTATATGTGGCCAAATTTAGCAACTTATTGGTGAAGATTGCATTCCGCGGTTGAAAATAGTGCCGAATATTATTGTGAAACATCTTCTTCTTTTGTATTTTGTTTGTTTGTTTTTACTTGGTGTTGTTTTTTTTATTTTATTTTGTTTTGTTGTTTTGTTTTGTGTTTGTTTTTGTTTTTCATAGTCTTGTTTTGTTTGCGTTTGTTGTGTGTTCTTTTATGTTTGTAAGTCTAAAACGTGTCCTGTTTAAATAGCGTCTTGCCTTTTAAGATGAACTGATGGTATTCATACTCTGGCCAAACATTTTTAAGACCATATTTAAGTAAACAATTTTAAAAATTTGCTATTATCGACGTACGAAGAACGACGCTGCTTCATCAGAAAGTTGCGTGACATTGCCACTTGAGCGCTTCATTCGTTTTCACTAGCGCGCTCAGTGGCCAAACTCGGTGCCTATAGATGTGATACCTGTGCGCATTATGGTTTTGTAAGCACTAAGTTTCACAAGTGTTACATTAAAATGTAATTTATTATATTTGTTTGTTATAGAATTTTTGGGGCCGGGGAGAAAACAGGGAAACATGCACATACTTATATAGTTTGGTTAGCCGAACGGTTCCATAACGAAAGATAACATTCAGAATCAGGACCCTTAGTTTGTTCTTTGTTCGTTGAATGTTGTTGATGGTTCATGTCATGTTCTTTTAATCGCCTCATCGCACATTCTCTCTGGCGACGGCAACGTTTCAAATTTACTCAAATACATTAAATAAATTCTCTCAGCCCATTGGTGGTTGACTGGATATAAGCCTTCGTATTGGCCGTCTTGACGGGTACTATTCAACTCCACGTGGAGTGTTTTCCTTTTTTGGTGAAACAATGGCAGGTAAGGTTTACACAAAACAAAAATTAACTGGCGGACCAATCGTAGATATTACGGAGGGGAACCGTCTGAGCAACGAATTTATACACTCAGAGCACACTTTAGAGTACGGACAAACACTGTATGGTGTAATGTAGCAGTCAAATCAGGTCAAGTCTTTCTGTACCGTAGGTGCTATTATAAATCCATGGTAGGCCTACTACACAACCCAACTGAGGGATAATTTCGTGGAAATTACAGTGAACTTGAAATATTGCAAAGCGGTTCCCGCCATCTTTGAACAAAGATATAAGACCAACTCAGACTGGGCCAAAATTTTAGTCTCAAGTGTTTATTATTTACTAGGATTTCTGACTTTCTTAGCGACGTCGAGTCGAGGGTATGTGGAGGTCCTTATCAGCCAATAGCGTGCCATAGTCTAGTGTCCTAAAGTTAGGACCAGCGGAAGTTAAAAGTTGAAACCTCTTGTGAATCCGGGTCGTGGATTCGAAAAGTTTCAAATAATTTTTGTTGTTGTTGAGTAATTCGTAATTTACTATACATTAATTTAAATGACCAACAATAACCATAAATTATGAAAATGGTTGTTATTTGTTCAATCTAGTTTTTTTCAACTATTTTTTTCCAGTAAATTAGCGTGTTGAAATGTGTGTTTTTGTTGGGGGGGGGGGGGGGGGGGGGTGTTATGAAACAACCCATGGAATATCCGTTGCGTCCTATACCCAAGGTTCGCTAAGCCGGCCTACAGTTATAATCTTCGTATTCACATTATTGAACCGTTTTTAATTGCAGCTTTACATTTCGTACAAAAGTAGATATTAAAAACTCGTTACAAAACAAAAATTAAAAATTACTTTTTTATTTTATTTCTGGCTAATCACTGGCTCGTTTACAGAATAAACTCGTTATGTAAATTCTTATTTATTCTTTAGACTCATACAATGATCATACGGCTCACCCAATTTCTGCCTAGCGGAGGCTCGTCGAACTCCCAAGTTAGGTCGTCGCAAGGGAACCAAAACCACAATTTTGTCGCCCACTAAAAAAACAGTTGAGGGACCACCCAATAAAAGTTTCGTCTTCAGTTATATACATTTTATTGTTTACTATTTCCTACACAATACAGGCGTATGATTACAGTATAGCTCGTATTCGCAATGCTGTTTCCTAATTTTTTACTGGAATAATTAGAGAAAGGTGTAAAAATCTATCTAAGTTTGGTCTCAAAGATGGCTGACTCTCACCCAGAGGTGACCCCGTGCAATCTACAATTTGTTTCCTCGTAAACGATAGAGGTGGCTCAGCGGTAAGACGCTAGACTCTAATTTGGGAGGTCGCCGGTTCGATTCCGGCCACCGGCAGTCCTGACTGAAGGTTTTTTCCGAGGTTTTCCTCAGTCGTAAAGGCGAATGCTGGGACTGAGTCATACTATCAGCCCTCGGGCATTCCTTCCCAACTATCCAAACACCCTAATATACGTAGTTAGTCACTTAAGAGGGGCACATCAGGTAAAGCTAGTGTGCACCCTATAACAGGGATTCCTACGAAAAATTATTTTTATTCATAAGCGTGCAGCGGTGTTTATGAGAATCTAGGGGAGCGCTACGTGAATGAGCTGTCACTCACGCGACAGTTGTGGCTCGATGTGCATCTATTGTCCGACAAATTGACGATGTGCGGCGAACCGGAAGGATAATTCATGTCATAATAAAGACACATTTTTTAGATTATGAACTTACTTTTGAGATCAGCAACTCCACCATATCGCAGAATGTTTTTAATCGAAGCTCTACGACCAAAATTAGCTTTTTATATCAAATGAGATACTCTGCTAACTCTGTTATATTTTTGCTAATTTTGGTCATAGAGCTTCGACTAAAAACATTTTTCAATGTAGAGGAGTTGTTGAACTCAAAAATAAGTTCATAATCAATAAATGTGTCTATTAGGACATGAATTTTCCTTCCGGTTCGCTGCGCACCGTCAATATGTCGGACATGGAGCCACAACTGTCGTGTGAGTGACAGCTCATTGACTTAGCGCTACGGGACGTCACCTTTGGTTCTCATAAACACCGCTGCACGCTTAGGAGGAAACGTTGGTCCTGCTTGACATCGCTCCATGATCACTTTAGAGATGCTTTAGGGCCACGCCCACGCTCGAGACGATAGAGCACCGTGCTCTTCGCTTGCCATACTTCTTTACTTTTTTTTTTTGAAAGTTATGCAGAGAAGATATTAGGTTCAGAACTTACATACGACGACAAAAATGAAAATCTATTAGTTTCCAGCTCGAAATTAAACGATCCGACGAAGTTAATGGTTCCGACAAATATTTTACTTACCAAATACAACTTCAACATCATCAGGGTTGCTGCACGAGGAAGCTATTTTTATGAATAACGTTCGGAAACTAATTTTGCTCTAAATATCTCCACCACCTCACTCTTCCTAAAAAGTCCGTGCAAGAAAATCATGATCTTTTTGCTCTAGATCAAGTTGCTCGAGTCCAAAGAACGGAATCCGAGTAGGTGATCTCGTGAAACGAACGGCTATTTCATTATCAGAGTTGATCTGAGTACTTAGAGAAGGCCAAATCACTGATTCATATGTTTCGTATTTAAAAAATATCGATCTTTGATTGGTTATCGCTCACCCGTCGATGGTGTTCGGAACATATAGGGAATTGGTTTAGTCACTTTAAATTAAAGTCTCCCACTGCAAATCAGTTTAGTTACTAAGTGGGTAGACTCTAAATGTGAATTTATTTCATTTTATTTTTTAAACTGGTTGAATCTCGTTCTTAACACCAGCTCGGCTGTTTGCAGGCGTTGTTAGGGCACATTCCAAGTAAGGCAAGTCCACTCCACTCCACGCTATACAGCGGAGAATAACAATTAGGTACCGGGAAAGCCGAGTGTTTTAGACGTCGCTGCAACTGTAATAGTCCTCATTGTATAAAAAATAATAATAACATAATGTACAACTTGAGTATATACACAATATTACAGAACATTTTACCTTCCCCTGAGCTATGCAAGTGTTCAAAACCATGTCCACCATCCGTGCACGCGTCAGTTGTTTTAGGGCCGGTATTTCAATGTCCAGTTAAAGTGCCAAGTAAATTTAACTGTCAGGTAAGCCCAGTTTGGTGTGTTTCTATTGGCCGTTGTCATGGTGAAAACAATTTAACTGAAAAGTAAATTTTAACTGGACATTGAAATACCGGCCCTTACTCGTTACATAATAATATGATTGATTGATTGATTGAGGTCTTTTATTTATGTCGGTATTAAGGCCAGTGAATCTACCATCAAACCACATAGTTATAAAAATACACGAAAAAAAATTCATAATGCAGGATACAAAATAGAAAATTCAAAATACTTAATGCAAAATACAAAAGGTGAATACAAAATACAAAATAGAAAATATAATATACAGAACGTATGAAAAAGAAATAAACGTTAATGTGTTTGTAAGATACACAAGAATTTCTTATTGTGAAAGATTCCAAAAACTATATTTTATTTATATTTTGACTGTGGAAAATTATCTTTTATTTTAATTTTTTAAATAGAATAGTAGATGTTGTAGAAAACTATTTTTATTTAAATTTTTAACTAGAATATGACGTAGATATATTGTAGAATATGTCAGTTTTCAATGAGCTTCATTTTATGGGGAATGCCGGGTAAGTACCAAAGATATTAGTAAATCAAGATATCCCCCAGGTAAAACTTAGGCTATAAACCACTTTAGGTCGTATTGGGCTTTGGGGAGGGTCTTAAATCGTCAGCTCCTTGGTGGTTTAACGTTCCTGGGGGGGGGGGGGGGGGGGGTAATATAACGAGCGGAGCAGTCGGGGTCGGTTGTTCAGGTGTAAAGCGGGTTAGAGTGGAGAGGGGGGGGGGGGAGGGGGCTGGATGGAAATAGGACTCATAATATCTCGGTTTTGGCCGGAGCTTTAGCAATAATTGAGTTATCCAACCTAAGGGGACTGGATTGCAATTCAGCCAGATAACGGTTTTATGAAACCCAATGTTCAAAGTTTTTAATTATTAGCTTTTGTGTTTCAAGTAAAAACTCATCTAGGTTATAATCTCCAATAAAATAATGAATCTTTCTGTTTAAAATAATAGTCTTCATTTAATATTTAAACTTATTACTAAAAGCAAAGTTTATCCGGAGGCTGCAACTTCGAGTATGAATGCAATCGTCTTCAATGTATGTTAATTAAACATCCTACTTGTTAGTAAAGTAAAGTTATAATCACCGCCATTCAAGGAGTAAACTGAGTTACTAAGCTAACGAAAGCTGCCATAATCAGAGCTTTCAAACAAGGAATATGTTTGGGAATGTTTGTTGACTAAAGTTTGTTTACACCAAGTACGAACAATGGGCGGTACTTTCAATGCAGGAAATATTGTTTGCTGTAAACTTGAACATGTATTATTTCCTCTACCTTCTTGAGAACAAAGAAATAAGAATATATGTTTTAAACAGAGAGATTCGCATTTAAATTTTCTTTAATTTTCCGAGGTTTTCCCTGAAAAGCAAATAATTAATTAATTAACAATTATAAGTTCAGTTGGTGAGACCAAACTGAACAGGGAAGGATACCTATTACCTCTACGTCAAAAACCGCACAAAATTTAAACTTATAAATTATATCACAATAATGGGCTTTAAAATCGAAAATCTGAATCAACAGCGCACTGTGGTTTAGTAGGCTCTACATACTGAATGCTTCTCATGGTTTTAATATGCGTTGTAGTCTTTGAAGGATACCTCCAAGTCAAAAACCGCACACAATTTTCATTTTAAATTATATCACAAGAATGGGCTTTCAAATCGAAAATCTGAATCAACAGCGCACTGTGGTTTGGTAGGCCCTACATACTGAATGCTCTAAGTTGTGTCTTACATTGTAATCAGTATGTTTTTTAGTATATAATAAATTATTTTACTAATGATCGATTTAATAATCAAAATAACTACCCTAATGGTTATAATATGTCATTCAAACTGTAGAGCTTACCAAAACGCAGTGCGTTGTTGATATAGATTTTCGATTTCTAGTTACAATCTTGAGATATGATTTAAAAATAAAAATTGTCTGCTGTTTTTGACGTAGAGACTACCCTTTACTCTTAATTATATATATTGACTTCCAGAAAGCGATATTTCGAATGTCCTTCGCGAGGAAACGTAACTGGGCAAAATGAAAAACAAAAACATTGCCTAACAAAATATATATAGAGCTAAACTAATACATACTGGTATGATAGGTATAGACAGGACATATTGTCATTGTTATACAGATACACGTCACTTTTGAAAGTGTCTTTTTCGAATAACGTTAAGAATGTTTTAATTTTTGTGTGGTAATAATTAAATAAATAAATTCACATTTAGAGTCTACCCACTCACTAACAAGACTGCTTTTCAGTGGGGGACTTAAATTTAAAGCGACTAAACCAACCCTGTAGGCTCCGAACACCATCGACGAGTGAGCGATCAAAAACCAATAACAGATCTATATTTCAAATACGAAACATATGAATCAGTGATTGGACAGTGCAAACACCTGCGGACAAATGCCAGAATCAACAAGGCCGATTCAGAACAACTTTGAATTTATTGAGTGCTTCGTTGCTAGGACGGCTCCAAAGTCACCGTTTACTTATTCCATTTTTATTACTTTTTTTGCGTTAATTATTTAGGATATGAGTGTTCGTGAGTTGAAACCTTTTAAGCTGTCAGTTCATAACTCTTTGAGCTATTAACATGATTATGAAACCAATGGATATGAGCATCGATCGACAGGTTGGGGGCGGAGCTTAAGAGCGAAGGGTACTCTCTAAGTCAAAAACCGCAGAAAAGTTTCATTATTTAATTATATCTCACGATTGCAACGAGAAATTGAAAATCTAAATCAACAGCGCACTGTGTTTTGGCAAGCCCTACAGACTGAATGAAACAACCATTAGCGTAGTTATTTTGATTAATAATTCTATAATTGTTAATAAAATTAATTATATATAAATAACATACTGATTTCAATGTAAGACAAGAGTCTTTCTATACCACAGTGCGCTGTTGATTCAGATTCTCGATTTCAAAGCCCATTCTTGTGATATAATTTAAAATGAAAATGTTGTGCGGTTTTTGACGTAGAGGTATCCTTCAAAGACCTCAACGTATATTAAAACCATGCGAAGTGACGGTTGTTTAATCATACCTCAATTTTGCTGCATTTCAACGAAAAAGTGAAAACCGGGTTCAATTTGGGTATGCGAGACAGATAAATACTATTCAAATATTTTTTAATTGTTATTATCAGCGTTGGTATATTTACTTTGTTTAGTAAATATATTTGTAGTAACTACCAAGTGTTATGTATAATACACGATATTTTAACATATTAAGTTCTTTTGACTCCGAATGGAGCTGTGGTTGCAATTTTAAAGTTTCGATTTTTGCACGCTGTACTGCAGCGTTTTTAAAACAATATAAGATATTATTAAAAACTGCAAATTCGCGCACTTTGAATAAAATCGCCATTCATTCACAATTTCTTACTATGCTGTGCAGTATTGCACATGTTGGTGAATTTAAGCGAATTGGGACCTAAGACAACTAAGGCCCTAGACATAGAGAGTAGAATCTAGAGGTTTATATTTCAATTTCCAAATTCAAATTTGGCTTTGGATTTTGGTTTTTGAATGAAGAGTCAGAGAATTGCATACCTACTAGTCGAGCTGGCGTCGGACATTCAACTGGAGCTAGACCTGGTCCTAGAATTAAGACCTCGTCGAAGATGTTCGAGCCTACAGGGTTGGTTTAGACGCTATAAATTAAAGACCCCCACTGAAAATCAGTTTCGTTACTGAGTGGGTAGACTCTAAATGTGAATTTATTTATTTAATATCGTTCGGACATGTCCCACGAACAAGGTCCATATTCAAAGCCGTCCCCCTAACCCTAGGGGCGCCCGTTGTTGCTAAGGATTTGTTTTCTATATGGAAAATACCTGCATGAAATCGTTACCTGTCAATAATGGGCGCCCCTAGGGGCAGGGGACAGCTATGAATACTGACCTTTGGCCAGATTTTTTTTAACAAGGTAGGCTGAAAAGTGAACCAACCGTTCCTTTCTCTGAAAACAAGAGAGAAAACTGCGAACCAGTCGTATTCTGATAAATGTCAACGACCAATTCTTTTTCATTAAGCCAATTCGATTGTTTTTGCACAGGGGTGAGTAAGTGGGAGGGGGAGGGGGAGGTGGAGAGGAGGGGGGAGGTAATTTGATTCAGGGCCCGCGTACGTGGCCTATAGTGATTGATGCGATTTCATTAGGCCGGGCGATACGCGCGCCACGTAGCGGAGCGCAGAGCGGGTCTGAGCGCTCTCGGAAAGAAACAAACGCGATTCTCTAGGTGAGTGAAAGCCTCTTACGCACAGTTATCGGCTTCGGGGTCGTAATCTTGATCGGAAAATCGTGAACAACTTTAAGTTAAGAGGATCGTGATTAACTCAGTGTAAGGGTAAGAAATCATTTTGAAAAATGGTCTGTTGGTCATCCTTGGGTCACAGTATTGACCTCTAGACAATTAATTGATATTTTCATTTTATTTTATTGTAATTAAGGCCAGTGTAGGGCACAATGCCCTTTTTAGCCTGATGAGTGATGATTGATGAATGATAAGGAGGAAGGGAGGAGGGGAAGCCTGGTACCAGCACGTGGAAGGACGGTGTAACTTTGACCAGTCATATAGGTTCCTCCACTAACCTGGACTGCCGAGCAGTTGACGAGAAGAACAAAGCTGTCACACAAGCTTTCGAGCCCTCCAATCTGCTCTAACCAACGGTAACTAAATCTGCGAGCGCTCCGGCCACTGAGCACTGCCTGCTAGAAGTCACCGGAAACCTCTCGAGAAGGCAGTGCAGTGAAAATATCCATTGGTTCCAAAGAAGTCAAATAGTTTTAGGTTCCACAGCTCTTGAAGTCTCCCAACATCACGGCGACATTGACGTAGGTTGCAAAGCTCTTGAAGAGGAACCCTCTCCCAACATCGCGGCGACATTGACGTAGGTTGCAAAGCTCTTGAAGAGGAACCCTCTCCTAACATCGCGGCGACATTGACGTAGGTTCCAAAGCTCTTGAAGAGGAACCCCCTCCCAACATCGCGGCGACATTGACGTAGGTTGCAAAGCTCTTGAAGAGGAACCCTCTCCCAACATCGCGGCGACATTGACGTAGGTTGCAAAGCTCTTGAAGAGGAACCCTCTCCCAACATCGCGGCGACATTGACGTAGGTTCCAAAGCTCTTGAAGAGGAACCCTCTCCCAACATCGCGGCGACATTGACGTAGGTTCCAAAGCTCTTGAAGAGCAACACTCTCCCAACATCGCGGCGACATTGACGTAGGTTCCAAAGCTCTTGAAGAGGAACCCTCTCCCAACATCGCGGCGACATTGACGTAGGTTCCAAAGCTCTTGAAGAGCAACACTCTCCTAACATCGCGGCGACATTGATGTATCTCATCAATAATGCACGCCCACTCTGCAATCAATTAGTTTAAGTTCCGTCCATATCGCGGTACATCCGCTTTAACCGACTTGTCTAGTCCATCTGCTTTAAGCCCACCGCTCGTAACTGTTTCACGGTATTGTGCCCCACTGAAATGTAATGGCTACACCGAGGTAGACCGCTGCACTCTAGATTGAATGACGGCCACGACGCGATCATAGCTAGTTGGCTATTAAAGCCAGGTTCAAGAATGAAACTGAATGTGGGCAGTGGCGTTTACAGGGGGCTGGGAGGCTACAGTCAACCCCCCCCCCTGAAAGCCCAGCTGCTGTTAAGTTAGATACTTAATGTATGGTTCAAGCCAGTAATAGTCTTTGGGGGTTGCTTATATATATATATTATATAGCACGAAAACATTTTGACGGTAAAACCCAATCCAACGTTTATTTTCAAAAAATAAATGTCAACGTTTCGACGACTGTGGAGTCGTCCTTTTCAAGACATACAAAAACAAAACAAATAAAGCTACCCAGTAATGTTTCGCTGTGGCAATGATTTTGATTTTGTATGTTAGTGTTTTTGGTTGTTGTGGTTTTTTATTTGTTTTTGTATGTCTTGAAAAGGACGACTCTACAGTCGTCGAAACGTTGACATTTATTTTGTGAAAATAAACGTTGGATTGGGTTAACCGTTAAAATGTTTTCGTACTAAACATTTTGCAACCAACAAAATCTAAGAAATCATATATATATATATATATATATACTAGCCCCACCGTAAGTTGCCCCTTTCATGCACGCTAATTCAAGGTAACAAATAGATTCCTGTCGTTCTTTCACAATATTGCAAAAGCAGTTTTCCTCTGAGTGGTATGTGGTATATTCCTCTGAGTACCACGAATGGTACTTACTGTATTTGGTAGAGAGCACAAGCCAATTAGCCACGCCCACCGTTCCAGGTAACCATCGGCAGGTCGTAAATAATGCAGAGGCTAATAGTCATGTTTCAATTCAAACGTAGAAACTAAAGTAGAACATTTTGTAGGCACCATTGGAGTCGGCTTTGTGGTATATGAGGCAATACTAGTCCCAACGAAAGTATTCGCACTCCAATCTCAGGTCATTGTCTACCGCCCCTTTCAACCGCGCCAATTGAAAGAAAATCAACAGATACCTGGCGTTCTTCCACACATTCGTAAATGCATGGTTTGGCTTAGTCGAGTGCACAGGTGGTTTGGCCACACCCACCGTTACAGGTAACCAACGGAAGGTCTTAAATTATCCCCAACTGACGTGTTTAGATTAGATGGTTGGAATTAGCGAAGTAGGAAGTTAAGTTGTGTCCTCGGACTCGGCTGTGTCGTAAGCACCAGAATACCTACGTTGGGACAAAACAACAAGGGGGAGTGGGGGATAGGGAGAGTGATAGAGAGGGAGAGGGAAAGGGAGATTGTTAGATTGCCGACTGGAAAGGATAAGTGTTCGAACTATTGTGACAGTTTTTACGACAGGCAATTGTTCAGTCGGAAATTGTCAACAGAAAACGATGCCAACATAAGGGGATAAGGTTTAATTGGTAGTTGGATATTTCAAACATGATTTTCAAGACTAATAGTCGATTTACAGCTACGCGTTGCGAGCGAAGCGAAGGCGCGAGCTCCAATCAGTGGCCGAGTTTGCGTGAAACTATTAACTTCCTTGCATGAAACTCGGCCGCTGATTGGAGCTCGCGCCCTCGCTTCGCTCGCAACGCGTAGCTGTAAACTCAGCTTTTATTTTCTTAACTGTTTTACTTGTGATCGCTACAATTGGTCGGATTTATAACACGACGCCTCTCATTGGCTGGGCTAAGATCTTTTGGTATAAAAGCTAACGTTTCTATGGTTTCCTTAAATCTTACAACTGAGGAAAGTGTGTAAACGCCATTATGCTTTTGACTTGGTTTGATTTTGTTAAACCTTAAATCTTAAACCTTAAATCTCTTAATCTAAAGTATGTAAACCGACCTTCTCCAACGCGCAGAGAGCCTTCAACAACAGCACACGACTCAATTGAGGGGGCTGTGACATCACAGGCGGACAAACAATGTGTTGCTAGGCAACTCCATTGTTGTATCTTTCTTTGATTGGTGCATATTCAATGTTTGTCCGAAATAAAACACGGCCACATGGCTATTTTTGGAATTCAGTCTTGTGCTATAAGAATTTCTAATTCTTTGGCAAAACTATTTGACTTTTTTGGAATCAGCGTTTATGGCCCACCGCCTCTTCTAGGGGTTCGCGGTGACTTCTTTCTAGCAGGCTGTGCTCAGTGGCCGGACCGCTTGCAGCGTTACAGATATTTACCTCTCTACCTCTCAAGGTGGATGTTCAGTCGTAAGGTCCATATTCCATCGCCCTCACCGCCCCAGGACACGTGTTAATGAAGTTGAACGCGGCGATATGGGTGTTAGGAAACTCACCTCTCACATTTGCCCCTGGGGATCACCTCAGTTCTATACGCGCACGGTTTAAGTGAGGGGGGGGGGGTAGCGGGTATCCCCTCCCCTCCTAACGCCCTTAGCTGCCGGAATAGCTCCCTGGCGGCGCGGCTACACAATACCCTACGTCGCTTGTTCGTGTCCTAGGGGGGGGGGGGGGGAGGAGGGAGGGGAGGGGACAAGTGCTCAAGGTGGCCCTCGCACTACTGATGATCGTGTTTACATGAGACTTGAGTAAAGCGAGCCGAGTTTCAGCTCATAATAAAGTGAGATGACATTTTTTACCCTTTGTGTTCTGCGGGAAGTGAAGAATTTGTTGGCGTTTTGATTGATGTGTGGTTTGACTTGAGTCGTTTACATACTTACTGACAAGATAAGCGGTGAGGGGGATGAGTTATTGTTAGAGGTTATGTGTTTTTTCGCGTTTTCGGTTTTAGATGTAATATCGGTGAAGATGGGCTTTTGGTAAAGTTAAGTTTACACAGTTATTTACGAATTTTCCTAACTGTTATACTAAGGATCGCTACCACCGGCCGCATTCATAAATCGTCGCCTCTCATTGGCTGGTATTAGGGCTAACGTTGCTAAGGTTTCCTTTAATTTTAAAATTTAGGAAAGTTTGTAAACACCATAATGCTTTTGCCTTGGCTTGATTTTGTTAAACCTTAAACGATAACTCTTCAATAAGTGTTTATACCGAGCTTAACGCTTCACTTTAATTTTATAATAATAATACCTATGTAAAAAATTAAATAAACTGTTCCCATTCCTATTGAGATTAAGTTATAAATATGGAAATTGTTGGCGTTTTTTTTTTATGGTTCCTTCAAGTTGAATACCATTTTCTGTTTAGAATAGCATTAAGTTGTGTGCGTTCTGGAATAGATTTCATAAATAAAAATTAGCAAAAATCTTTTTCAGATCGTTTTGGCAAGATAAACGGAGGTTTCAAACGTTATCTGATAAATGGCGGCATCTCAAAGTATTGTTGAGATAACTCTTCTTAGCCCTACTATCGGACAGGGTCATATTTGACTCCGTATTATGCAGGAACTGGAAAGCCTTGGTAGGAGTAAACTCCGGAGTCATTTTAACATGGGGTTAAAGAGAGTTAAGGAGAGGTGAAAAAATGTACAGGATGACTAAGACCGATGCACAATTGCCAAGCAACGACAAGAGGAATGGGAACGAATTTGGGTCGTGTGTTAACTAAAGAATGGTTCACAATTGAAATAAGAGTGGCAATGAGAAATATTATAATAAAGGTATCTCACAGCAAGAAGTAAGATAGTATCAGGACCGCCCACATTTATTTCCCAACTTAACAAGTGCGAATCACAAGTTTTTCCCGATTATCTAGTACAATTTGGTTGCAGTAAGTTTTTTGACGATAACGCACAAGAAAACGTGCAAGCAGGTTTCCGTCAAAAAACTTAACGCAACCAAATTTTACTAGATAGTCGGGGAAAACGATAGTGATTCGCACTTGTTAAGTTGGAAACTAATTGTGGGCGGTCCTGACTCCCCTGACACTATCTTACTTCTTGGTGTGAGAGACCTATAACAAGCTAGTGGTTGACAACTGTCTCTTAATATCTTATTTCAGTATAGGGAACCAGCAACTGTCGTCACATCAGGACTACAACAATGGAACAAATGAATGGAACTGATGGACACACAATCAGCTGTCAAAATAATAAAATTGCAACCATAGAAATAAAAACAAGTGTAGCAATAGTAACTGCTCGCCATTTAAAACTTTTAATGATAGACAACGACTAAGTGAAAGTTTTTTATGTGTACTTGTTTGTTTTTTGTTTTGTTTTCCAAAATCAGAAGAAATTATTTTTTGACAGCTTGTTGTTTGTCCATCGATTCAATTCATTTGTTTCATTGTTGTCTTTTGGTGCTGCTAGTGCCCTATAGTCAAACCAGTGCTTTAATATGTTCTTACTTTCATTGTCGACATCAACAACAGCATACCCGGTACAACCACAAGTTTTTGTATTGATTTCCGTAGTTGACATTCTCTTCTGCGTTCTGATTGGTTCGTCACGCGGTGCATCATGGGAAGTTGAAATAATAAAAAGAATTGATTCATTTCTAATTACTATTTCAATACAGTTAAATCCACTGTGACGGTTGTGAGCCACAGCGCTGTATTGCACGTTCCAATTCGCTTAAGAGCGTTCGAAAGAAGTTTAGATGTTTTTAATCAAATAAGTTAGTTTCTTTTATACAAATAGTATGATTATTATGAAAATGAACCTACTTGCAGAAGGATGTCATATCTACGCATGGTATTAGCACATTTATGACAAGCCTGCTCAAAAATAATAAACTCGTGTTTGAGCTATGCGAATAAATGACTTTCGTCGAAAATGTTCGGCGAAAATACGAAGAATCTGTTCAAAAATCTGTGAATTATTTTTTAATAGGTCGGTGACAAATATATTTATAATACCATGGGTAGATGACATCCCTCTACAAGTAGATAAATATTTAATAATCCTACGATTAGTGAGTGATTAGTTGACGGCCAATACATTGTAAAACTCCTACTCTCTAACGCTCTTAAACCTTAATGATTACTATTTAACTAAACGATCCCTTATTTCAATTATGAGCCACACGACTTTCTTCTCGACATTCTTTACGACGCGATGCACAATTGAGCTTTCAGTTCCCGTGTCCCGATAACGAAAACGGCAAGTTCGACAAGTTTTAACTTAACGTTTCCGTTATCGTTATCATCATTCCCGGGTAGTTGTGCACCGACCTTTAACCTTGTCCGCCCATTGACCTTGTCCGACCTTTAACCTTGACTGCCCATTGACCTTGTCCGACCTTTAACCTTGTCCGCCCATTGACCTTGGTCTGTCTCGGGGTTGATCGGTAGGCCCAGAGCCGTAACTAAGGTATAAAAGTCAGCCGGGTATGATTGGGCAAAGTACGATGGAGGGTCTGGGGTTGACCCCCCCCCCCCAGTCAATGCGGGTCCGGGGCGCCCAGCCCTGGCAAGTGTTTAGATTCTTGGAGTGTGATTGGAGTGTTTTAACGAACTATTTTATAACATTTGTAACTGATGACTGGTGAGATGGTTGTTAATTGCAAACTTATATTATTATATTTTTTATGACTCGACATTGGATTTCTTGATTTTCATATTATTATGATATCATGATATTATAATATTATACGGCGCATTTTGTCGGCGTAGCGAAAAGAAATTAATTCTACTGCATTTGAGTTGCGGTAATGATAAATGATCATTAACAGTGGTGGTATTAGCAATTCAAAATGGTTTACTACCGATTTTTTACCCGGGTATGTACGGTCCTGGGTAGGCCTACTATACTGAATTCACTTCTTCCTCGTCCGTCTGGATGAAGTGTTGAATTCACTTCTTTTTTATCATTTCCGAAACCAGTTTGACAAAATGCTGCAGAACGATGTCGATATAATCGGATACTTAATCCCGGCGGACAGAGCAAAGTTGCTCGGCTTTAGGGCGCCGTGTTTTTACCACCTGAATCGTTGAGAGGGGGGAGGGGTGTGAAGGGGATGTAGGGGAGGAAGTTGAATCACCAGAGAAATAAACACCGTCACAGAATAATACAGGACTCTAAAGCTGAGAAACTGTAAGAATGACGGCCCCCTCCATATCCCTTAAAGCGGTTCTCACCCGCTACACCAAAAAAATATGTTTAACTAAGGCTGATTAGCTATGAAATTAGCGACTAAATGAAAAGAAATCGGGTTCACCATAACCCGGGGAAAAAATATCAAAGTTAGTGATTTTCGAGCTAGGTCCCATCGGCGAAAATCTCCCATAAGAAATAGCATTGGGACGACCTGTATGCCTTGGGACCTTGGAGGATTCTGCTCCAAAAAAAAAATGATGTAATACTTTTCGCTGCGTCTTTCTTTTCTGCGTATTTCGTATATTTTGGTTTTGTAATCGGAGCTTCCGTTCAGGTACAAAATAAAGATGTGTAATCGGGTGCTCCATTTCGTTTTGAGCGTTGCTGTGCGTTGCTGTGCACGTCGAGTCGGCGGGTGTCGACTGTCGAGTTGGTGTCAAGTAAGCCAAGCGAAAGAGAGAGAGAGTGAGAGAGAGAGTAGTAGTATTGGGAGGGGAAATAGTCAACGCATGCACAATGAACGCGGTCTGCTATGCGGTGTCGAATGGAGTACACCAAGGCCGTCTAGATATATCGCTTCGAGTACACTCGCACCAAAAGCCGGCTGACACCAACAGTCGCCGCGGCAGTTAACCAGAGATTTCATTAATTAATAACAATTCACAGGTTTCAACTTACGATGTTTAATGGTTCATTATCGATTGGTGTGGTGCAGTAGATCATATGGTAAAAAATAAATCTAGCTGGTGAGAACCCCTTTAAGCTGCGATTTCAGCCGAGGATGTGCTCGGCGTGACGCGGCGCGGATGAAGATTGCAGCCAATTAGCGTGCTCTATTTCTCAGCCGAGGAGAGCCGCGGATTTCTATCCGAGGATTGAAAATATTCAATATTTCAGCCGGCGAACTCCACGCTCGGCATGACGTAACTTTGAATGACCAATAAAAAATCGGGATTACGACAACAAACAAATGACTGAAGACTTTGCCGAAAGATTATTGTTGGCTGTCGAAAAGAGATATAAATCGTGTATAATATTTTCCACAAACACTATAAAAGTAATGTTTTGCGTGTTCAAGCGTGGAAGCACGTGGCGCAAGATTGTAACACCACAGGTAAGCAAAATGACTAGGCCTAGGCTAGGCCTAGGGCCCTAGGCCTAGGCCATAGATAGCGCATCGTGCAATCTGCAAGTGAAATGGCTGGCGAGGAGAATCCGCGCCACGCCACGCCACGCCGCGCCGAGCAATCCTCGACTGAAATAGCAGCTTTACACAGCTACCCGACCTCCCTCAACTCCTTGACAACCTGTCAAAATGAAATACCTAACTGAAAATCAGTTTGTTTCAGTTGTTCAGTCTGTTGTTTCATAGAGTTGAGGGGGGTTGGGTAGCAGGGGAGGGGATAAGGAGGGGGCTGTCATTCTTACAGTTTCTCAACTATACCTTTCAAATAAATATATGTACGTGTCCAATGTCCAATCAATATTACAGCTTTCCTTGTAATGTGGCGTTGCTGGACACCTTTCTCACCTCATTAAGAATATCTTTAAAACAGAAAGATTAATCGGAATAAAAAACATTCAAAAGAAAGAGCATTACAATAGCTTTATAAGGTGGCATATTATTTTGATTTTCATTTAGTACATACAATTAAGAACCATTCTACAGCAATTTTGAACATATGGTCTTAAAGAGACAAGTGTGTTAGTGAATCACTCCACTTGTAACATCATTGTAACATTGTAACACCCTTAGCCTCGTCCATCTCATCTACTCAACATCAACTGTTCACTTAGTTATAAAATATGTAGCTGACAATTAATTTCCTTGTGTTTGACTTCAACATAAGAGTGACGGACGTTGTGAGAAGGCGGGGGGGGGGGGGGGGTTGCACCACCGGGCCGAATACTGCCCTCGGTAAACACTGGCGTTCAACGGTATTCTTTTTACTCTAGTTAATTGCTTGTTATATTTCATGAGATGACAAATTTGTTTCCACCATGAATATTTTAATTTACAAACCACAATGATTGATTGATAATTGTGTTTAACGTCTCATATTTTTGCAACTTGGCTAATCGAGACGATGAGTGTGTGAATTATGACGATGAAATAAGGAGCTGTTTGGAGGAAAGGGGAATGGGGAGGAAAAAAGAGTGGGGAGGATGTTGACTGCATTTCGTCTTTCTCCTCCTCGACCTGTAGGTGAAGGTAGGTAGGGTGGCCCTACCAGAAGCAGACGAGAAACATAAATGTTAATGTTGATTTGTAGCGCAATGCGATCATAGTTCCCACGTGACGTCACAGCGGCCATGATTGCGACACAACTGATGTAGACCTATCCTAGATCATTGGCGAATATTATTCAAGTTGACTAAATCAGCATAATTTATGATTTAAAAAGCAAACATAACTAATTAAAAAACACTTTATGTGGTTTCTGTCGGTTCAAAATACGTCGAAATCGGTCCAAAAATGGCTGAGTTGTGCTCGATCAGATTTTACATTTGTACATTACGTATTCTACTTTTCTCGTTTTCTTTCGTTGTAAGTAATGTTTTGGAATAATCATTTGGAATTATGAACTCGACTTTAACATTCGATCTGATTTGATTGAAACAACTTTGCCGTTTTTGCGCTCGATTCAAACAAAATAATGCCTTTTTCATATATTACTATCTATGCGATTATACTTGCTTTCAGAAAATGTTCGTTGTTTGTACGTTTGGATCACGAAAATGGAAAATCCTTGTACAAGATCATAGTATCCTAGTTAATATTATTCAAACCCAAATTGGTTTTGATCGGATTAAAAATAGTAAAACTGATCCCCCAAAAAAGGGTAAAATGTGGCACGGAGCCCTTTAAAATCAGTTTTTAATAACTGAATAGGATAGCCATTAAATAAATAAATAAGCTGATAGATGGTAATTGTGCTGTACACTAAACTTGTTGTTTCAGACTGTATGTTCACCTAGCCTGCTGAACAGACGATTTCGGTCTGTTAAAATTGCATTAAAATGTGTTGTCCGGAATATAAATCAAAATATGTCATCCTGTAGAGAATTCAGTGCTCTTTCTTATAAATATTTCTTTGTTCTAATCAATACATTTTTATATGTTCTTAAATACTTTTTGTAATGTGATGTTGCTAGACACCTTTCACACCTAATTAAGAACATCTGAAAAACGGAAATATGTAATTGAATAAAGAACCATTCATAACAAAAAGTATTAATTTCAATAAAAGATACATGTTTTTTTTGTTTTTTTTTGTTAAACTTAAACAACTTCATAGCAATTTTAACAGACTGAAGTCGGGTGTTCTGCAAGGTAGGTGAACAAACAGTAAAGTTGTGCGCAAGTGTAGCCGACCGAAACATTTATTTCTGCCAGAACTGTACCTCACCGCCTCCCCGGCTAAGTTAGTATTAATGTTCCCGGCCACCCCCGGGAATTGAGGCAGCAAATGTCGGAATTAGCCGGAAATCTGTTTACAAGTGTAAAAACCCTCCATGTTGTTTCTGTTAGGACAGATCACCTCGTTTGTTACTTTTTATTTCAAACTTTCGTTTTGGGGTTTCTTTAATGCAACAAAAAACAAAAAGCTCTGACGACAACACTGTATGTTCCTATCGATGCCGCAAGGGTTCAGAAAAGAGAAGTCGTTTATCATTTTGTAGAAGTCCCCCTGACCCCACCGAAGAAAAATACGCTAAACACAAGAGTTTAAAAAACAGCTTTAAATATTGTTGACAACATTTATGCGACAATGTTGATAAAATAGCTATTTTAGTCTGAATTAATAATTTTTTAAGTTCTAGTATCATATATTATTGTTGCTGTACGTGTCAATTATTGATTAGTAATAAAATTAATTAAAAATATAAACCATACTGATTATAATGTTAGACACATTGAGAGCATTCAGTATGTAGGGCTTACCAAACCACAGTGCGCTGTTGTTTCAGATTTGTATAGTTTTTGACGTATGGGTAGGGAGGGACTTCGCTCTTAAGAAATAAATTTAAAAAATGTTTGTTTGATTATTTTTATCTATTTTATAACAATTAACTAAAAAACAGAAAATAATGTTAACAGTTTTCCACTACACACTTCATTACATTGGACTAAAAATAAAATCTTTGGTCGCCCATAACAGAATAAAATGCATCGTAAACGCAAAACTCAATCAATGTATGAAACTGGTGATGTTGACGTATTCTATAAACTCAACAAGTCCATTTTTGTATGCTTGAGATCCATTAATTATGAACTAGTGTTTAAAACAGGCTCGAATTTCTAACTAAAAACATAATATATAAAGGGTAATGTTCTGACCTTGATGAGTGTTACAAAACGGGGTAGCTATAAGCGATCTTATCATTACTCTATCTTGGTGAAAATGCAGAAATACGGATATATAAATCAAATTGTTTCAGTTTAATTCCTGAAAGTATCTTAGGCCCGGTTTTTCAATCGGTTAACGGATCGTTAAAGGGGCCGTTAGCTGACGGTCCGTAATCTGTAACCCAACAAACCCTTTGCATATAACGGATCGTCAGCTAACGGCCCCGTTAATGGTCGATTAAAAAACCGGGCCTTAGTAGTAGTAGGGCCTACTCACATTTACGGTCAATGAGGCTTTATTAATTCGGGTCCATATTATTTTATTTTTACATTCCACAGTCCAGTAATTTTAAATACCTTTTAGTATCATGGAGATAACATATTCAATATTTTCTTCCTCTATTTCACGTGGGGGGAAATGTATTTATTTTGTTCTCGAAATTTAAATTTGCCATCGTCATATGACCTCAGGCGTTAAATATCTCTCTCTCTCTCTCTCTCTCTCTCTCTCTCTCTCTTTCTCTCTCTCTCTCTCTCTCTTTCTCTCTCTCTCTCCCGATGTAATTCTCTCATAATGTCACCGAGTTGTACTTTACAGCCGGCAACATTACACATAGTTGCTCCCATTTCAAAAACCCGGGAAAAGAATAGTTTGTCATTTTGACAGCTTTAACAAAGCGCCCGGATGTTTTATATACAAAAAAAGTTTTGTTTAATTACGTTTAGAGTTTGTAAAGGAATAAATTCTGTTTAATTAAACAATACATTCAAATAAAAAGTGATAAATTATGGATGATGTATAATATATTTCTCTGCATATCTCCCTTTTCTTGTTTTCTTTCCGACACCTTCATCACATTTCTTATATTTCCTTTTCAATAACTTTTTTCTCACCCATACTTGTGTTCTCAAGTTAGCTCAAGCGATTAACGATCATAACCCAAAATTGCCGTTTTTGTTTACACTTAAAGTTATTTATAAGATTCACTACTCATGTGTTAGGAAAGCGTAGCGTTCCTGAACCCTGAACTGGTTTTGAGATCTCACTTCAAAATTCTCGATTTTCGGGATTTTAAGCTATACAAACTCACACACTGCACCTCTGTATATCTTGAAACACATTTCCCACAATGCAATGTTTACAACAAACTAGAATTGTATTAATAAAAGTGATATAAAACTAAGAATAAATATAAAACATACCATACCTGAACGATTTTTAAACTTTCTGTTAAAATCTACGGGAACTTAGCGGTTTCCATCATTCAATTTAAAAATATTACATTAACTCATTTTTTATAAGTCCATATTTAAACAAAATTGTTTCAAATACTCATACTTTTGTACATTACAAAACATATTATTGGGATTTAAATATTTGTACTTTAATATTAACAAATATTCTGCAGTTTTAAGAATTAAACGTTCGATGTGTTTATAACTGGTAAAGGATATCGCTTGAGCACCGAAAATATGAAAGAAATAGCCTCACTGAAAAAACAGCGCCAAAATAACGTTTTAAGCTGTGACATTTTGCTAAAACTTCACGATATTGAATAAGTAAAAAATGAGCAGGGTGTGGTTCCGAGTCCACATCCTCCCCCTTCCCATATCTTCTCGCAATCCTACTTGCCCCTTTCCTCCAAACACCCCCTCCCCTTTCATCTTCATATTTCACCCACTCATCGTCTCGATTAGCCAAGCTGCAAAGATATGAGACTTTAAGCCCAAATATCGTCATCATCTTATGTGCTTATACTGTATTGACATGTGACATATTGGAATGATTGCGCTTGTCATAAGGGAAGCCATTTAACGCCTTAATAATAAATTCGTTTACCTAATGACAACCGTGAGACTGCAATATCTGAAATTTTAATCCAAGTTTTATTTAAGTCCTAACGAAATTACATCCTGCTCATTGGTCACTTTTCTACGTTGTGTAAAGTTCTCAAATATAACTTTTATTTTTACAGCCAGACTATTGTTCCGCCTTAATATGTGTAATATAATCTGCCCAAAAGCTTTAAAATTCGTATTTATTTAAACATTTTTCACAATTTGCCATTATCGACGTAATAAGAACGACGCTGCTTCATCGTAAAGTTGCGTGACATAGCCACTTGAGCGCTTCGTTCGTTTTCACTAGCGCCCTCAGTGGCCAAACTCGGTGCCTATTATATGTATGTACACGAACAAATGCAAACAATATTTTTATCTACACCTTTTCGGGTTAGTACGTGAGCAGGTCCTGCGGGTTGTGTAAACCTAGCACACTTAATATATATTTATATATTAAGTAAGAACACATTTTTCGGTTTAACCAATCCAAATTGTATTTAAAATAAAATAAATCAACGTTTCAACGACTTTTTATATTAAACGTTGATTTATTTTAATGTAAATACAATTTGGATTGGTTAAACCGAAAAATGTTTTCTTACTTTACATTTTGCAACCAACAAAATCTAAGAAATCATATATATATATATTAGTTTTCAAGTTTTCGCGGACATATGTGTACCTGTTGCAACTTTCTGGGGATTGTTGCCGCGAATAATGTACTAAAGAAGGAGGATATATGTATATATATATGTTGGAGAGGGTTTTTGGGTATTAGTCCACGTTTTGTGAGGAGGTTGTTTTTTCACATACCTTTTTTCACAACGTTTCGCCGACAAATGTTGCGGCATCATCAGGTGACAGGTCCGGGTCGCGTGTGTTGTCGTCGCGAACGCCTGGTTTCGACTGTACCGAGAGTGTTGCAATCCTTGTGCACGTCATGCACCGCACCGATCACAGCGCTCGGTGGAGACTGCCTGGCGGTGCAAGCGGTAACTAGTTGCAGTGGCGCACTGCTCGTGCACAATCTTGCTCTGCTCCTGGTCAAGGGAGGAGAGATGACGTTGTTGTTGTCACCCTGGTTTGAGACACCCGGAGCCCTTGAAGCGAGTGTCTCATCCCTATGCGGCAAGCGGTGCGTCGTGTCAGAGTTGTTGTCACTTGTCATGTGTTCACCGCTGATGTTAGGTTCCTCTTCCATGTCCTTGATTTGTAAGGCGGTTAAAACCGGAGACCATGTAGCCGAGAGGCTGCGGCGATCATTTTGTTTATTCATACAGTAGGGTCTCTTCTCGATTTCAATCGCCTCTCTGACGATTGCGTGCGGTGCGGTGCATGACGTGCACAAGGATTGCAACACTCTCGGTACAGTCGAGCCCAGGCGTTCGCGACGACAACACACGCGACCCGGACCTGTCACCTGATGATGCCGCAACATTTGTCGGCGAAACGTTGTGAAAAAAGGTATGTGAAAAAACAACCTCCTCACAAAACGTGGACTAATACCCAAAAACCCTCTCCAACATCTCAGTTTGTCTACGAAAATTTACGTCTCAACATATATATATACTTAAACTGCAACTATAACGAGTACATTATTAATTGTAAGCACTAGTCTTGAAATAACCATGCGCTAAAATCAAAGCGCCTTTAGAGAACACAATAATATACGCCAAGGATTACTAACAAGGTATTTCATGTCTATCTACCACAAAATAAAACTTACACATCAAAAATGTTTATTAAAAACAGAAATTAAAATTATGATGTTATAAATCTAACTCGTGAGTCACTTGAAGAATAAAAACTTAACGGCCCATCTATTTTGGGGGCGGGGCATAACCTATCCCCCCGCCCCCATTCAAACGCTCTCTCTCTCTCTCTCTCTCTCTCTCCTCTCATTCTCTATCGATTATTACACTGATGAATGTGATGAACATTTATGGTTTAATAATAATAAAGTCTTTATCTTACGTAATTGTTTGTGTCCTTTCATGTTGTCTAGTTATTAATTCTTATATTATGATGTTTACTAACAACATGTATGTTCTATCGGTGGGATGGAGGATAAGGCCTCACTGGCTTTAATCCATCCCAATGAATGATAATCGTAATCAATCTTCAACAGGCCATTTTGAATTAACACTTCTTTTCATCTCTCTTTCACTCTTGTACTTTGTATTTGTAATACTCTATTTCTCGCAATCCAATTTCTATTTTTCTTTTATTACAATAAATTATGTCCTATTCTACATGTAATCTATCTGTCTCTCTCTCTCTCTCTCTTTCACTAATAACTTATAATCTATCTGTCTCCCTCTTTCACTAGTAACTTCTAATTTATTTGTCTCCCTCTCTTCTACTAATAACTTCTAATCTATCTGTCTCCCTCTTTCACTAGTAACTTCTAATCTATATTTGTCTCCCTCTCTTTCACTAATAACTTATAATCTATCTGTCTCCCTCTTTCACTAGTAACTTCTAATCTATTTGTCTCCCTCTCTTTCACTAAAACCTTCTATCTATCTGTCTCCCTCTTTCACTAGTAACTTCTAATCTATTTGTCTCTCCCTCTTTCACTAATAACTTATAATCTATCTGTCTCCCTCTTTCACTAGTAACTTCTAATCTATTTGTCTCCCTCTCTTTCACTAATAACTTCTAATCTATCTGTCTCCCTCTTTCACTAGTAACTTCTAATCTATTTGTCTCCCTCTCTTTCACTAATAACTTCTAATCTATCTGTCTCCCTCTTTCACTATAACTTCTAATCTATTTGTCTCTCTCTCTCTTTTACTAATAACTTCTAATCTATCTGTCTCTCTCTCTCTCTTTCACTACTAACTTCTAATCTATCGGTCACCCTCTCTCACTAATAACATCAAATCTTTTCTTTTTACTCAAATTCTGTTTTGACCTTCTGTTCTCTTCTTTTTTGTGTATTATAAATAATTCTGCCCTACTCTACCTCTAATCTCTCTGTCTCTCTCACTAATAACTTCTAATCTATTTCTTCCCTCACTTTCTCTTCTTAATCTTGTATCACCATTATCTTCAATCTAGCTTGTGCCCTCACCTCTGTCTCTGTCTCTGTCTCTGTCTCTCTCTCTGTATCTGTCTCTGTCTCTGTCTCTCTCTCTGTCTCTGTCTCTCTGTCTCTTCTCTAGCTGTTCTTGTTTCTCTCTTCTTCCAGGCCCGCTGTAGTGCTAGTTCTGGTAGCATTAGGAGTCTTAGTCAGGTACAGTTTGAAAGTTTTACAAAATCTTTCAAATGCAATTAGTAAATAGTTTCTAGTGTTTGCATTTAGTAGGCCTAGAAGAAAATCCGTAGAAAACAACGAGATATACCTTAGAATTGCACTCAAACTTAGATGGTAGAATTTTGTATTTTCATTTTAAAATTTATTCTCTATTATAATGACGCTTTTATGTAGAAAATAGATATATGACAAAATTAGTTTAGATTTATATTTTTCTCTTAACATCTTACTATAGTATATTTAGATAGAAATGCATTTTTTTTTATTAAAATAAGCTGTATAGTGTTCATACAACATTTTAGTTTTATATATTTTGAGCTGCATTATGTTTTGCGCTGATAGTATTTAATAATTTAAAATTTGATAAAAAAAGAATAAAAAATATGAACCGGGACGAAAAGTTATCAACTTTTGCATGAAATTTTGACATATAATTCTATATTATAATTTACATAATAATAATGATTGCTTTCGTATCATCTCATTGACTCGATCTGTCTTTAACTATGAAAGGTATTGGACATCGATTGTGTGAACAAACATTTGTCTTATTTCACGGCTGTTTACAACATTTCAGGACCAGCACTTCAGAACTGAGTGAAACGAACGTTATGTTCCTAGTTTTGTAATAAATTTAACTTCACTTTTTTCCCCTACAATGCCCGTCGTACAAAAATCAAGAACTTTAAAAAATGTGTGTACAATTATGCGATATTGAGTATTTTGCAAAAGAATTCCTCCAAAACGCTTGAAGTACAAAGTTATGAAAATAAATAATTCCTACTATCAAGAATTCATTTTAGGGCTGGGCGAATACCGTAAACTCCTGGGCCCGAATTCACAAAGATGCCCAACTCTAAATTGTCCTAGGTAGGGAAATCCTAGCTAGATAAATCAAGACAAATCATCTCTGGGTATTACTACACATTCACAAATAAAATATTAGGCCTATTAGTTTACTTGTTGATATTTTACTATAATTTATCTTTATGACATTGCATAACGACATACGCGTGATTAATATCACTAAGAATTGTCCAAACTAGGACATCTTAGCACTTAGGAACCTTTGTGAATCTGGGCCCTGTAACTGTCTTTAACTGAACTGCACTATATTCAAATTATAACTTGTAACTCAGTCAATTAACTTATTTTTGATAACTTAATACCCAACATAGTTGCATGTGCTACGGTTCGAAACCTCTCTCTATGCAACAAGAGTTATCGAGACTACAATATAATTTAGGGAGTCTTTTCAGCCATACATCCATGAGTAGACATATAACGTGTATAATGTTTACTACGAAACGAAGAAAAGGTAAGTTTAGAGTTTGCACCTTGTAGATACTATAGTGAAATATTCTTAAGTAGTTAGTGTAGAGTAAATTCGCTAGGAATACTTAACATTTCAGCAATTGTATTACTATAGTATTGACTGTAACTATTCACTTACACTATCTAACGACCATAAGCATTTATTCGTGTGTACACCAGACTACAACAGTAAATCGAGTGTACAGTGGAAATATTTAGTACTCGAGCAACTCTTTTGCACAGGTCTTTTCACCCAACAGCGGCCTTTACACGTACACTCTTGCGCGCGGGATTCGTTGTCGCGCGTTCTTTCCTGCAGGTAAAACTGTCCGTGTCAAAGCAAATGCCTTGCAAGGGAAAGAACGTCGCGAATTATCTGAGGGTTGCGCGCGCGCGCAAGAGTGCAGGTAAAACTGTCCGTGTAAAAGCAAGCTTGCAAGGGAAAGAACGTCGTGAATCATCTGAACACTCCGAACTCTCCACGCGCCACGCAAAAAGTGTGGTAAAGACGAAGGGATGGCATTTACACGCACACTCTTAAACGCGCGCTTTCGTTTCCCTGCGGAGCGTGCGCGCAAGAGTGTGATGCAGTTTTAGACACCACACTCTTGCGTGGCGCTCCAAGCCACGGTTTTGCGCGCGGTCTTTCCTTCGCGCAAGAACGCGACACGCAAGCGTGCGCGCAAGAGTGTACGTGTAACGGTCGCTAATATGGTGGCTGATGATATTTATTTATTCTATTCATACAATACGATATAATTAATAGGGTTTAGTACAAAAGAAATCAGCTCCATACTCAAGGAGTGATGCGCAAAATTTAACACACTAAAATTAACTAGAAACTAAATATTACTATGAAGGTTTAAAATTACATAATAAAACCAGAAAAAAAAAACAATAAAAATGAAGCCTTTGGCCTCAAAGGTAAGAGTTTTCACCTCTCAAGAAGAATTTGAGATGCCTGAAATGTTGCGTTGTAATTAAAACTATACACACATAGTTTAGTTACGTGTAAATCGATTAAATACTTGGAACATTATTTGAAACAAATTTCGAAACATCAGTTTTTTAGCAGGAAAGTAACATGTTCTTATTTTTGTCTATTTTGGTGTACTAATTTATTTAAATTGCAAGTGGTGCACTTGCTTTAGTGGTGATATATTCATACATCCTTCGGAACTAACCACCTAAGCACCATTTTATGTACCTATATTCAGAGATGACGAAGCAAAACACCAAACTGATAAAACTAGTCCTGTGCACTCTTAACATATGACGAAATCACCTTTATGTGGCTCGTTGGTCCAGTGGTTAGCATTACTGCTTCCAATGCAAAAGGTCCCGGGTTCAAATCCCGCTTCAGGCATAAGTTTTTAACTTCTAATATTGATTTAATTCCATCACTTCTTGTATAACGGCATAGTATTCATACTGTAACTCCATAGTATTCTTGTGTAATTTTGTAAACGGTGACTTTTGAGCCGTCCTAGCAACGAAGCACTCAATACATTCAATGTTGTTTTGTTGATTCTGGCATCTGTCCGCAGGTGTTCGCACTGTCCAATCACTGATTCATGTGTTTCATATTTGCCATATAGATTTTTGATTGGTTATCGCTCACTCGTCGATGGTGTTCGGAGCCTACAGGGTTGGTTTAGTCGCTTTAAATTGGAAGTCCCCCACTGAAAATCAGTCTTGTTACTGAGTGGGTAGACTCTAAATACAAATTTTATTTTAATTATTTATTTTTAATTAATAGCCTCCGTATCGATGACCGCCATGTTGGATCAAAGTTCCTCATGTGTTCAGACAGGGCCGGAGAATTTCTTCAACGCGCATTTTGAACTTATGATTAATGTAGAAATGTAGAAACACCATCAGAAGAGAAGACTGAAATCCAGGGAAATGGAAAATGCTCTCCGGAAATCCCAAGCCTCAAAACCTTGGGAAATTTCTCGCATTTTCATTTTCATGAAGAGTTAGGTGGGATAAATTATGAAAACATAATTTCTTGCAAAAAGTTTAACAAGTGAATCCAGTAAAGTTAGATAATATCATGGACAAAGAAACCTTTTAACATATTCTGCCAGTCACACTGAATGATATCCAATTCTTTTGAAGGAAGTAAAACTGATAACATTGTCTTTTGACTTCTTATGTTTGATAATTACTTTAAGCTTAGTGAGAGCTATTCCCAGTCATTGATCCACTATATAATGAAATGTACTGTTCGGAATCTGCTTTGTATTTTAATATAATGCCTTTAGTATGTGCATACAAGAAATATATAAAAGAATAATGAATTTTACTATAAATTTTCGTGATATTAATTCTAGAGAAAAATTGGATCTTCACAAAGGAGACAAAAACATTTTATAATAAATCATGATTATCCTTTGTTCACATATAAATATATTTTAACTCTTCACATTATTAAAAGATCTCAAAAAAACTTGACATTCAGTAATCTGAAGCTTTAATAAAACCATTAGAGATTTTATTTTTTGATTGCTTTACTTTTTATATATTTAATAAACAGAATAGAAAAGACACGTTTTGAAATATAAAAATATTTATACTGCTCTCGCTATAACGTACAAGGTGTTGTCGTCACGGATTATGTAATAATTTCCCCTCCCCCTTTCCACCTCCACTCGGTACCGGCTGAGCGCTTGCGAGAAATGAATGCAGGGAGGGTTACGGTCAACATGCCAGGTGTCATTGTTTAAAAAAGCTATCTTTTGAAGTAGTTAAATGTTACAATTTCTCAATTACTTCTCAGATATATGGAATAATCACGAATAATATAAATAAAATTAACTTTGAATTTTAAAACTAGCTTGAAAACAGTCAGTTTTAAGCAGTGGTCTCGTCATCATTATAATTTTCAGGCTACGCCAACATTGTTAACATTGAAGCTATTTTTAAGATTGAAAGTTAATTTTATTACAAGTTTTCGTGATTAATCCATATGACTGCGAAGTAATTGAGAAATTGTAACATTTAACAACGTCAAAAGATTGCTATTTTAAACAATGACACCTGGCTTGTTGACCGCAACCCTCCCCGCATACCATTCTCGCAAGCGCTCAGCCGGTACCGAGTGGAGGTGGAAAGGGGGAGAGGAATTATTACATAATCCGTGACGACAACACCTTGTACGTTACAGCGAGAGCAGTATGCAAGTGTTTAGACACGTCATAAACTAACACTGTGCCTGTGTTGTCCGGACACGAACTCCCATGTGTCAGTCCATCGCTTTAAACATTCCATGACGATGACCTAATTCCTCCCCTCCCCCCTCCCACCCCCTCCCCCCCTCCAGCGCCTCCCAAGCGACCGACTGTCTCGCGTTTCCGAGAAGCGGAACCGGATATGTTATTAACTAAGTTGTCATATACGAAATATACATTTCTGTGGTAATATAATTGTGAAAATTCGATTGAAGTTTGTAGGATAATAATAATGTCTGTCTAGATTCGAGTTCAGTTGATATCGTTGTCAAATGATCGGTAACACCACTTGGTTGCACGTACATCCCATTTTTGAGACCAAACTTGGAAGTTTAGTACTTCTACTTTATCGGCTCGTCTTCTACGCCCACAGCCCATTGGTATAGGACCTGCGTGCGCACGTGCTGCAACAAGGACATTGCATTGATGCTGAATGTAATAGCGTTGAGTTAGTTATATATGGTAGAATCGCGCCGCAATCGTCAGTTTGTCTACCGCCTTATGCTTCCCACCATACTTTAACCGGGTAGTAGAAGTTCGCCAAGCGACGCGATGACGGAGTTTTCGGCTGTCTCGTATATCTTCGGTGAAGTAGCCAACCAATCAGGCTCCGTCATCGCGTCGCTTGGAGAACACCTACTACCCGACTTAAGTATGTTGGGCAGTAAAAGGTGGTAAACAAACTGGCGATAGCGTTGCGCCTCTATCTTATATTACTCACTCAACGATTATATGTTTTGTGTTCTTGGGAAATCTGCCAACCTTATCCAACGTGGAACAAAACAGATCGTTTCATAAGAATGATCTTTATTCTACTGTAATGTTACATAGTATTACTGTTCATTGTAAGACGAAGCCTAAACATGTGTGATTGTGTTTTAATACAAATATTCAAGCGTGAATAAAACAAAGACAAAGATAACACTTGGATTGTGAAAGTGCTGTTTACACTTCTGAATGTTATTATCTTTGTTCGTTATAGTTTTGATCACACTTTATGATAATTGGTTGCTTATTCTGAACCATTTGGGTTCCTTGTGTTGGTACGGTGGATGTGTGGGCCAAGAAGATGATGGGCAGAATGGGCACCCCTAGTCATGCGCCAAGTAGATGGCAGTGCACTTTGTACACCCCTAGTCGCCGGTCATCATTTCCATGAACTCTGAAACACAAATTATAATATTAATTTTTCATATTTTATTGTCCACCCAGTCAATTACAGGTGGTTATTTCCAATGGTCTGTGATAAATGAGGGGCCCTGGCTAGCTATCTTCATATGATACCATTGACTGCTTCAGCTGTAAGCTATACAATACAGTCCTATCATATTAACTTGCAAGGTGTTGTCGTCACGGATTATGTAATAAAGTAGTATAGTGACGCTTGTGAAAACTACCAACTTAAATCTATTTATTGGCATCCCGTTCTCTCGCTTCAGGTAATGTAGTGACAATATCGCTCGCCTGTTGCTAGACGTGGTTGGGTCGCATTCCATTCACGGTTGCTGCAGTCAATGCACTGGATAATAACTATGCCGGTATTGGGAAAGCGGGCGGTGAATACCGTTGAAGTAGACCGTGTGGAGCGACCGTCTCTTCTCAGAATTTTAGGGGGCATCTCGCTTCTTACGGCGTGGCCAGTATAGTTTATCGTTTCGTGTTTTCTCCTAAATTTCGTCTCAAACCAACATCCACGTCGGTAAAGAGGACTCCTCAAAGGGAGGCTTATTTCCCGTTCACTGTGCAAGGTTGTAAACGTCAAGCTTGTCACCGTAAAGGATGCACAGCTTAAAAGAAGTGGCTATCGGCTAACAGATGTCCAAGAGTCCAAGCCCCCGCTTGACAACAGCGAAGAGTTTCGCTATAACCTGAGATGGTTGTCCTCGCAAACGTGGAAGTTAAGAGACGTGTGAAGATAAGTTATTTGCAAAATAGAGGATGATTGACATCCTTGGTCTCCAACAATACGAACCAATTCCGTTTAGTTCTCATTTTGCCAGCGTGGATCTTGGTTTGAGACCAACTTTAAACTAAGAAAGCTACAACGAAATGTACCATTATCTGTTATTACTGAGGGACCCTCGCTATAGTTGTCCCAACGAAAGTATTCTGATGCTTACGACACAGCCGAGTCCAAGGCGACAACTTAATTCTCTACTTCGCTAATACCTACCATTTAATCTAAACAGGTCCATTGAGGATAATTTAAGACCTTGCGTTGGTTACCTGTAACGGTGGGTGTGGCCAAACCACCTCTTCACTCGACTAAGCCGAACCGTGCATTTACGAATGTGTGAAAGAACGCCAGGTGTCTGTTGATTTTCTTTCAATTGGCGCGGTTGAAAGGGGCCGTATACAATGACCCGAGATCGGTATACGAATACTTTCGTTGGGACTAGTATATCTGTTGATTTTCTTTCAATTGGCGCGGTTGAAAGGGGCAGTCGACAATGACCTGAGATCGGTATGCGAATACTTTCGTTGGGACTAGTACATTTGTTGATTTTCTTTCTATTGGCGCGGTTGAATGGGGCAGTAGACAATGACCTGAGATCGGTATGCGAATACTTTCGGACTAGTACATTTGTTGATTTTCTTTCTATTGGCGCGGTTGAATGGGGCAGTAGACAATGACCTGAGATCGGTATGCGAATACTTTCGTTGTGACTAGTATATTTATGTCTAAGCGACACCATTTCCAGGCTCATCTGGTTTATCGGGAACATGTTTACCCTTTTATTACTCAACGATGTTTAAGTTCATCTTTCTTGCGGATATTTTTGTTCGCATTTGAAGGAGAACATTTCTTTAAAACGCGTCCCACTATTTGAATACACATTTAGAAACCTGATGCATTTATCTTGAAAAAGATTTAAAACAACTCGGAGCGTCGTTTTAGACTACAAATCTGAAAAATGTAATCAAATTGAGTTCTATTCTACACAAAAAGCTTCTTTTTATAACCACTCTGTTAAAATTGGCGTCTTCTGCAAGGGTAATCTAACTACTTGCGTGAAAAGAAGACGGAGCTTTTAACCGGCGAAGCCGGTTAAAAGCTTTTAACCTCCAGAACGACTCAAAAGCCATTTTGTGAATACATTTCTGCGTAGTTACAGCCAAGAAAAATTATTTTCCAATCTATGAATATACTATCCCATCCTCTATATATTCTCTCATACCGACCTCTAATCTTTATCTACCACACATTTCATGCACGCTGGTTCAACAAATATGAGCAGATTTCTGGCGTTCATTCACACATCCGTAGAGGCGGTCCCTTATAGTATACTACTCCCAACGAAAGTATTCGCACACCGATCTCAGGTCATTGTCTACTGCCCCTTTCAACCATGCCAATTGAAAGAAAATCAACAGATACCTGGCGTTCTTTCACACATTCGTGAATGCACGGTTCGGCTTAGTCGAGTGCACAGGTGGTTTGGCCACACCCACCGTGACAGGTAACCAACGGAAGGTCTTAAATTATCCCCAATGAACATGTTTAGACTAGATGGTAGGAATTAGCGAAGTAGAGAATTAAGTTGTCACCTTGGACTCGGCTGTGTTGTAGGCATCAGAATACTTTCGTTGGGACAACTTTATAGTGTAGAGTCATCACGAAAGTGTTTGCACAGCAATCTTTGTGTCGGAGCCAATCAGCGGGTGGCTGTTTTAAATACTGACATTTGGTTGGCTAATGTTCCACGTGTCTATGACGTCAGCATCCACAAGGTTGCTGTGGAGCACCTACATAGTCACGCCCACTTTGTCAGGAGTTTATTAGCATCCAAGCCAAGGTAGTAGATTATACCCAATTGAACTTGACAAGTAGAAAATTAAGATGAATGGGTATTAAAACCGCCCAAAATTATTGTTTTTATTATATCATGAGAACGCTTGAAAATATTGAAAGAGTGATTCTGATCCTGTATTTGGTTTTGTATCGGCTACACAATGGGTTTTAATAAACATTCACAGTTTATTTCCGTTATTTAATTTATAATTTAATTCATAATTAATAATTACCGAAAAAATAAATTATGAGCGAAAATTTTTTGTGTTATTTTTTAACCCCGTTGTGTAGCTGATACAAAACTAGAGGCAGGATCAGAATCACTTTTTCAATATTTGAAGCGTTCTTATGGTATAATAAAAAAACATTAATTTTGCGCGCTTTTAATACCCAGTCCCGTTAAGTTCGTACCATTGGTCAGCATGATCCTATAGTGTATTGCAATGAATCTGTGGTCCTAGGATCCCGCCCACCTTCCCCTACTTCACTCCATACCTCGAATCGCCGGCTCGAGCCAGCCACGAGGGGTACCCCGCCGAGCCGGCGATTCGAGGTATGGAGTGAAGTAGGGGAAGGTGGGCGGGATCCTAGGACCACAGATTCATTGCAATACAATGGCCCCTCAAAATAGACTAGACGCATTCTGATGGCAAGAAAATAAACTACTATAAGGATGAGTTTATCTGTCAATTGTTCATTGTTGCTTTATTGTTATATCATCAATGGCGCAGATAAGGGTGTTGCTTAGCAGCGCTATCTATGTGTTAGTTTGAGTCTACACACTTGCCCGTATAATCCTACGCTTGTGGAAACCCTCCCCTGACCGGGCTCCGAGGGTGGTGGGGGGGGAGGGGGGGTGTGGGCAGCCATGCGACGCTATCTCTAACCCACAGCGAGCTCTCGTGACAGCTCAATGAACTAATCAGTCAAGCTCTTCCATAGCAACGATATTATCATGAATGTATTCGTTTATTGAATCGTGAAATGTGGAATATTCATCAGGTAATACGCAGGATGATGCGTGAGGTGAAACCGTATAACGCTACGGTATTGAATTGCAAATTTTGTAAACAAAAATTTTCATTTGTCTACATTCCCAGTATAGGTGATATCGCTTCGTTTCTAGGTTGGAATTCATAGTCGGCCCCTACACCTAGGGGCACCCATTGTTACCAAGGTAACAATTTGTTTGCATGTTATTTCCCATCAAGAAACAAATCCATAGCAACAATGGGTGCCCCTAGGTGTAGGGGCTGACTATGAATTCCAACCTAAATGACAAGACATTACTGTATCGGGCCGCTGTGCCTCGTTTCTTGACCCCCCTCTGTACCACATCTATGTAAATAATGTTGAACAGAAAAATAAATAATAATAATAATAATAATAATAATAATAATAATAATAATAATAATAATAATAATAATAATAATAATATACTTGATATTATTATTGTCTCAGTGAATAATAGGGACATGTTGAATGGAATCATACTATTTTGTATCTCACTCGCTCTTAATTGATTTTTAGTTATTTAATTGTATATTTCAATGATTATTATTATTATAATCATATTTGGGGCTTTTGTGGAGTTAGATATTTATTATTTACACGATATACAGATGTGGTGAAAATGTGTTCGAGTCTAGATAAAATGTCGATAATATCGACAAATCTTATTTTTTAACAAAAAATGCAATTCACTTTGAGTTCCGTTTAAATACCTATATATATATATATATATATATATATCTGGCATATATACATTCACAGAATACTTTTATTGAAATAACCGAAATACCCTCAAATTTGTTACTCTTTTGTAGGTACATAATTATGTTTATTTTGACAGCTGTACCTTGCGGTTTTCTGGTCTGTTAAAATTGCTTTCAAATTGTTTCAAATTGTACTAAAAGAAAATCAAAATATGTCATCCTATACCAAATTTAATGCTCTTTATCATAAATGGTTTTCTGTTCCAATAAATACTTCCATTTTACATATGTTCTTAATCAGGTGTGGAAGGTATCTAGCAACATCACATTACAAAATGTAATTAAGAACAACTGCAAAACAGAAGCATTGGTTTGAACAAAGAAACATTCATAAGAAATAACACCAAATTATGTACAGGATTACATATTTTTGTTTAGTTTGGGAGAACTTAAACACATTTTAACGTCATTTTAACAGACCGAAATCGGGATTCCCCCCGGCAAGGTGGACATATATAGGCTTTATCACTGAAATGTACTTCGTGCGACATTGGCAACAAGTGCACGTTGAGGCAAGGTCATCACGGTAAATGATCTGGTGGGGGTTCGTCGAGCACGAGGTCGACCAAACCTCCGCCAGGGGATTGACGGACCTTGGCTAAATGATGACGTTGTATAACTGACCGTCAAAGTCGACAGTTCCCGATCCGTCAGTATCGATCTCTGCGATCATCTCGTCCAGCTGATCGGGGGTGAGTTGATCGTCCAAGGCCATCAGGATCTCCCGCAGGCTCGAGGTGGGGATGTATCCGTTGCCTGGGGACAGATACAGCATGTTACGTCACTTCGGAAGTGTTCGGGTGTTTCCGTTGAGTCTGTATCTCCCGCAGGCTCGAGGTGGGGATGTATCCGTTGCCTGGGGACAGATACAACATGTTACGTCACTTCGGAAGTGTTCGGGTGTTTCCGTTGAGTCTGTATCTCCCGCAGGCTCGAGGTGGGGATGTATCCGTTGCCTGGGGACAGATACAGCATGTTACGTCACTTCGGAAGTGTTCGCGTGTTTCCGTTGAGTCTGTATCTCCCGCAGGCTCGAGGTGGGGATGTATCCGTTGCCTGGGGACAGATACAGCATGTTACGTCACTTCGGAAGTGTTCGCGTGTTTCCGTTGAGTCTGTATCTCCCGCAGGCTCGAGGTGGGGATGTATCCGTTGCCTGGGGACAGACACAGCATGTTACGTCACTTCGGAAGTGTTCGCGTGTTTCCGTTGAGTCTGTATCTCCCGAAGGCTCGAGGTGGGGATGTATCCGTTGCCTGGGGACAGATACAGCATGTTACGTCACTTCGGAAGTGTTCGCGTGTTTCCGTTGAGTCTGTATCTCCCGCAGGCTCGAGGTGGGGGTGTATCCGTTGCCTGGGGACAGATACAGCATGTTACGTCACTTCGGAAGTGTTCGCGTGTTTCCGTTGAGTCTGTATCTCCCGCAGGCTCGAGGTGGGGATGTATCCGTTGCCTGGGGACAGATACAGCATGTTACGTCACTTCGGAAGTGTTCGGGTGTTTCCGTTGAGTCTGTATCTCCCGCAGGCTCGAGGTGGGGATGTATCCGTTGCCTGGGGACAGATACAGCATGTTACGTCACTTCGGAAGTGTTCGCGTGTTTCCGTTGAGTCTGTATCTCCCGCAGGCTCGAGGTGGGGATGTATCCGTTGCCTGGGGACAGATACAGCATGTTACGTCACTTCGGAAGTGTTCGCGTGTTTCCGTTGAGTCTGTATCTCCCGCAGGCTCGAGGTGGGGATGTATCCGTTGCCTGGGGACAGATACAGCATGTTACGTCACTTCGGAAGTGTTCGGGTGTTTCCGTTGAGTCTGTATCTCCCGCAGGCTCGAGGTGGGGATGTATCCGTTGCCTGGGGACAGATACAGCATGTTACGTCACTTCGGAAGTGTTCGGGTGTTTCCGTTGAGTCTGTATCTCCCGCAGGCTCGAGGTGGGGATGTATCCGTTGCCTGGGGACAGATACAGCATGTTACGTCACTTCGGAAGTGTTCGGGTGTTTCCGTTGAGTCTGTATCTCCCGCAGGCTCGAGGTGGGGATGTATCCGTTGCCTGGGGACAGATACAGCATGTTACGTCACTTCGGAAGTGTTCGCCTGTTTCCGTTGAGTCTGTATCTCCCGCAGGCTCGAGGTGGGGGTGTATCCGTTGCCTGGGGACAGATACAGCATGTTACGTCACTTCGGAAGTGTTCGCGTGTTTCCGTTGAGTCTGTATCTCCCGCAGGCTCGAGGTGGGGGTGTATCCGTTGCCTGGGGACAGATACAGCATGTTACGTCACTTCGGAAGTGTTCGGGTGTTTCCGTTGAGTCTGTATCTCCCGCAGGCTCGAGGTGGGGATGTATCCGTTGCCTGGGGACAGATACAGCATGTTACGTCACTTCGGAAGTGTTCGGGTGTTTCCGTTGAGTCTGTATCTCCCGCAGGCTCGAGGTGGGGGTGTATCCGTTGCCTGGGGACAGATACAGCATGTTACGTCACTTCGGAAGTGTTCGGGTGTTTCCGTTGAGTCTGTATCTCCCGCAGGCTCGAGGTGGGGGTGTATCCGTTGCCTGGGGACAGATACAGCATGTTACGTCACTTCGGAAGTGTTCGCGTGTTTCCGTTGAGTCTGTATCTCCCGCAGGCTCGAGGTGGGGATGTATCCGTTGCCTGGGGACAGATACAGCATGTTACGTCACTTCGGAAGTGTTCGGGTGTTTCCGTTGAGTCTGTATCTCCCGCAGGCTCGAGGTGGGGATGTATCCGTTGCCTGGGGACAGATACAGCATGTAACGTCACTTCGGAAGTGTTCGGGTGTTTCCGTTGAGTCTGTATCTCCCGCAGGCTCGAGGTGGGGATGTATCCGTTGCCTGGGGACAGATACAGCATGTTACGTCACTTCGGAAGTGTTCGCGTGTTTCCGTTGAGTCTGTATCTCCCGCAGGCTCGAGGTGGGGATGTATCCGTTGCCTGGGGACAGATACAGCATGTAACGTCACTTCGGAAGTGTTCGGGTGTTTCCGTTGAGTCTGTATCTCCCGCAGGCTCGAGGTGGGGATGTATCCGTTGCCTGGGGACAGATACAGCATGTTACGTCACTTCGGAAGTGTTCGCGTGTTTCCGTTGAGTCTGTATCTCCCGCAGGCTCGAGGTGGGGATGTATCCGTTGCCTGGGGACAGATACAGCATGTTACGTCACTTCGGAAGTGTTCGGGTGTTTCCGTTGAGTCTGTATCTCCCGCAGGCTCGAGGTGGGGGTGTATCCGTTGCCTGGGGACAGATACAGCATGTTACGTCACTTCGGAAGTGTTCGGGTGTTTCCGTTGAGTCTGTATCTCCCGCAGGCTCGAGGTGGGGATGTATCCGTTGCCTGGGGACAGATACAGCATGTAACGTCACTTCGGAAGTGTTCGGGTGTTTCCGTTGAGTCTGTATCTCCCGCAGGCTCGAGGTGGGGATGTATCCGTTGCCTGGGGACAGATACAGCATGTTACGTCACTTCGGAAGTGTTCGCGTGTTTCCGTTGAGTCTGTATCTCCCGCAGGCTCGAGGTGGGGATGTATCCGTTGCCTGGGGACAGATACAGCATGTTACGTCACTTCGGAAGTGTTCGCGTGTTTCCGTTGAGTCTGTATCTCCCGCAGGCTCGAGGTGGGGATGTATCCGTTGCCTGGGGACAGATACAGCATGTTACGTCACTTCGGAAGTGTTCGCGTGTTTCCGTTGAGTCTGTATCTCCCGCAGGCTCGAGGTGGGGATGTATCCGTTGCCTGGGGACAGATACAGCATGTTACGTCACTTCGGAAGTGTTCGCGTGTTTCCGTTGAGTCTGTATCTCCCGCAGGCTCGAGGTGGGGATGTATCCGTTGCCTGGGGACAGATACAGCATGTTACGTCACTTCGGAAGTGTTCGCGTGTTTCCGTTGAGTCTGTATCTCCCGCAGGCTCGAGGTGGGGATGTATCCGTTGCCTGGGGACAGATACAGCATGTTACGTCACTTCGGAAGTGTTCGCGTGTTTCCGATAAACTCGAGATAAGTCGAAGGTTGGTTAAGGAATTACTGTAGTAGGTTGTTTCCCGTTTAGGGTCTGGTTGTCACTCAGCCGTAAGATAGTGTGAATATAGTTGAATAATAGTTTTAATTTTTCGTAGGAATACCCGTTATAGGGTGCACACCAGGTTTATCCGATGTGCCCCTCTTCAGGTAACTAACTAGGTTATTAGGGTGTTTGGATAGTTGGGAAGGAATGTCCGAGGGCTGTTAGTATGACAGCATTAGCATTCGCTATTACGACTGAGGAAAACCTCGGAAAAAACCTTCAGTCCGGATTCGAACCGGCGACCTCCCGAATTTGAGTTTCGCGTCTTACCGCTGAGCCACCTCTATCGGTTAATTGAATAATTTGCCCAGCGTTATTAGTACTGTCATGCTCCCGACATAGTCGAGTCCATTGTTACCAACTTTAGAGTTTATTTCTCTATTTTGCTACCGTCTAATTGATATAGGTCCATTAGAGATAGTTTACGGTTACCTGTAACGGTGGACGTAACCAAACAGGTAAATGCACCATACCTAGTGGAAGACTGCATTTACCGATGTTTGAAAGAAAGTCAGGGCCCAGATTAACAAAAGTGCTAAGGCGTCATAGTTTAGGCAAATAAAGTACCCATATGTCGTTCTGCAATGTCATAAAGATAAAATATAGTAGAGTATCAACTATTTAACTAACTGTATTTCATTTACGAATGTGTAGTAATAGCTAAAGATGATTTATCTTGATTAATCTTTTACCTTTTAGGATTTGCCTAACTCAACAACTTAAAGTTAGGCGTCTTGTGAATCCAGGCCCAGGGATCTGTAATTTTTTTATAATTCGCGCGGTTGATACAAATCTGAGTAGTTAGAAACGTAAAATCAGCGTTTATAGATAACGATATTTTTGTGAATCCAGGCCCAGGGATCTGTAATTTTCTTATAATTCGTGCAGGTAAAAGGAACAGTTGATAAAAATCTGAGTAGTTAGAAACGTAAAATCAGAGTTTATAGAATAACGATATTTTTTGTCAATAACCTGATCTCATAACACTGAATACAGTACTGGGTTGCTACTCGCTAGACTGAAAGCTGACAGATAAAAATTACAACAGTTTCCCTCTGCAGACTTTGGTTCGTGTTTATTAACAGAATGACACAGAATAATCACAGAGTGTTACAGAGTTGAACTATTTTCCGATGAGTCATTCTAGATCTGCCAAACAGTTTTGTTATTTACGACCGTATCGAACTGACAGGTCGCATGCGATACATTATTTATATTCAAACAAATCTCATAAACGTGATTACCATTTATATGAACAATACTGCATTATTCACGCGTGTTTTATTTGGTATTTCTCGCTGACGGTTTAAAAAAGTCTTTAATATGGATGAATCGACATCACAAAATATTTTTATATGTACAGGTAGTCAAAATAATGCCCGGTATTTGTAAGACCAGTAAAAGACGTAGCACCACTTATAAATTCAGGCCCAGGTTTCAATTCTTTCGAAAGCGCACCATGCAGTATAAAATATACGATTAGTACCTACATTTTCCTTCTTTTAAGTTAGTAATATCACAGATAACGGATTGTAGTAATATGTAAATCTTATGTACAAATGTCCTATAACGTTAACTATAGAGTACGATACTGTTGTGTCTACGATTTGTGTCTTGACTATTTTTTAAAATACCATTGTTTTATCATTTCTAAGTATCATTGACATATGCCATAGAGAACATGAGTATAAATTTGATTCTTGATTGAGTTATTAAAGTTCGGCGAGTTGTATCGTTGAGTTTATTAGTGTAGGGTAGAGCCCCAGCGGCCACTGGCGACTGTCTACACATAAATCGCTAGTAGTGTTGACGCAAACCGCTAGGTGCCGCCACACGTACCCACTGACTAGGCCGCGCTGATGTGGCGGCACCTAGCGGCTCCCCCCAGTACTACTAGCGTACACGGGCGATATAGGGAGTATTCACGTGACGTCACATCGGCCATATTGGAGGCCACCTATAGTACTATTTCAAGTTTCATTCAGCTGTCAATAGAAAAGAATAATATTGTTTACGGGGAAATATGACAAGTTTGAACACGTATATCCCCCGATAAAGTATACGAAAATAATTATTGTATGCTTTTGTAAACGATTAATAGAGTAATCGAGACAAAAGAGTTTGTTTATGTTGCTTTTAAGTGACAATAGCAAACCAAAGTTAGAGAACAGTTGAATTTGAATCAAACGCCAGCTGAAACATAGTAACAATGAACTACCATTCACATGCCATTGTGACCTCCAATGTGGCATACCCTACACTAATAAACTCAATTGTTGCATACTTGATACATAGGTTAAATAATCACATTCCCAAGATAATGTATCTTTATCAGGATATAACTAAACCCATTCACGCCCTGTTTTAATGTCGGCACCATCTCTCGGCTCAACAATGAGTTATTGACTAAAGGGCTCAGATTTGTCGCCGTGTACATTAATATTCATAACCTATTTACATCTCTTACAAGAGACAAAGCCCCTCCACGCAGATATAATAATTGCCTATTACATATTTATGCCGGTTCTCATCTTAGTTACGACACTTTCCATAAATATATATTTTCCACGAGTTTGAAATATTAGAGTCTGTACAGTCAAGTGCAAAAGTGACTCTGTCTGGTTACAATGCCACGTGTCGATGTAGAATATATCCGTATACAACATTATAAAAACTTGTGAACAGCGCCGACCAAAGAAAAGAAACAGTTACTAGATAGTATGTAATAAGCTCACTGAACCATCAACAAAAATATAAAGAATGCAAATAACACATAGATAAATAGATGATTTTCAGAATTGATGTAGAAAGCCGTGATTTGCTCTATCTAAGGGTTATTTAAGCCTGTATTACACGGTCAAACTTTTCATTCAAGAAGTTGAATTCAATCTTGAGTTCAACTAATTTGACCGTGTAATCGCCAAACTTGAATGAAAAAAATTGAGCTCAAGACTTGAATTCAATGTTGAGTTCAACTTTTTTCAATTAGCGCATGCTCTAATTTCCATCAAACTTGAAGGTAACCAACCAATCAGGATCAACCTGGACCTGCACTGGCGCACTCCAGAGGCTTCGGCCAAAACTAAACGCAAACATAACCTAAACCAACGAGGTTATATGGTTATATAAAGTGGTTATATAAATGAGCCTTGTTTGTACGCGATGTCATCGCCGGATTACCATAATCGGTGATAATCTTATTATAATTGTTTCAATTTAGAATCTTAGGCTAGCCATCTGAATGAACATTAAGGTTATGATTGGTTACCTAGGCTAGGCCTAGGCCTACCTAGGTTTAGTAATGTCAGTGGGCTTAAGCTCAATAATGTTAGTACTATGTAGTCCTACTACTGAACCATGAATTACAATTCCTATATGTATATTATGTATATACAATTGCAGAGAAATAAAATACAAATGCATGCATAGGGACCTAGGCCTAGGCTTATGCTAGGAATACGCGGGAACGGGAATAGGCCTACGGAATTCAACCAATCAGGACACAAGTTACACATCTACTCAAATTGAACCGTGTAACTGGACTTTCAATGTTTCCTTCAATTATTTTCCTCAAATCTTGAATTCAAGATTGAGTTCAACTTCTTGAATGCAAAATTTGACCGTGTAATACAGGCTTTATAGTTATGTTAAGGTAAATTTTTCTTTGTTGTGCATTGTTATCATTGAAGATCTAGAGGGCCATGGTTAGCTTTATCTAATGCCGACATTACACGACTCAATAGGGCACAAGCAACACCGAAAGACAACAATGGAACAAATGAATTGAACTGATGGACAAACAATCAGCCGTCAAAATAATAAAATTGGAACCATAGAAATAAAAACAAGTGTAGCAATAGTATCTGCTCGCCATTTAAAACTTTTAATGATAGACAACGACTAAGTGAAAGTTTTGTATGTGTATTTGTTTGTTTTTGTTTAGTTTTCAAAAATCAGAAGAAATTATTTTTTGACAGCTTGTTGTTTGTCCATCGATTCAATTCATTTGTTTCATTGTTGTCGTTTGGTGTTGCTAGTGCTCTATACTTTTGTCAAACTTATTAAATTCAAGAACAAAAGCGAATCAAAAACAGTTTGGTAAAAAACTGCAACAATATAGCTTCTATTTGATGCTTTTTTGTCCTTGAACTCAAAAAGTTTGACGAAAGTATTGAACCGTGTAATGTGGATATTAGGGTCCTAGATCAATTCTGAAAAGGTATATTCATAGGTTGCACGTACGTCACATCTTTGCGCGTAGCGGCCACATTTGTGATCGCAAACATTGACGTTACCATGAAGAAACAATAATTGAAGGCTATTGTGGTAGAGCACAGAAATTCTTAGTTCTTTAAAATTCAGTCTGTTTTTTGAGATAAAATTGGTATGTGTGTTAATATTTTATTTATTACTTATGTTTACTTTTTAATTTCTAAATTAGGCTTATTTATTAAATTTCAATAATATTTGCCAATGATCTAGGATTGGTCCGCATCAATTGTGTTGCAATCATGGCCGCTGTGACGTCACGTGGGAACTATGAATTGTTTGTGTGGTCGCTATTCCTAATGCTAATTTATAATTCGCCGGGTAGGTTGCCAATCGAGAAAGATGACCAAGGTCAAAGATATTACAATATTCCCTACGGGAACCAAGGTATTCCCATCTATGCCAGGCCCCCGTGGTGGGCCGAGTTTGGTACAGTCAATGCCACCACCTTATCACTCGTCATATCTTTCTCCCACCTTCTTTGTCTTACTCGTCATATCTTCCTCTCACCTTCTTTGTCGTAGAGTCTGAACGCTTCCTTGAGTTCCTTCTGCATCACTTCGTTGTCTTCGTCCAGGAAGTGCATCGCGACCCGGCAGAACGAGTCGAAGTCCAGCTTACCACTCTCTACAACATAAAGATATTTTATGTATTTTAAAACATAACAAATGTTGACATCAACCAAACAGCGAAACCAAACAAATTTCATGGGAACCTGAGTTTTGTTCCTTTGGATTCTGATTTATACTATTACATTCAATAATAATTAATATATATATTATAAAATAATAAAAGTATATGTTTCTTTTCCCCCGGTGTACTGGCCCCGGGTAAATCCATTGCGAGTATTTTAATTGTTTCTAGTTTAGGACTTTAGTATCTACTTGTGGGAGGGGGCATAGTTTTCTAGGAATGCATTGTTATACTGTTGATAGATGCAGCAATTTGTTTGCTTTTGTGCGTAGATTTCCAACGATGTAAACTACAGTAGTGATTACTGAACACTACCCTTCCTGCTGAACTTCTAAAAAGTAAAAAACAATTTTTTCGCAATGGAGTCTAAAAAAATAAAGAACAAATATAAAAATTATAAAAAAAAAACTCGATTACAAACAAAGTTAATTCAAAAGCACTCGTTTTTTTTCTTCCGGCACTTCGTGGAATGTAAAATGGGGAAGCCCAACTACCACGTTCCCTGAACTCTTGTCTAATCATCAAACTTGAAACAAAAGTAATCTTATACCTTCGCTCTATGCAGACAGTAATTATAAAATTCCTGAGTGTAGAAGAGAAGCAGCGAGAAAACATGCAAATATGTGGGTGGCACATGGCGGCCAAACTTTGCAGGAATCCGGGCCCGGCCTACATAGTCGATGGTTCAGCAATGTCTCGATAAAATGTTGAAAAAGTTTAGAAATTCAGTTCATAAAATAGGTAAACAATTTTTGTCTGTTAAGTATCTTTTGTTTCAAATAATGTTCAAATACTGCTTTAAATTGCTACACGAATTAA
>OX246744.1:30881430-30930104 GCA_945910005.1 Isoperla grammatica
AATCTGGGCTCTGCAGCTGTCTATAACTGAACTGCACTCTATTTAAATATTAACTTGCAACTCAGTCAATTAACTTATTTTTGATAACTTAATACCCAACATGGTTGCATGTGCTATGGTTCGACACCTCTCTCTATGCAACGAGAGTTATCGAGACTACAATGTTATTAAGGGAGTGTTTTCAGCCATAGACCCATGAGTAGACATAATGTGTATAATGTTTACTACGAAACGAAGAAAAGGTAAGTTTAGAGTTTGCACCTTGTAGATACTAAAGTGAATTGTTCTAATGTAGTTAGTGTAGGCCTAGAGTAAATTCACTAGGAATACTTAACATTTCAGCAATTGTATTACTATAGTATTGATTGTAACTATTCACCTACGCTATCTAACGACCATAAGCATTTATTCGTATGTGTGTACACCGGACTACAACAGTAAATCGAGTGTACAACGGAAACATATAATACTCGAGCAACTCTTTTGCACAGGTCTTTTCACCCAATATGGCGGCTGATGATATTTATTTATGTACTTAATATTTCTATTGATACAATACGATATAATTAATATAAGGTTAAGTACAAAAGAACTCAGCTCCATACTCAAGGAGTGATGCGCAAAATTAAACACACTAAAATTATCTAGAAACTAAATATTACTATGAAGGTTTAAAATTACATAATATAACCGGAAAAAACATTATAAAAATGAAGCCTTTGACCTCAAGGGAAAGAGTTTTCCTCCTCTCGGGAAGAATTTGAGATACCTGAAATGTTGCGTTGTAATTAAAAATATACAAAAATAATTTCATCACGTGTAAATCGACTAAATAGGTGGAACATTATTGAAAACAAATTACGAAAAATCAGTTTTTTTTTTTAGCAGGAGAGTAACGTCTTCCTATTTTTGTCTAATTTAGTGTGTGCGAATTTATTTAAATTGCAAGTGTACCGGTGATATATTCGTACATCCTTAGGAATTATGCACAATTTTATGTACCTATATTCAAAGTTGACGAAGCGAAACACCAAAATGATAAAACTAGTCCTGTGCACTCGTAAGATATGACGAAATGAACTGGAATGGCCTTTATCTGGCTTGTTGGTTTAGTGGTTAGCATCCCTGCTTCCAATTCCCGGGTTCAAATCCCGGTTCAAGCAATAGTTCTTTAATTTCTAATATGGATTCAATTCCATCACTTCTTGGCTTAGGAATAACTAAACGGTGACAGGAGCCGTCCTAGCAACGAAGCACTCAATAAATTCGCTTGTTGATTCTGGCATTTGTCCGCAGGTGTTCGCACTGTCCAATCACTGATTCAAATGTTTCATATTTGCCATAGATCTTTGATTGGTTATCGCTCACTCGTCGATGGTGTTTGGAGCCTACAGGGTTGGTTTAGTCGCTTTAAATTAGAAGTCCCCCACTGAAAAACTGTCTTGTTACTTAGAGGGTAGATTCTTTAAATACAAATTTACTGTATTTATTTCTGTTTTATTAATCGCCTCCGTATCGATGGCCGCCATGTTGGATCAAAGTCCTTTGTGTTCAGACAGGGCCGGAGAATTTCTTCAGCGCGCATTTTGAACTTAAGATTAATGTAGAAATGTAGAAACACCACCAGAAGAGAAAACTGAAATCCAGGGAAATGGAAAATGCTCTCCGGAAATCCCAAGCCTCAAAACCCTTGGAAATGTCTCGCATTTTCATTTTCATGAAGAGTTAGGTGGGATAATTTATGAAAACATAATTTCTTGCAAAAAGTTTAACAAGTGAATCCAGTAAAGTTAGATAAAATCATGGAGAAAGAAACGTTTTAACATATTCTGCCAGTCACACTGAATGATATTTAATTCTTTTGAACGAAGTTACTGCAAACATTGTCTTTTGAGTTCTTATATTTGAAAATGTTTTCAGCTTATTGAGAAGGGTTATTGTTAATTTTCCTCGTCAGAAACAGTTAATCGAATTAACTATAATCTATTTTAATGAAATATTCTGATCGAAATCTGCTTTGTATTTTAATATAATGCCTCTAGTATGTGCATACAAGAAATATAAAAAAGCATACTGAATTTTATTAGAAAATTTCGTGATATTAATTCTAGAGAAAAATTGGATTTTTTCTTCACAAAAAAGACAAAAACATTTTAATATAAATCGTGATTATCCTTTGTTCACATATTAATATATTTAAGCTCTTCGCATTATTAAAAGATCTCAAAGAATCTTCACATTCAGTAATCCGAAGCTATAATAAAACCATTAGAGATTTTATTTTGATTGCTTTACTTTTTATATATATTTAATAAACAGAATAGAAACGAAACGTTTTGCAATATACAATTATTTATACTGCTCTCGCTGTAACGTACAAGGTGTTGTCGTCACGGATTATGTAATAATTTCCCCTCCCCCTCTCCTCCTCCACTCGGTACGGCTGAGCGCTTGCGAGAAAGGTATGCGGGGAGGGTTGCGGTCAACAAGCCAGGTGTCACTGTTTAAAATAGCAATCTTTTGAAGTAGTTAAATGTTACAATTTCTCAATTACTTCTCAGATATATGGAATAATCACGAATCATATATATAAAATTAACTTTGAATTTTAAAACTAGCTTGAAAACAGTCAGTTTTAAGCAGTGGTCTCGTCATCATTATAATTTTCAGACTACGCCAACATTGTTAACATTGAAGCTATTTTTAAGATTGAAAATTAATTTTATATCAAGTTTTCGTGATTAATTCATATGACTGCGAAGTAATTGAGAAATTGTAACAATTAACAACGTCAAATGATTGCTATTTTAAACAATGACACATGGCTTGTTGACCGCAACCCTCCCCGCATACCTTTCTCGCAAGCGCTCAGCCGGTACCGAGTGTAGGTGGAAAGGGGGAGTGGAAATTATTACACAATCCGTGACGACAACACCTTGTTCGTTACAGAGAGAGCAGTATACCAGCTAAGCGCTCAGCCGGTACCGAGTGGAGATGGAAAGGGGGAGGGGAAATTATTACATAATCCGTGACGACAACACATTGTACGTCACAGCGAGAGCAGTATACCAGCTAAGCGCTCAGCCGGTACCGAGTGGAGGTGGAAAGGGGGAGGGGAAATTATTACATAATCCGTGACGACAACACCTTGTACGTTACAGCGAGAGCAGTATACCAGCTAAGCGCTCAGCCGGTACCGAGTGGAGGTGGAAAGGTGGAGGGGAAATTATTACATAATCCGTGACGACAACACCTTGTACGTTACAGCGAGAGCAGTATACCAGCTAAGCGCTCAGCCGGTACCGAGTGGAGGTGGAAAGGGAGAGGGGAAGTTATTACATAATCCGTGACGACACCTTGTACGTTACAGCGAGAGCAGTATACCAGCTAAGCGCTCAGCCGGTACCGAGTGGAGGTGGAAAGGGAGAGGGGAAGTTATTACATAATCCGTGACGACACCTTGTACGTTACAGCGAGAGCAGTATACCAGCTAAGCGCTCAGCCGGTACCGAGTGGAGGTGGAAAGGGGGAGTGGAAATTATTACATAATCCGTGACGACAACACCTTGTACGTTACAGCGAGAGCAGTATACCAGCTAAGCGCTCAGCCGGTACCGAGTGGAGGTGGAAAGGGGGAGTGGAAATTATTACATAATCCGTGACGACAACACCTTGTACGTTACTGCGAGAGCAGTATACCAGCTAAGCGCTCAGCCGGTACCGAGTGGAGGTGGAAAGGGGGAGTGGAAATTATTACATAATCCGTGACGACAACACCTTGTACGTTACTGCGAGAGCAGTATACCAGCTAAGCGCTCTGCCGGTACCGAGTGGAGGTGGAAAGGGGGAGTGGAAATTATTACATAATCCGTGACGACAACACCTTGTACGTTACAGCGAGAGCAGTATACCAGCTAAGCGCTCAGCCGGTACCGAGTGGAGGTGGAAAGGGGGAGGGGAAATTATTACATAATCCGTGACGACACCTTGTACGTTACAGCGAGAGCAGTATACCAGCTAAGCGCTCAGCCGGTACCGAGTGGAGGTGGAAAGGGGGAGTGGAAATTATTACATAATCCGTGACGACAACACCTTGTACGTTACAGCGAGAGCAGTCTACAAGTGTCTAGACACGTCATAAACTAACACTGTGCTGTGTTGTCCGGACACGAACTCCCATGTGTCAGTCCATCCCTTTAAACATTCCATGACGATGACCTAATTTCTCCCCTCTTCTCTCAACCCCCTCCAGCGCCTCCCAAGGGACCGACTGTCTCGCGTTTCCGAGAACCAGAACCGGATATGTTATTAACTAAGTTGCAATATACATTTGAGTGGTAATATAATTGTGAAAATCGATTTAAGTTTCTGTGTCAGTGATGTAGGATAATAATTGTCTGTCTAGGATAGACTTCAGTTGATATCGATGTCGAATGACACCACTTGGTTGCACGTACATCCCACCTCTGAGACCAAACTTGACAGCTGTTTACTACTTGTACGCTATCGGCTCGTCTTCTACGCCCACAGCCCATTGGTATAGGACCTGCGTCCGCACGTGTTGCAGCAAGGACATTGCTTGAGTATCGGTACTAAAGGCGTATCTCAAATCTCTATTTTGGCCTACTTCGCCTACCTCGCCAACTAAAACAACAATTACCAATTGTTATAATTAATTGTTACTAATTGTTAGGTTAGTCGGCTACGCTAGTCGACTAGCGAAACACATCGATTTGAGACACAGCCTGAATGTAATAGCGTTGAGTTAGTTATATATGGTAGAATCGCAACGCAATCGTCCGTTTGTCTACCGCCTTATGCTGCCTAATATACTTTAGTCGGGTAGTAGAAGTTCGCCAAGCGACGCGATGACGAAGCTTTCGGCTGTCTTCGTATATCTTCGGGGAAGTAGCCGACCTATCAGGCTCCGTCATCGCGTCGCTTGGCGAACTTCTACTACCCGACTAAAGTATTAGTATTTTGGGCAGTAAAAGGCGGTAGACAAACTGCCGATTGCGTTGCGACTCAACCCTATATTACTCACTCAACGATAATATGTTTGTGTTCTTGGGAAATCTGCCAACCTTATATAACGTGGAATAAAACACAAGACGTTTCATAAGAATGATGTTTATTCTACTGTATGTTACATAGTATTACTGTTCGTTGTAAGACGAAGCCTAAACATGTGTGATTGAGTTTCAATACAAATATTCAAGCATGAACAAAACAAAGACTGAAAGATAACACTTGGATTGTGAAAGTGCTGTTTACACTTCTAAATGTTATAATCTTTGTTCGTTATTGTTTTGGTCGCTCTTTGTTTGGCATGTGAGTTGCTTATTCTGAACCGTCGTGGGTTCCCTGTGTTGGTACGGTGGATGTGTGGGCCAAGTAGATGACAGGGCAGAAGAAGCACCCCTAGTCATGCGCCAAGTAGATGGTAGTGCAGTTTGGACACCCCTAGTCGCCAGTCATCATTTCCATGAACTCTGAAAAACAAATTATAATATTAATTTTTCATATTTTATTCTCTGCCCACGCAATAACAGGAGGTTATTTCAAACGGTCTGTGATAAATGAGGAACCCTTGAAACCTTCATATAATACCATTAGTAGGGAAGGATACCTACGGCAAAAACCGCACAACATTTTCATTTATTAATTATTAAATCTCAAGAATGGGCTTCGAAATCTAAAATCTGAATCAACAGCGCACTGTGGTTTGGTAAGCTCTACATACTGAATGCTCTAACTCTAAGTAAATGTGTCTTTCATTGTTATGAGTATGTTATATATATAATTTAATTGATTTTATTACTAATTGTCGAATTAATAATCAAAATAACTACGCTAATGGTTATATTTCATTCAGTCTGTAGGGCTTATAAAAACACAGTGCGCTGTTGATTTAGATTTTCGATTTCGTGTTGCAATCTTGAAATATAATTTAATAATGAAACTTTTCTGCGGTTTTTGACGTAGAGACTACCCTTCGCTGCCTCAGCTAGTTTATTTTTTCGTGTTATCTTCTAAAGTTCGTATCAAACCAACATCCACGCCGGTAAAGTGGACTCCTCAAAGGGAGGCTTATTTCCCGTTCACTGTGCAAGTTGTAAACGTCAGGCTTGTCACCAGGAAGGATGCACAGCTTAGAAAAAAAGCGGGCATCGGCCAACGGATGTCCACGGGTCCAAGCCACTCGCTTGACAATGGCGAAGAGGTTCGCTGTTATACCTGAGACGATTGTCCTTGCAAGCGTTCAAGGTCCATGTGGTTTGACGCTGTATTTACTATGTTAGAAGGTAAGTGATTTGCAAAATAAAGGGGATGATTGACTCGCATTATGCCGGCGTGGATGTTGGTTTGAGACCAACTTTAAACTAAGAAAGCTAGAGCGAAACGCACCATTATCTATTATTTCTGAGGGATCCTCACTATAGCTGCCCCAACGAAAGTATTCTGATGCTTACGACACAGCCGAGTCAAGGTGACCACTCTATTTTCTACTTCGCTAATTCATATTATCTAATCTAAACAGGTACATTGGGGATAATTTTACACCCTCCGTTGGTTACCTGTAACGGTGGGTGTGGCCAAACCGCCTGTGCACTCGACTAAGCCGAACCGTGCATTTACGAATGTGTGAAAGAACGCCAGGGCGCGGTTGAAAATGGCAGTAGACAATGACCTGAGATCGGTATGCGAATACTTTCGTTGGGACTAGTATATATATGTCTATGTGACACCATTGCCAGGCTCATCTGGTTTATCTAGAACATGTTTACCCATTTATCACTCAACGATGTTTATAAGCTCATCTCTCTTGCGGATATTTTTGTTCGCGTTTGAAGGAGAACATTTCCTTAAACTGCGTCCCACTATTTGAATACACATTTAAAAACCTGATGCATTTATCTTCAAAAAGATTTTAAACAACTCAGAGCGTCGTTTTAGACTACAAATTCGAAACATTTTTATCAAATTGAGTTCTATTCTACACAAAAAGCTTCTTTTTATAACCACTCTGTGAAAATTGGCGTCTTCTGCAAGGGTAATCTAACTACTTGCGTGAAAAGAAGACGGAGCTTTTAACCGGCGAAGCTAAACTGTCTCCAGAACGACTCGGAAGCCATTTTGTGAATACATTTCTGCGTAGTTACAGCCAAGAAAAATTATTTTCCAATCTATGAATATACTATCCCATCCTCTATATATTCTCTCATACCGACCTCTAATCTTTATCTACCACACATTTCATGCACGCTGTTTCAACAAATATGAGCAGATTTCTGGCGTTCCTTCACACATTCGTAGAGCAAGTCCCTTATAGTATTCTAGTGCCAACGAAAGTATTCGCATACCGATCTCAGGTCATTGTCTACCGCCCCTTTCAACCGCGCCAACTAAAAGAAAATCAACTGATACCTGGCGTTCTTTCACACATTCGTAAATGCACGGTTAGGCTTAGTCGAGTGCACAGGCGGTTTGGCCACACCCACAGTTACAGGTAACCAACGGAAGGGCTTAAATTATCCCCAATGTACCTATGTAGATTAAATGGTAGGAATTAGAGAAGTAGAAAATTAAGTTGTCACCTTGGACTCGGCTGTGTCGTAAGCAGCAGAATACTTTCGTTGGGGCAACTATATAGTAATGAATTATCATAAAAGTGATTGCACAGCAACCTTAGTGTCGGAGCCAATCACAGGTGGTTCTTTAAAATACTGACATTTGGTTGGCCAAGCCTCACTCATCTATGAAGTCAGCATCCACAAAGTTGCTGTGGAGCACCTACATAGTCACGCCCACTTTGTCAGGAGTTTACAGGCATCTAAGCCAAGGTAGTAGATTGTCCCTAATGGACCTGTTTCAAATAGATGGAAGGAACTAGACAAGTAGAAAAATAAAGTGACTGGGCATTAAAACCCCCCAAAATTAATGCTTCTTATTATATCATGAGAACGCTTCCAAATATTGAAAAAGTGACTCTGGTCCTGTCTTTGGTTTTGTATCAGCTACAAAACGGGTTTAAAAACATTCACAGCTTGTTATCGTTACGATTGTGATTTTATTTTTAATTTAATAATTAAGAATTACCGAAAAACAAAATAACGACCGTACATTTTTTTCTTACTTTTAAACCTCATTGTGTACTGATACAAAACCAAAGAGGGATCAGAATTACTTTTTCAATAATTGAAGCGTTCTCATGGTATAATAAAAAACTTTAATTTTGCGCGGTTTTAATGCCCAGACCCGTTAAGTTGGTACCATTGGTCAGCATGATCCTACAGTGTATTGCAATGAATCTGTGGTCCTAGGATCCCGCCCACCTTCCCCTACTTCACTCCATACCACGAATCGCCGGCTCGAGCCAGCCGCGAGGGGTACCCCGCCGAGCCGGCGATTCGAGGTATGGAGTGAAGTAGGGGGAGGTGGGCGGGATCCTAGGACCACAGATTCATTGCAATACACTGTAGTAACGTTGGGACACTCTACACACTTGCCTGTATAATCCACCGCTTGTGGAAACCCTCCCCTGACCGGGCTCCGAGGGCGGGGGGGGGGGGGAGGGGGAGGGGAGGGGAGTGCAGCCATGCGACGTTATCTCTAACCCACAGCGAACTCTCGTGACAGCTCAATGAACTAATCAGTCAAGCTCTTCCATAGCAACAATATTATCTTGAATGTATTCGTTTATTGAATCGTGAAATGTGGAATATTCATCAGGTAATATGCAGGATGATGCGTGAGGTAAAACCGTATAGCGCTGCGGTATTGAATTGCAAATTTTGTAAACAAGAATTTTCATTAGCCTTGGGTGATATACAAAGGATGTTTGTACTTCGCTTCATTTCTAAATGTATAGTAAATATATTTTATATTATTATTGGCTCAGTGAAGAAAAGGCACAGGTTAAATCGGAATCATGTCATCTTGTATGTTTCTCACTCTGAATTCATTTTTAGGTATTCCTTTGTATATTTAAATGATTATCATTAAAATAATCTAATTTAGGGCTTTTGTGGAGGTTAGATATTTACGCGATCTACAGGTGTGGTGAAAATTTGTTCGAATTTAGGTAAAATTTTGAAAATATTTACGAATTTTATTTTTAACAAAAAATGCAATACATTTTGAGTTCTGTTTCAATACCTTTATAAATATCTGGCAGATATACATTCACAGAATAATTTTATTGAAATAACCGAAATACTCACAAACTTCTACCTCTTTTGTAGGTACATAATTATGTTTATTTTGACAGCTGTACCTTGCGGTTTTCTGGTCTATTAAAATTGCTTTCAAATGGTTTCAAATTGTACTAAAAGAAAATCAAAATAGCTCATCCTATAAAAAATGTAATGCTCTTTCTTATGAATGTTTTTCTATTCCACTAAAAACTTCCATTTTGCAGATGTTCTTATAATAAGGACTGAAATGGGTCTAGCAACATCACATTACAAAATGTAATTAAGAACAACTGCACAGCGGAAGCATTGATTGAAATAAAAAACATTCATAAGAATGGACACTTTATTATTTAAAGGATGACATATTTTGATTTGCATTTGGAACAATTTAAACACATTTAAACACATTTTAACGTCATTAACGTCATATCACTGAAATGTACTTCGTACGACATTGGCAACAAGTGCACGTTGAGGCAAGGTCATCACGGTAAATGATCTGGCGGGGGATCGTCGAACTCAATGTCGACCGAACCTCCGCCAGGGGATTGACGGACCTTGGCTAAATGATGACGAGGTTATACTGACCGTCAAAGTCGACAGTTCCCGATCCATCAGTATCGATCTCAGCGATCATCTCGTCCAGCTGATCGGGGGTGAGTTGATCGTCCAAGGCCATGAGGATCTCCCGCAGGCTCGAGGTGGGGATGTATCCGTTGCCTGGGGACAGATACAGCATGTTACGTCACTTCGGAAGTGTTCGGGTGTTTCCGTTGAGTCTGTATCTCCCGCAGGCTCGAGGTGGGGATGTATCCGTTGCCTGGGGACAGATACAGCATGTTACGTCACTTCGGAAGTGTTCGGGTGTTTCCGTTGAGTCTGTATCTCCCGCAGGCTCGAGGTGGGGATGTATCCGTTGCCTGGGGACAGACACAGCATGTTACGTCACTTCGGAAGTGTTCGGGTGTTTCCGTTGAGTCTGTATCTCCCGCAGGCTCGAGGTGGGGATGTATCCGTTGCCTGGGGACAGATACAGCATGTTACGTCACTTCGGAAGTGTTCGGGTGTTTCCGTTGAGTCTGTATCTCCCGCAGGCTCGAGGTGGGGATGTATCCGTTGCCTGGGGACAGATACAGCATGTTACGTCACTTCGGAAGTGTTCGGGTGTTTCCGTTGAGTCTGTATCTCCCTCAGGCTCGAGGTGGGGATGTATCCGTTGCCTGGGGACAGATACAGCATGTTACGTCACTTCGGAAGTGTTCGGGTGTTTCCGTTGAGTCTGTATCTCCCGCAGGTTCGAGGTGGGGATGTATCCGTTGCCTGGGGACAGATACAGCATGTTACGTCACTTCGGAAGTGTTCGGGTGTTTCCGTTAAGATAGACTCGAGATAAGTCGATGGTTGGTTAAGGAATTACTGTAGTAGGTAGTTTCCCGTTTAGGGTCTGGTTGTCACTCAGCCGTAAGATAGTGTGAATATAGTTGAAATTTTTCGTAGGAATACCCTTTATAGGGTGCACACCAGCTTTACCCGATGTGCCCCTCTTCAGGTAACTAACTAGGTTATTAGGGTGTTTGGATAGTTGGGAAGGATTGTCCGAGGGCTGATAGTAGGACTCAATCCCAGCATTCACTATTACGACTGAGGAAAACCTAGGAAAAAACCTTCAGTCCGGAATCGAACCGGCGACCTCCCGAATTTGAGTTTCGCGTCTTACCGCTGAGCCACCTCTATCGGTTAATTGAATAATTTGCCCAGCGTTATTAGTACTGTCATGCTCTCGATATAGTCGAGTCCATTGTTACCAACTAAATAGTTTATTTCTCTATTTTGCTACCGTCTAATTGATATAGGTCCATTAGGGATAGTTTACGGTTACCTGTAACGGTGGACGTAACCAAACAGGTAAATGCACCATACCTAGTGGAAGACTGCATTTACCGATGTTTGAAAGAAAGTCAGGGCCCAGATTAACAAAAGTGCTAAGACGTCTTAGTGTAGGCAAATCTTAGAAATATAAAGTACCCATATGTCGTTCTGAATTGTCATAGAGATAAAATAAAGTAAAGTATAGATTATTTAACTAATTGTATTTAATTTACGAATGTGTAGTAATAGCTTAAGATGATTTATCTTGATTAATCTTTTACCTTTTAGGATTTGCCTAACTTAACAACTTAAAGTTATAAACTTATAATATGTATCTCCAATGTCTCTATTTAATCTGATCATAATATGTATTTTAAGTTTATGTATATTTAGTATGTTTATTATAAGATTGACGATGCCTATATTTGTACCATGTATTAATCGACAGGCAAATTAATAAATAGTAAATAATAAATAATAAAGTTAGGCGTCTTGTGAATCCAGGCCCTGGGATCTGTAATTTTCTTGTAATTTGCGCAGTTAAAAGAAACAGTTGATAAGAATCTGAGAAGCTAGAAACGTAAAATCAGAGTTTATAGATAACGATATTTTTGGTCAATAACCTGATCTCAAAACACTGAATACAGTACTGGGTTGCTACTCGCTAGACTGAAAGCTGACAGATAAAAATTACAACAGTTTCCCTCTGCAGACTTTGGTTCGTGTTTATTAACAGAATGACACAGAATAATTACAGCGTGTTACAGAGTTGAACTCTTTTCCGATGAGTCATTCTAGATCTGCCGAACAGTTTTGTTATTTACGACCGTATCGAACTGACAGGTCGCATGCCATACATTAAATTTATATTCAAACAAATCTCATGAACGTGATTACCATTTATATGAACAATACTGCATTATTCATGGGTGTTTTATTTTGTATTTCTCGCTGACGGTTTGAAAAGTCTTTAATATGGATGAAATCGACATAACAAAATAGTTCTATATGTACAGGTAGTCAAAATAATAGTCATAGTCATAAGACCACAAAAAGACTTAGGACCACTTATAAATCCAGGCGCAGGTTTCAATTCTTTCGAAAGCGCACCATGCAGTAAAATATATACGATTAGTACCTACATTTTCCTACTTTTAAGTTAGTAATACGTAAATCATATGTACACATTTCCTATAAAGTTAACTATAGAGTACGATACTGCTGTGTACATACGATTTGTATCTACCCTACTTTTAAAAATACCATTGTTTTATCATTTCTAAGTATCATTGACATATGCCATAGAGAACATGAGTATAAATTGGATTCTTGATTGAGTTATTAAAGTTCGGCGAGTTGTATCGTTGAGTTTATTAGTGTAGGGTAGAGCCCCAGCGGCCACTGGCGACTGTTTATCGATAATTCGCTAGTAATGTTGACGCGAACCGCTAGGTGCCGCCACACGTACCCACTGATTAGGCCGCGCTGATGTGGCGGCACCTAGCGGCTCCCCTCAGTACTACTAGCGTACACGGGCGATATAGGGAGTATTCACGTGACGTCACATCGGCCATATTGGAGGCCACCTATAGTACTATTTCAAGTTTCATTTAGCTGTCAATAGAAAACGAATAATATTGTTTACGGAGAAATATGACAAGTTTGAACAAGTATATCCCCCGATAAAGTGTACGAAAATGATAATTGTATGCTTTTGTAAACGACTAAAAGAGTAATCGAGACAAAATAGTTTGTTTATGTTGCTTTTAAGTGATAATAGTAAACCAAAGTTAGAGAACAGTTGAATTTGCGCCAAACGCCAGCTGAAACACAGTAACAGTGAACTACCAATCACATGCCATTGTGACCTCCAATGTGGCCTACCCTAAAACTCAATGGTTGCGTACTTGATACCATAGGTTAAATAATCACATTCCCAAGATAATGTATCTTTATCAGGATATTACTAAAACCATTCACGCCTTGTTTTAATGTCGGCACCATCTCTCGGCTCAACAATAAGTTATTGACTAAAGGGCTCAGATTTGTCGCCGTGTACATTAATATTCATAACCTATTTACATCTCTTACAAGAGACAAAGCCCCTCCACGCAGATATAATAATTGCCTATTACATATTTATGCCGGTTCTCATCTTAGTTACGACACTTTCCATAAATATATATTTTCCACGAGTTTGAAATATTAGATTCTACAGTCAAGTGCAAAAGTGACTCTGTCTGGGAACAGTTTCTTGTGTCGATGTAGAATATATACGTATATGTGATAAAAACTTGTGAACAGCGCCTACCAAAGATAAGAAACAGCTACTAGATTTGTAAATAGCTCATAACTTAAACTAAACCATCAACAAAAATATAAAGAAATCACATTGCACATACCTAAAAAGATGATTTTCATAATTGATCTAGAAAGCCGTAATTTGCTCTATCTAAGGGTTATTGATAGTTATGTTAAGGTGCATTTTTCATTGTTGTGCATTGTTATCATTGAAGATCTAGAGGGCCGTGATTAGCTCTATCTAATGCCGACATTACACAACTCAATACTTTCGTCAAACTTATTGAATTCAAGAACAAACGAATCAAAAACAGTTTTGTAAAAAACTGCAACAACATGGCTTCTTTTAATTGATGCTTTTTTGTCCTTGAACTCAAAAAGCTTGACGAAAGTATTGAACCGTGTAATGTGGATATTAATGTCCTAGATCAATTCTGAAAAAGGTCTATTGTTTATTGGTCGTTATTTCTAATGCTAATTTATAATTCGCCGCCGGGTAGGTTGCCAATCGAGAGAGATGAGCAAGGTATTCGCATCTATGCCAGGCCCCGCCCCCGCGGTGGGCCGAGTTTGGTACAGTCAATGCCACCACCATATCACTCGTCATATCTTCCTCTCACCTTCTTTGTCGTACTCGTCATATCTTCCTCTCACCTTCTTTGTCGTACTCGTCATATCTTCCTCTCACCTTCTTTGTCGTACTCGTCATATCTTCCTCTCACCTTCTTTGTCGTACTCGTCATATCTTCCTCTCACCTTCTTTGTCGTACTCGTCATATCTTCCTCTCACCTTCTTTGTCGTACTCGTCATATCTTCCTCTCACCTTCTTTGTCGTACTCGTCATAACTTCCTCTCACCTTCTTTGTCGTACTCGTCATATCTTCCTCTCACCTTCTTTGTCGTACTCGTCATATCTTCCTCTCACCTTCTTTGTCGTACTCGTCATATCTTCCTCTCACCTTCTTTGTCGTACTCGTCATATCTTCCTCTCACCTTCTTTGTCGTACTCGTCATATCTTCCTCTCACCTTCTTTGTCGTACTCGTCATATCTTCCTCTCACCTTCTTTGTCGTACTCGTCATATCTTCCTCTCACCTTCTTTGTCGTAGAGTCTGAACGCTTCCTTGAGTTCCTTCTGCATCACTTCGTTGTCTTCGTCCAGGAAGTGCATCGCGACCCGGCAGAACGAGTCGAAGTCCAGCTTACCACTCTCTGCAACATAAAGATATTTTATGTATTATTAAAACATAACAAATGTTGACATCAACCAAACAGCGAAACTAAACAATTACTTATCGTATTTCATGGGAACCTGAGTTTTGTTTCTTTGGATTCTGATTTAAATATTACAATCAATAATAATTAATATATATATATATATTATAAAATATTAAAAGTATGTTTCTTTTCCCCAGGTGTACTGGCCTCTGTTAAATCCATTGCGAGTTTTTAATTATTTCTAGTTTAGGACTTTTACTTGTGGGAGGGAGGGAACAGTTTTCTAGGAAAGCATGGTTATACTGTTGACAGATGCGGCAATTTGCTTGCTTTTGTGCGTAGATTTCCAACGATGTAAACTACAGTACTGAACACAACCCTTCCTGCTGAACTTCTAAAATGTAAAACAAAATTTTTTCGCAATAAAGTCTAAACAAATAATGAACTAATATAAAAATAAAAATAAAAAATGAACAAGATCCATATTTAATAAGTTAATTCAAAAACACTTGGTTTTTTTCTTACGGCACTTCGTGGAATGTAAAATGGGGAAGCTCACTTCCGCGTTACAACAATCCTGAACTCTAGTCTAATCTTCAAACTTGAAACAAAACTAATCTTATACCTTCGCTCTATGTAGAAAGTAATTATAAAATTCCTCGGTGTAGAAGAAAAGCAGCGAGAAAACATGCAAATATGTGGGTGGCACATGGCGGCCAAACTTTGCAGGAATCCGGGCCCGGCCTACATAGTCGATAGTTCAGCAATTTCTCGATAAAATGTTGAGAAATCTTAGAAATTCAGTTCATAAAATAGGTAAAGATTTTTAGTCTGTCTTTGTTTAAAATGATGTTCAAATACTGCTTTAAATTGCTACACGCATTAAGATGGTATAAATAAAAATAATAATTCTTGTGTTTTTATCTTCCGTTGCATTATTTATGATTATATTCGACTACTTAATTATTATTTAATCACTATTATTGCAATATTTAGACAAATCTTTGATGAAGTAAAATAAATAATCACCTCGGAGGGTTAATAATAACTTTAGTATTGATTGTAACAATGAACTACTAATCACATGACATTGTGGCACCCAGTACGGCCGTTAGGCGCAATATGCGAATACGCCCTTTAGTAAAGTATGACCGCTCATAGTAGAAACGAAACGTTTAGAGCTAATTGTCCTTGTTTGTGTATTGAAACATTATAATCGACTTGTAAACCAAGATTTACTAAAAAAAAAACACAGTTGCCAATTTTGTAATAAAGGGAGTCGAAAGAATTCACCCTTTGAAAAAATAAGAATTGCAATGAAATGACAACAGCGCGCTACCTTTTGGCCCTTGAAACCCTATTTCACAGTCTATTAGACACACATTGGTCATTAGCTCTAAACGTTTCGTTTCCACTGTGAGCGGAAAGACTTCACCAAAATTAATTTTCGACTTCTCGAGTAACAAGAACTAATTTTCGGCGGCCAACATTACACCACACATTATGTGCTTCATTGTTATGACGGCTCAAGTCACCACTTATATAAACACAAATATCTCGTTGATAGATTCAAATCAAGTTCCATCGTTTAAAAAGAAAAGCTCGAGCCGGGATTTTTACCCTAAAGTCGTCTGCATCGGAAGCAGGAAAATTAAGAATAAAATTATTACATTCCTTCAATTTATTTATTTAAATTACGTTTACACCCTTTTGTACAAAGAGAGTAACAAATCAGTTGTATCAAACTCAAACTAATACTTAATTCTTTTATAAACAAATATTTAAGTTAATATATTTTGGATCTTCCATGAGATCTTTTTAATAAGATTGAAATATCATCTAAAATTAATTAAATTTTATATTTTACAGAAGAACAATGCCAACTCTAAAACTGAACTCTGAAGAAGACTGTTTATTAAAAAAAATATATATTCAAGTTATTATTTTTATAAAAGAACAGAATAAAATTACTTGTTTCTTGTTTCGGAAAAGAGTCTACTCTGAGCCAGCCATTGTTTTAGAGTCGTCCCAACCGTTGCTGCCTGAACCCCCCCCCCCCCCCCCCCCCCCCCGTGTTCCCGGGTCCCGGCGCAGTTTCGCTGCCGGCGTCGCTGCCTCTATTGTTCCCGAAGGAAGGAAGGAACGAGCGGATCCAGGAACGGGGGATACTTTAAAAAGTAAAGCCGAGCGCACAGAACATAGGACAGACAGGCCCGCAAGGTGTAATTTGCATATTGTGTTTCTAGACGTTGTTAGCGAAACAGGCTTCCATGTCGCATTTTACAGCTGACGATTTCGTCTTCAAACGATCAAAGTCGAACACACGAAGCTCTTTTACTATTGAAGCGGAGGTTTCCATCGGATTCAATGAAACTATACTTGTCTGTTTTTTACTTTACTTACTTTATTGTAATTTAGGCCCGTAAAGGGTAAATTGCCCTCTTTAGCCTGATGAGTGATGATTGTTAAATGATAATGAGGAAGAGAGGAGGGGAAGCCTGGTACCGAACGTAGCCTACTTCTGTCGAAAATTACCAAGGGGCTGACTTAACGTCCCATCCAAAAGGACGGTGTCACTTTAACCAGTCATACAGGTTCCTCCACTAACCTGGACTGCCGAGCAGTTGACAAGAAGAACGAAGCTGTATAATACTAGTCCCAACGAAAGTATTCGCATACCGATCTCTGGTCATTGTCTACTGCCCCTTTCAACCGCGCCAATTGAAAGAAAATCAACAGATACCTGGCGTTCTTTCACACATTCGTAAATGCACGGTACGGCTTAGGCGAGCGCACAGGCGGTTTGGCCACGCCCACCGTTACAGATAACCAACGGAAGGTCTTAAATTATCCCCAATGGACCTGTTTAGATTAGATGGTAGGAATTAGCAAAGTAGAAAATTAAGTTGTCACCTTGGACTCGGCTGTGTCGTAAGCATCAGAATACTTTCGTTGGGGTAATTATAGCACAAGCTTTCGAACCCTCCAATCTGCTCTAACCAACGGTAACTAGTGTTTCAGAGGAGAGTGGTCACCCATCCATCTCCTGACCTAGTCCGAGGTTGCTTAACTTCGGTGTTCGTATGGGAACCGACTAAGCGACCGCGGCTAAACCGTTGGCTCATCTCATCTGTAAATAGATTACACTACACGGGGAACTAAGGCTGGCGAATGATTACCGATAGAGTTGGCTCAGCGGTGTAGGACGTGCCAATAATTCGGGGGGTCGCCGGCCCTCCCTTCCCCCACAATATTATAACTAATTCATAGTTCCCACGTGACGTCACAGCGGCCATGATTGCGACACAATAGGCAACACGCGTACGATTTTTGTTGTTGAACCAAACACTTAGTTTAATAGTATCAGAATTATTTAATTATTGAAGTTTAAACTCGGGGATCTGAAACGCGTACAGGTGGCTGTGACGCAATGATTCTGTAGTCGTGGCGTAACAGACCAATCGCTGGGGCGGTGAGCGTACTCAGTACAAAACCATGACGTCAAATCCACTCTGCATGGCGGCGGCTCGTTTTTCGCGCCCTTTTATTTATCGTTACTAAACCAATTATTTTCAGGCATAGACTGATTCGTTTTTCAAAATTCAAAGACACAAAATTATTAAATGAGAGACAAGGTTTTTAAAAATTGATTTAAATTTTCATACGCGTGTTCCCTGTTGATGTAGGTCTAACCTAGATCAGTAGCGAATACTTTTCTAATTTAATAAATAAGCCTGATTTATAATGTAAAAAGTAAAGATATGTAATAAACAAATAAACAATAACCACATACACCAATTTTATCTAAAACACAGCCTGAATTTCGAAGAACTACGGATATCTGTGTTCTAAAACAACAGCCTTCAATTGTTTCTCCATGGCAACGTCAAAGTTTGATCACAAATGTGGCCGCCACGCGCAAAGATGTGACGTACGTGCAACCTTTGAATAGATAACATATCGTCCTATATATTATCAGTTGAACTACAAAGTTACTTGTCGTATAGAGATAAGAAAAAAGGGGAAAAATATTATCTCACAAATAAAATAAAATTTCATTTTGTACAAAAAATCTCAAATCTCTAATGAATTATCATCATTAATTGTTATTTTTAAATTATATGCATATTTTAGTAAATAGTTGAATTTGCAATACACTCCAAGGTTTCTCTAATGCAATGTACCAAATCAAAGGAACCCCTTCTCTCTCTCTCTCTCTCTCTCTCTCTCTCTCTCTCTCTCTCTCTCTCTCTCTCTCTCTCTCTCTCTCTCTCTCGCTCTCTCTCTCTCTCTCTCTCTCTCTCTCTCTCTCTCTCAAACCCCCTTTCTCTCTCTCCCGCCTTTTAATAAAAAACCTTAATCAATCAATCAATCAATCTCTCTCTCTCTCAAACCCCCCCCAACCAACGTATATGTAAAGATCCTCGTGCCGTCATCATTCCCAGCAATTCCAGCGGCGTAACTCCTTTTAAAATGTGCAATTTGATCTCATGCCCGGGTAAATACTCTGGAGCCGATCCTCGAGATAGTAATTAGATCTGCAAGAGCGACGGGCAGGGGACCGAGTCTTCAGCTTCATATTTAGCAGAGCGAGCGCGGCTCACTTTGACATCTCGTAACGAGCATCCACATGAATAAAGATGTTACTAATGTATTTCAAACCGAGGCTGCGGGTGGAGAAAGTAATGCTGCTTCGGTGCTGCCATCTTTAGATGTTGAGTCTGCATAAACCGCGAGCTAGACTTAACTTTTTAAAGAACGCTCGTTCGTCCAGTGGTTAGCATGTCTGCTTCCAATGCAGAATGCCCCGGTTTCAAATCCCGCTTCAAGCAAAAGTTGTTCAACTTATAATAAATAAATTCACATTTAGAGTCTACCCACTCAGTAACAAAACTGATTTTCAGTGGGAGACTTTAATTTAAAGTAACTAGACCAACCCTGTAGGCTCCGAACACCATCGATGAGTGAGCGATAACCAATCAAAGATCGATATTTCAAATATGAAACGTGAATCAGTGATTGGACAGTGCAAACACCTGCGGACAAATGTCAGAATCAACAAGACCGTTTCAGAACAACTTTGAATTTATTAAGGTGCTTCGTTGCTAGGACGGCTCCAAAGTCACCGTTTACTTATTCCTAAGACAAGAAGTAATGGAACTGAATTCTTAATAGAAGTTAAAAAACTTCTGCCTGAACCGGGTTTGGAACCCGGGACCTTCTGCACTGGAAGCAGGGATGCTAACCACTGGACCAACGAGCCACCTAATAAGAATTCAATTAATTTATTTACTTATTTATGTATTTATATATTTATTAAATGTCTATCATATTCAGTTATATCATTACTTATTGTCTTAGGAATAAGTAAACGGTGACTTTGGAGCCGTCCTAGCAACGAAGCAACTACGAAGCAAACCACGATGCAAAAACAACAGCAAAGTAACTGCTTCCAAGTTATCACAAAGTAAATAAAATATGATGTCATTCCAAAGAGAGGATAGATAGTTTTTGGAATTGATCTAAGACCTGTAGATAGAGAGTAATAACTGCTTTCTAGATAAATCATGAAAATCATCTATTGAGTAATCCCACGAATGTTTCTATGTTTTATCATTTGGTGTTCACGGGTCGAATGTTTCTCATTTAAAATGTGTTGATGCCCCATATGAAATACAGTCATTTTTTATTTGAACAAAAACCTTCGTAAGAAAGTGCACCAAATTCAGATATTTTGGTTTATCTTGTGTCGGAGAACAATGCCGATATTTGGCATCGAACCGGTGACCTCCCCCAAATTAGACTTTTGCATGAGACCACTTCTATGAAAATAATTAATATCAATCTCAATCTCGGCCTAGTCTTGCAAAACTTTGCCCGGTAATAACCCCCCCCCCCCCTCCCTCCCCTTCTCCCCCCCACCCCCTCCGTCGAACAAACACGTGTTACCATTCAACGCGTCCACCTCTGCGCTAATCTACATAGCAGGCGATGTCCTCAACTTCGCCAGTAATATTATTTGAATATTAAACTCGATCCCGGTCTTACCTTTGAGTATGGAGTGTCGTTGTCGGGTAGAGGATCAATCCACTAGGACTTTGTCTATTACTCTCGGACTTACCTTTGAGTATGGAGTGTCGCTGTCGGGTAGAGGATCAATCCACTAGGACTTTGTCTATTACTCTCGGACTTACCTTTGAGTATGGAGTGTCGCTGTCGGGTAGAGGATCAATCCACTAGAACTTTGTCTATTACTTCACGGACTTTGAGTATGGAGTGTCGCTGTCGGGTAGAGGATCAATCCACTAGGGCTTTGTCTATTACTTCTCGAACTTTGAGTATGGAGTGTCGCTGTCGGGTAGAGGATCAATCCACTAGGGCTTTGTCTATTACTTCACGGACTTTGAGTATGGAGTGTCGCTGTCGGGTAGAGGATCAATCCACTAGGGCTTTGTCTATTACTTCACGGACTTTGAGAATGGATTGTCGCTGTCGGGTAGAGCATCAATCCACTAGGGCTTTGTCTATTACTTCACGGACTTACCTTTGAGTATGGAGTGTCGCTGTCGGGTAGAGGATCAATCCACTAGGACTTTGTCTATTACTCTCGGACTTACCTTTGAGTATGGAGTGTCGCTGTCGGGTAGAGGATCAATCCACTAGAACTTTGTCTATTACTTCACGGACTTTGAGTATGGAGTGTCGCTGTCGGGTAGAGGATCAATCCACTAGGGCTTTGTCTATTACTTCTCGGACTTTGAGTATGGAGTGTCGCTGTCGGGTAGAGGATCAATCCACTAGGGCTTTGTCTATTACTTCACGGACTTTGAGTATGGAGTGTCGCTGTCGGGTAGAGGATCAATCCACTAGGACTTTGTCTATTACTTCTCGGACTTACCTTTGAGTATGGATTGTCGCTGTCGGGTAGAGCATCAATCCACTAGGACTTTGTCTATTACTTCTCGGACTTACCTTTGAGTATGGATTGTCGCTGTCGGGTAGAGCATCAATCCACTAGGGCTTTGTCTATTACTTCTCGGACTTTGAGAATGGATTGTCGCTGTCGGGTAGAGCATCAATCCACTAGGGCTTTGTCTATTACTTCTCGGACTTTGAGTATGGATTGTCGCTGTCGGGTAGAGCATCAATCCACTAGGGCTTTGTCTATTACTTCACGGACTTTGAGTATGGAGTGTCGCTGTCGGGTAGAGGATCAATCCACTAGGGCTTTGTCTATTACTTCACGGACTTTGAGTATGGAGTGTCGCTGTCGGGTAGAGGATCAATCCACTAGGGCTTTGTCTATTACTTCACGGACTTTGAGTATGGATTGTCGCTGTCGGGTAGAGCATCAATCCACTAGGGCTTTGTCTATTACTTCACGGACTTTGAGTATGGAGTGTCGCTGTCGGGTAGAGGATCAATCCACTAGGGCTTTGTCTATTACTTCACGGACTTTGAGTATGGAGTGTCGCTGTCGGGTAGAGGATCAATCCACTAGGGCTTTGTCTATTACTTCACGGACTTTGAGTATGGAGTGTCGCTGTCGGGTAGAGGATCAATCCACTAGAGCTTTGTCTATTACTTCACGGACTTTGAGTATGGAGTGTCGCTGTCGGGTAGAGCATCAATCCACTAGGGCTTTGTCTATTACTTCACGGACTTTGAGTATGGAGTGTCGCTGTCGGGTAGAGCATCAATCCACTAGGACTTTGTCTATTACTTCTCGGACTTACCTTTGAGTATGGATTGTCGCTGTCGGGTAGAGCATCAATCCACTAGGACTTTGTCTATTACTTCACGGACTTACCTTTGAGAATGGATTGTCGCTGTCGGGTAGAGGATCAATCCACTAGGACTTTGTCTATTACTTCTCGGACTTACCTTTGAGTATGGAGTGTCGCTGTCGGGTAGAGTATCAATCCACTAGGACTTTGTCTATTACTTCTCGGTCTTACCTTTGAGTATGGAGTGTCGCTGTCGGGTAGAGGATCAATCCACTAGGACTTTGTTATAACTTCTCGGACTTACCTTTGAGTATGGAGTGTCGCTGTCGGGTAGAGGATCAACCCACTAGGACTTTGTCTATTACTTCTCGGGCTTACCTTTGAGTATGGAGTGTCGCTGTCGGGTAGAGTATCAATCCACTAGGACTTTGTATATTACTTCTCGGACTTACCTTTGAGTATGGAGTGTCGCTGTCGGGTAGAGGATCAATCCACTAGGACTTTGTCTATTACTTCTCGGACTTACCTTTGAGTATGGAGAGTCACTGTCGGGTAGAGGATCAATCCACTAGGACTTTGTCTATTACTTCTCGGACTTACCTTTGAGTATGGAGTGTCACTGTCGGGTAGAGGATCAATCCACTAGGACTTTGTCTATTACTTCTCGGACTTACCTTTGAGTATGGAGTGTCGCTGTCGGGTAGAGGATCAATCCACTAGGACAGGGGTGCCCAACATACGGCCCGCGGGCCGCATGCGGCCCGCCAAGCCTTTTCATCTGGCCCACACCTCCCATTTACATTCTAGTCCCACAACTGAACTCACGAAGAAAACTCAATTTGATTTGGAAGCACATTGTATTGTTTTGACATTTATTCGGTGGATATGGGTAGAACTATATTTTAGACTTCGCAGCGAAAAATTATCATAATTCTTTTGTTTCTACTTCTAGTTTTGTTCTCGTTCTAGCTTAGTTTTTTAAGCAAAGGAGGGGGGGGGGGGGGGGGTATAATTGTTTTCTGTGGCGACATCCGACTTACTAACTGGCGTGGACTCTACTGGTTATTCAAGTGTCCCCGCAAATATGTTTCACCCTTTTAGTTGTGATCCTGCAAGGGCATCACGACTCGAAGCACAAAAACGAGTGCAATAAAATGAAGGATTAATTCGAATTGAAAGAAATAAATCTTGTTTCGCAGCAAAGTACGTTTAAAAAGAAGGTAAATGAGAGCCAAGCGTCTGTTCGCGCTAGTTTTCGTGTTGCACAGTGCATACTTACTAGCAGCGGGGGGAACAACACCATTTGCTGACGGGGAATTTGATATAGATATAGAATAACCTGACTATATATATAAAATTAAGTTGATGTGGCCCCACCACATTGAATAATCATGCTATGTGGCCCACTTCTTAATTAAGTTGGGCACCCCTGCACTAGGACTTTGTCTATTACTTCTCGGACTTACCTTTGAGTATGGAGTGTCGCTGTCGGGTAGAGGATCAATCCACTAGGACTTTGTCTATTACTTCTCGGACTTACCTTTGAGTATGAGGTGTCACTGGCGGGTAGAGTACCACCACCCACAGATCTGTGTATATTACTTTTCGGTATTACCTTTGAGTATGGTGTGTTTTGTCCGGTAGAGCTCCACGCCCTTGCAACTTTATATATCGGAGTCGACAAACAAATAGCATAGGTTCTGATTATCTTGTGAGTGACGTCATAATGTCACGGCGCAGAACGAGCTGCGCATGTCTCTTCAGGTTGGACAGTAACTAGAGAAATGCCATGTGAAACTGCGAAAAACAGCCGTCAAAATTTCTGCTTTCAAAGTAATCAAATGACAGTATTTATATTCTAGTGACATTGCGTGGACGATTTTACGAGCCTATGTTCACTTGACCTACCAACCTAGCCAACGTAACAGCGTAAAGCTACTTTTTCAATTAGACATTTTGATACTGGTGCCCAATCTTAAATAAAATAAATAAATAAATTCACATTTCAAGTCTACCTACTCAGTAACGAAACTGATTTTCAGTGGGGGACTTTAATTTAAGGGGCTGAACCAACCCTGTAGGCTCCGAACACCATCGACGAGTGAGCGATAACCAATCAAAGATCGATATTTCAAATACGAAACATATGAATCAGTGATTGGACAGTGCGAACACCTGCGGACGAATACTAGAATCAACAAGGCTGATGCAGAACAACTTTGAATTTATTGAGTGCTTCGTTGCTAGGACGGCACCAAAGTCACCGTTTACTTATTCCTAAGACACAAAGTAATGGATTTCAATCCTTAATAGAAGTTTAAAATGTTCTGCCTGAACCGGGATTTGAACCCGGGATCTTCTGCATTGGAAGCAGGGTTACTAACCAGTAACCACTAGACCAACGAGCCACCTTGTCAGCTAGTGCAGTCGCCACCTCAATAGATGGCGATAATTGTGGTTGGAGCTTATGGTGCGTTCCAACTTGATTATTCACCTGCTAACCACTAATCACTAACCACTACCTGCTACACACTAAACGCTAACAGCTTTGGGCACGCCACCTAGTATGCTAATACAAAGTTTATTGTTATTAATCATCTAATGTAAATAAATACGATAATAATACTTCCACTCACTGGTTGGGTATTTTCCTAACCTAAAAGTATCAGCTGTGATGGCTGGTATCAACCATCTTGGTTTAGTGGGTCAATTGGTGTCGTAGTGTACACTTTCGGCCACTACCCACTACCCACTAACCACTAGCCAAATAAGGAACATTGGTCGCCTGCTTGTGATGTCACTTCCTTTCGATTAGTATAACTAAGCTTAGTCCACTACGAAAAACGTCAAGTTGGAACACACCCTCAATACTCAACTCAGGTCCGAGTTCCCCATTTCATCAAGCTCCGACTTAGTTGTCCAGTTTGGTAACCACGGTTTCAAAACCATTACTTTTTAAATTTAATGGCGGTCAATATGTTTGTTCGTTGGATATTTTGGATTACCATCTAATCGGTATTTGTAGGAATACGAGGTAGGACGCGTAAGAGAAAAAGCCTCCAGCGTTGTGCGTCTACCTCACAGTCTGTACTCAAAGACAGCGTCATGCGATCCTGGCGTTAGTCGCGCGAACAACCGTGTCACGTGACTGCATCACAGCCGGCGTTGTGCGTCTACCTCACAGTCTGTACTCAAAGACAGCGTCATGCGATCCTGGCGTTAGTCGCGCGAACCACTATGTCACGTGACTGCATCACGGCCGGCGTTGTGCGTCTACCGCACAGTCTCTACTCAAAGACAGCGTCATGCGATCCTGGCGTTAGTCGCGCGAACTACCATGTCACGTGACTGCATCACAGCCGGCGTTGTGCGTCTACCTCACAGTCTGTACTCAAGTCAAAGACAGCGTCATGCGATCCTGGCGTTAGTCCCGCGAACCACCATGTCACGTGACTGCATCACAGCCAGCGTTGTGCGTCTACCTCACAGTCTGTACTCAAAGACAGCGTCATGCGATCCTGGCGTTAGTCGCGCGAACCACCATGTCACTGCATCACAGCCGGCGTTGTGCGTCTACCTCACAGTCTGTACTCAAAGACAGCGTCATGCGATCCTGGCGTTAGTCGCGCGAACTACCATGTCACGTGACTGCATCACAGCCAGCGTTGTGCGTCTACCTCACAGTCTGTACTCAAAGACAGCGTCATGCGATCCTGGCGTTAGTCGCGCGAACCACCGTGTCACGTGACTGCATCACAGCCGGCGTTGTGCGTCTACCTCACAGTCTGTACTCAAAGACAGCGTCATGCGATCCTGGCGTTAGTCGCGCGAACCACCGGGTCACGTGACTGCATCACAGCCGGCGTTGTGCGTCTACCTCACAGTCTGTACTCAAAGACAGCGTCATGCGATCCTGGCGTTAGTCGCGCGAACTACCATGTCACGTGACTGCATCACAGCCGGCGTTGTGCGTCTACCTCACAGTCTGTACTCAAGTCAAAGACAGCGTCATGCGATCCTGGCGTTAGTCCCGCGAACCACCATGTCACGTGACTGCATCACAGCCAGCGTTGTGCGTCTACCTCACAGTCTGTACTCAAAGACAGCGTCATGCGATCCTGGCGTTAGTCGCGCGAACCACCATGTCACTGCATCACAGCCGGCGTTGTGCGTCTACCTCACAGTCTGTACTCAAAGACAGCGTCATGCGATCCTGGCGTTAGTCGCGCGAACTACCATGTCACGTGACTGCATCACAGCCAGCGTTGTGCGTCTACCTCACAGTCTGTACTCAAAGACAGCGTCATGCGATCCTGGCGTTAGTCGCGCGAACCACCGTGTCACGTGACTGCATCACAGCCGGCGTTGTGCGTCTACCTCACAGTCTGTACTCAAAGACAGCGTCATGCGATCCTGGCGTTAGTCGCGCGAACCACCATGTCCCGTGACTGCATCACAGCCGGCGTTGTGCGTCTACCTCACAGTCTGTACTCTGTAACATGTAGATCTTCCGATCTAAATGGAGACGTCCATTTAGCGTCGTGTAGCCCTCACATCGAGACGTCCGTGTGTTCGGCAATCAAGATTGAAACTCCACCGTTTGCACCCACCTCAGCGTCATCGACTCCAGTATTGATTTTCTGCTTCGCCACCTTCGTACATGCTCGACTGTCTTCGTGAAGATGCATAACGTCATTATGACGTAATTTCTATATTTAAATCTAACGTCATTTTCTGTTATCTCTACCGATGTTATAAAAGTCATTTCATACATTTGTCAAGCCCCACTTCTCTCAGAGCCGCAAGCGTGAGTACACCGGATCTTACACACATGAGCCACAGGTTGTATTTTGGATTGAGCATCCAAGTATTTGTAACAGTATGTATTGACATGTTGTCTTTGGCTTTTTGCTCTTTTCAATTGCATTCTAATGCTGGTAAATTTCATACCGTGGTATTCCGTAATCTTCTGGATTCATTTGTGTGTGTGTAAGTTCGCAAGTGCTCACGGGGGCAGTGGAGCCATTTGTTACTTTGTGTCAAATTTTGTAAATGTAGCCTGTATTCAATATCGAGATATCTCTGTGGCATACCGTATCGCTGACTTTCTGTTATTGCTAAAGGATTTATTCAGGCACATAGTTGTGACACATTGGACGAATGTTTTTGTTTGTTTTGTTAAATTTAGAAGCGCCCATTTAAATGTGCTCATGCCAAAACTGTTTTGTGGCGATTTAGAAAGTAATGTTTCTTGCAGTCTTTGTAACTAAGTCAATCAACTTTTTGTCAAGCATATTTATCCCAACAATAAATTATCATTACTATACTGCTAATCACTGTCTGCTCACTGGTTACAATAGTCTCCCATCCCCTGGACACTTTCTTGTTGTGTCCCTGCAAATTCACTATAGAACAAGATGGAGCCCGCTTTTATTCTTATAAAAGTATATTTACAATAGTTCCTACCACCATTCTCACCCGCCGTCAATTAGCCAAACGCCCACGAACCCAACTCCGGCCGCAGCTAGCCTGGGTGAACCCCTGCGTGGTCACCCGCCTTTGTGACGGTTTTATGTCACAACTCAAAGACAGCGTCATGCGATCCTGGCGTTAGTCGCGCGAACCACCATGTCACTGCATCACAGCCGGCGTTGTGCGTCTACCTCACAGTCTGTACTCAAAGACAGCGTCATGCGATCCTGGCGTTAGTCGCGCGAACCACCGTGTCACGTGACTGCATCACAGCCGGCGTTGTGCGTCTACCTCACAGTCTGTACTCAAAGACAGCGTCATGCGATCCTGGCGTTAGTCGCGCGAACCACCATGGCACGTGACTGCATCACAGCCGGCGTTGTGCGTCTACCGCACAGTCTGTACTCAAAGACAGCGTCATGCGATCCTGGCGTTAGTCGCGCGAACCACCATGGCACGTGACTGCATCACAGCCGGCGTTGTGCGTCTACCTCACAGTCTGTACTCAAAGACAGCGTCATGCGATCCTGGCGTTAGTCGCGCGAACCACCATGACACGTGACTGGATCACAGCCGGCGTTGTGCGTCTACCTCACAGTCTGTACTCAAAGACAGCGTCATGCGATCCTGGCGGTAGTCGCGCGAACCACCATGACACGTGACTGCATCACAGCCGGCGTTGTGCGTCTACCTCACAGTCTACCCTACTCAACTCAAAGACAGCGTCATGCGATCCTGGCGTTAGTCGCGCGAATACCATATCACGTGACTGCATCACAGCCAGCGTTGTGCGTCTACCTCACAGTCTGTACTCAAAGACAGCGTCATGCGATCCTGGCGTTAGTCGCGCGAACCACTATGTCACGTGACTGCATCACAGCCGGCGTTGTGCGTCTACCTCACAGTCTGTACTCAAAGACAGCGTCATGCGATCCTGGCGTTAGTCGCGCGAACCACTATGTCACGTGACTGCATCACAGCCGGCGTTGTGCGTCTACCTCACAGTCTGTACTCAAAGACAGCGTCATGCGATCCTGGCGTTAGTCGCGCGAACCACTATGTCACGTGACTGCATCACAGCCAGCCGGTAGTGATTGGGCGGAGCCCGGTTATCCAAAAGCTTTTATACATCAAAGTAAGATCCGTCAGGTTGATAACAAACGAATAAAAAGGATTTATTTTTCGTTTTTTTAATATTCGGAGTTTTTTGTGATAACATAATCGCGCACGCTGTGTTGCAACAAATGTCGCCCGCATTGCGGAGGAGGGGGGGGGGTGAGGGGGGGTTAATGGGTCCTCTACGGCCGCCATTTTGCTGTCGTGAAGCCCTTCCAACAGGTTTTTCTCTAAATGGATATTCAGGAAAAACAAAAACCATCACACATGTCCAATACTTATCAGGAAAAGACTTACATTATAGGTTCATTAACATCTCATCACCGATTTGAGCGAGCAAGATTATGGTGTGACCGTGTGACCGTTTGACTGTGTGACCGTGTGACCGGTGACCGTGTGACCGTGAGACCGTGTGACCGTGTGACCGTGTGACCGTGTGACCTACCCTCAATGTCCTCCTTCTCCAGCAGGGCCTCCAGCTCAAGGTCATCTATCATCAGCCCCAGAGTGTTCAGGATGGTTCTGACCGTGTGACCGTGTGACCGTGTGACCGTGTGACCTACCCTCAATGTCCTCCTTCTCCAGCAAGGCCTCCAGCTCCAGGTCATCTATCATCAGCCCCAGAGTGTTCAGGATGGTTCTGACCGTGTGACCGTGTGACCGTGTGACCGTGTGACCGTGTGACCTACCCTCAATGTCCTCCTTCTCCAGCAAGACCTCTAGCTCCAGGTCATCTATCATCAGCCCCAAAGTGTTCAGGATGGTTCTGAACGTGTTACCGTGTGACCGTGTGACCGTGTGACCGTGTGACCGTGTGACCTACCCTCAATGTCCTCCTTCTCCAGCAAGGCCTCCAGCTCCAGGTCATCTATCATCAGCCCCAGAGTGTTCAGGATGGTTCTGACCGTGTGGCCGTGTGACCGTGTGACCGTGTGACCGTGTGACCGTGTGACCTACCCTCAATGTCCTCCTTCTCCAGCAAGGCCTCCAGCTCCAGGTCATCTATCATCAGCCCCAGAGTGTTCAGGATGGTTCTGACCGTGTGACCGTGTGACCGGGTGACCGTGTGACCGTGTGACCGTGTGACCGTGTGACAGTGTGACCGTGTGACCTACCCTCAATATCCTCCTTCTCCAGTAAGGCCTCCAGCTCAAGGTCATCTATCATCAGCCCCAGAGTGTTCAGGATTGTTCTGACCGTGTGACCGTGTGACCGTGTGACCTACCCTCAATGTCCTCCTTCTCCAGCAAGGCCTCCAGCTCAAGGTCATCTATCATCAGCCCCAGAGTGTTCAGGATGGTTATGACCGTGTGACCGTGTGACCGTGTGACCGTGTGACCTACCCTCGATGTCCTCCTTCTCCAGCAAGGCCTCCAGCTCCAGGTCATCTATCATCAGCCCCAGAGTGTTCAGGATGGTTCTGACCGTGTGACCGTGTGACCGTGTGACCGTGTGACCGTGTGACCGTGTGACCTACCCTCAATGTCCTCCTTCTCCAGCAAGGCCTCCAGCTCCAGGTCATCTATCATCAGCCCCAGAGTGTTCAGGATGGTTCTGACCGTGTGGCCATGTGACCGTGTGACCGTGTGACCGTGTGACTGTGTGACCGTGTGTCCGTGTGACAGTGTGACCGTGTGACCTACCCTCAATGTCCTCCTTCTCCAGTAAGGCCTCCAGCTCCAGGTCATCTATCATCAGCCCCAGAGTGTTCAGGATGGTTCTGACCGTGTGACCGTGTGACCGTGTGACCGTGTGACCGTGTGACCTTCCCTCGATGTCCTCCTTCTCCAGCAAGGCCTCCAGCTCCAGGTCATCTATCATCAGCCCCAGAGTGTTCAGGATGGTTCTGACCGTGTGGCCGTGTGACCGTGTGACCGTGTGACCGTGTGACCATGTGACCGTGTGACCGTGTGACCGTGTGACCGTGTGACCGTGTGCCCGTGTGACCTACCCTCAATGTCCTCCTTCTCCAGCAAGGCCTCCAGCTCCAGGTCATCTATCATCAGCCCCAGAGTGTTCAGGATGGTTCTGACCATGTGACATGTGACCGTGTGACCGTGTGACCGTGTGACCGTGTGCCCGTGTGACCTACCCTCAATGTCCTCCTTCTCCAGCAAGGCCTCCAGCTCCAGGTCATCTATCATCAGCCCCAGAGTGTTCAGAATGGTTCTGACCTTCTCCTTCTCAATCTTGCCCTGTTTGCCGGAGTCGAACATCGAGAAAGCCCGACGGAGCACTGGAACAATAACAACAATAACAACAATAACAACAATTACAACATCAACCTATTATATAGAGCCCCATCACGTGTTGCGCCTTGAAACAATTAAATAGGAAAATACAATAATGGTGAAGCATTATTTTTTTTATTTTCACTCAGCGACCCCTTTGCCGAAACACATGCTTTGTCAACAGCATCTTTAATTTCCGGTGGTGCATTCAGAGCGATCTTGTCACTTGATGATTACTTGACGGGTCAGAAGTTTCTAAACTGTTCAAGAAGAACAGAAAGAAATGCCAGCGCTCCACGAGATTTGCAACAGGTATATCTTACTACTATAGGCATTCCAAGACTATAGTCGCGTCGCGTTAACTTGCAAGGTGTTGTCGTCACGGATTATGTAATAGGGTAGTGACGCGTGTGACAACTCCCAACATAAATCTAGCTGCATCCCGTTCTCTTGCCTCGGGTATTGTAGTAATGATATCACCCGTAAGTACTCAGACGTGGTGGGGTTGCATTCCATTCACAGTTGGTATGGTCAATACAGTGGACAATAACAATGCAAGTATCGGGAATCTCGAGGTGAATACCGTTGAAATAGACCGTGTGGAGCAACCGTCTCTTCTCAGAGTTTTAAGGGACAACTTGATTCTTGCGGCGTAGCCAGTATACCTGGCATCGTTTATTACATAATCCGTGACGTCAACACCTCGTATATCACGCCCATAGCAGTATACGAGAAATACGGCAACAGCGCCGTGACGTCACGCAGTAGTCTGCTCTCTAGTTTCAATGACGAGCAAAAGGTGTGGGCGTGGCCTATTCTGCTCTAAGCTCGACTGCATTCCCTCTATCTAACTGTTGCCGTGTTTTGTTGCAATCAAATAAGTCAATTTGAAAAACGGAACTATTTATTGGAACCGATAAGCATTTATAAGAAAGAGCATTTAAATTCCCTATTTAATAAAATATTTTGCTTTACTCTTATCAATCATCGCGAGTTCCACAGGGTTGCCCTAATTTACAGAGTTGCCAATATTTGTTTCATAAAGATTCATAGATAAATTTTAGTTCTAAACCATTTAAAATTTTCCTCCTGATAATATATTCAAAGTTATTTCTCACTCATTCTTACATGTAAAGACTGATCCCGTTCTAATGTATAATGATACCGTCTTCGCTGCTCAAACTCTCCAGTAGAATTCAACTAGAGTTATTGTCTCAGGCAAAGACTTCAGTGTCTGATATTTTCTCTGAGTCTCTCACAGAGCGTTCTGAATAAAACCATCCCTGTGAGCCCGGAGCGTCCTTCAATTAATTCCATTCAATTAACCGTAGTTTTAATTGGAGCCTCCCTTGTTCAGTTAGCACAGTAGAGCGGGTCCCGGCTCTCCGGCTTCCGCGCACAAATGATGTCGCAATTAAGCTTATTACGTTCAGAAATAAAATAAAGGGAATTGGACGGAAAAAGTTTTTAAAATAATGGTGTAAAAAAAAATGTTCGCTGTGGAATTTTATTGAGTATAATCGAATTTATGACGTATTTTTACAAAGCTTAGAGGGACAAAAAGAACGAGGCTAGGTATGGACGGTACGTGAACGCGAAATTTCATTGAGTGAGCTTTTTTTGCGATTCAGTTATTTCACGGCTATCTGTTTAATAGAAAATAGTTTTTTTTTTAGAAAATTAATTAATTTTGGGAAGTATTGTGTGTCATGCCATGATATTCTGGGTAATCTGGTAAAACTCGTTATTTCTCCCCCTCCCTCTCTCTTTCTCTCTCCCCTCCCCCCCCCCTCGTTCACTGACAACCTACAACTATAGAAATCATAAAAGTGTACTATTCATGCAATTCGATCTTGCAATAGATCTTTTTCAGAATTGATCTAGGACCCTTAGATAGAGCTAATTACGCTCCTTTAGATCAATTCTGAAAGAAAATCTTCTATAGTCTTGCACCCGCAAATAGAGGTGTATGAGAAAACAGTTATTACACATTTGAGACTGTCACTCTATCATTTCTTTGATAAGACAACTGGTAACACTGATCTGTGAGTTGTCTTCTCGCTACATGTTAGCATTGAGTAACATAGGGTAGAGGCGCAACGCCATCGGCTATTTGTCTACCGCCTTTAACTGCCCAACATACTTTAGTCGGATAGTAGGTGTTCGCCATGCGAAGCGATGACGGAGCTTTCGGCTGTCTTCGTATACCTTCGGTGAAGTAGCCGACCAATCAGGCTCCGTCAGCGCGGCGCTTGGCGAACGTCTATTACCCGACTAAAGTATTTTGGGCAGTAAAAGGCGGTAGACAAACTGCCGATGGCGTTGCACCTCTACCCTATATTAGGGCCTACTCACTCAACGTTGTTACCATTGAGGTTGGTCGTCTACCAAACCAAGTGATGTGACAGTGATCCACCAAACTTTGTTCATCTCCGATTTAATAATCTCGGATTAGTAACCGTGGTTTCAACAAACACTACATTCAAAATGCGCTGTGTGTTCAACCAGGCGCCATCTTTGTTCTATGTGAATCTCTCGTTTACGGTTAATCTTGGGACTAAACGACTGGTGAAACCCAGCCTAGAAGTTGTTTCCCGTACAACGTATTTCACTAACTAGTGTTTTCGCTACACCTATATACTAGCCACGCCGTAAGAAGCAAGGTGTCGCCTAAATTTCCGAGAAGAGACGGTCGCTCCACACGGTCTTTTTCAGCGGTATTTCCGTATACCTGTATTGTTATTGTCAACTGCATTGACTGCACCGACAGTGAATGGAATGCGACCCCACCACGTCTGACAACATATGGATGATATTATCACTACAATACTTTAGGCAAGATAACGAGATGCAACTAGATTTAGGTTGGTAGTTGTCACACGCGTCAGTTAACTATTACATAATCCGTGACAACACCTTGCAAGTTAACGCGACGCGACTCTATCTATGCTTTTAACAACATACTTCAGCCACTTGTTATCCAATTGTGTTTTTTTTTATGTGCACGTGATCATGCGAATAATAAGACGGCTACGTAAATCGACTTGGAATAAATTATGACATTATAAATATTTTTTTCTGATACTTAAAAAATTCCATTTGATAAAAAAAATACAGTTTACACTTACTTGTCACTTGCTCTTCATCCAAATGCTCCGTCTGCAACGAAAGAAAGTAAAATAAATTACTTAAATAAGTTATTTTTGAAATACTAAAATAAAATAAATTAGATGAATCATTACCTACTTGTTTTCTTTAAATTTTAAACTGCAAACTTTATAATGTGTTCAGTTCAAATTTGAAATTGTATAAACTATTCGCCATATAATGCCTATGTGATATTGATAACAAGCGTAAGATAATTATAATATCATTATCAAAGTTCGCAAATGAAATGAAATGAGTTGTGCAACGCGACATCGCCTACCAAGACCACTGCTGATGTCAAGTGTGGAAAGGCTTGATTTCCTTGAAACTACATTCTTCTCCATACTGGTCAGCGTTGAATTCAGAGTTTTGTCCCCGGGGGTACTATTTCAAATCTTGGGGGTGTAGACATCTTGAAGGGTGTGGGGGGGGGGGGGGGGTGATTTACAAAACTACCACTGCTTCCACGTTACTTTTACTAAAGTGTCAAGTGTTCTGATACAAAAATAATGTTAAAATGCTATTTTCTCAAGAATATAATATGTATGCGAAATGTGAAACTGTAAGTATTCCATGTTGACATGTTTACTCACAGCTAGTCACTTGATGTCCAGTTGAATTTGAGACGGAGTTTAGATAAGCCAACACCTTCTCTGCTTTTTTCTGCTTGTTTCAGCTCTCTTATCACATACTTTTGAGACACACAGAAATGAGTAATTAAACCTTCAAACCAATATGATCGTGCCATTTCAAAATTAAGTAATATATTGAGCTTCTAGCCAATTTATTACCGGGGGGGGGGGGGCTAAATGAGAATTTCCGAGGGGGCTTACACCCCTGGGACTATAGCTGAATTCATCACTGTTACTGGTGACTATTCAAAAGTAATAGAAAGCAATTTCAACGCTCAGAAATCGTATAAAACGAGTTATTTGAACATTCGGCCTAAAACACAAGACAAACTTTCATTAAAACCGACGCACATTTCAAACCCTCCACATTCTCTTATATTTATCTTAGACTTGAATCAAATACGATTCCATCGTTCAATCTATTTCCAGTGTTTATATTTTAATTGATTTCATTACGAATTGAGCTTTCTAACCGAGGCCTTTCTCAGCGAGGCCTTTCTCAGCGAGGAATATGGATTTCTCGCGATTCACATCTCGGAAATTCAAATTACTCTTTAGCAAAGAGAGCAAAGCGATCCGCTGAGAGATATTTGATATTCTCGTTGTTACTTCTGTTCTGTAAACATTGGAACAGTTTAATTCTGATCATTAAAACTGTCTTATGAGAGATATCAAATATCACGGGAGACAGAGACGTCATAATAGCCAGTGTGATGTCATAATAGCCAGTATGACGTCATAATAGCCAGTGTGACGTCATAATAGCCAGTATGACGTCATAATAGCCAGTGTGACGTCATAATAGCCAGTGTGCCGTCATAATAGCCAGTGTGCCGTCATAATAGCCAGTATGACGTCATAATAGCCAGTATGACGTCATAATAGCCAGTGTGCCGTCATAATAGCCAGTGTGCCGTCATAATAGCCAGTATGACGTCATAATAGCCAGTGTGACGTCATAATAGCCAGTGTGACGTCATAATAGCCAGTGTGACGTCATAATAGCCAGTGTGACGTCATAATAGCCAGTGTGACGTCATAATAGCCAGTGTGACGTCATAATAGCCAGTGTGCCGTCATAATAGCCAGTATGACGTCATAATAGCCAGTGTGACGTCATAACAGCCAGTATGACGTCATAATAGCCAGTGTGACGTCATAATAGCCAGTGTGACGTCATAATAGCCAGTGTGACGTCATAATAGCCAGTGTGACGTCATAATAGCCAGTGTGACGTCATAATAGCCAGTGTGATGTCATAATAGCCAGTATGACGTCATAATAGCCAGTGTGACGTCATAATAGCCAGTGTGCCGTCATAATAGCCAGTGTGCCGTCATAATAGCCAGTATGACGTCATAATAGCCAGTGTGACGTCATAAAAGCCAGTCTGCCGTCATAATAGCCAGTGTGCCGTCATAATAGCCAGTATGACGTCATAATAGCCAGTGTGACGTCATAATAGCCAGTGTGACGTCATAATAGCCAGTGTGACGTCATAATAGCCAGTGTGACGTCATAATAGCCAGTGTGACGTCATAATAGCCAGTGTGACGTCATAATAGCCAGTGTGACGTCATAATAGCCAGTGTGCCGTCATAATAGCCAGTGTGACGTCATAATAGCCAGTGTGACGTCATAACAGCCAGTATGACGTCATAATAGCCAGTGTGACGTCATAATAGCCAGTGTGACGTCATAATAGCCAGTGTGACGTCATAATAGCCAGTGTGACGTCATAATAGCCAGTGTGACGTCATAATAGCCAGTGTGCCGTCATAATAGCCAGTGTGACGTCATAATAGCCAGTGTGCCGTCATAATAGCCAGTGTGCCGTCATAATAGCCAGTGTGACGTCATAATAGCCAGTGTGACGTCATAATAGCCAGTGTGACGTCATAATAGCCAGTGTGCCGTCATAATAGCCAGTGTGCCGTCATAATAGCCAGTGTGACGTCATAATAGCCAGTGTGACGTCATAATAGCCAGTGTGACGTCATAATAGCCAGTGTGACGTCATAATAGCCAGTGTGACGTCATAATAGCCAGTGTGACGTCATAATAGCCAGTGTGACGTCATAATAGCCAGTGTGACGTCATAATAGCCTTTGTGACGTCATAATAGCCAGTGTGACGTCATAATAGCCAGTGTGACGTCATAATAGCCAGTGTGCCGTCATAATAGCCAGTGTGACGTCATAATAGCCAGTGTGACGTCATAATAGCCAGTGTGACGTCATAATAGCCAGTGTGACGTCATAATAGCCAGTGTGACGTCATAATAGCCAGTGTGACGTCATAATAGCCAGTATGACGTCATAATAGCCAGTGTGACGTCATAATAGCCAGTGTGACGTCATAATAGCCAGTGTGACGTCATAATAGCCAGTGTGACGTCATAATAGCCAGTGTGACGTCATAATAGCCAGTGTGACGTCATAACAGCCAGTGTGACGTCATAATAGCCAGTGTGACGTCATAACAGCCAGTGTGACGTCATAATAGCCAGTATGACGTCATAATAGCCAGTGTGCCGTCATAATAGCCAGTGTGACGTCATAATAGCCAGTGTGACGTCATAATAGCCAGTGTGCCGTCATAATAGCTAGTGTGACGTCATAATAGCCAGTGTGACGTCATAATAGCCAGTGTGACGTCATAATAGCCAGTATGACGTCATAATAGCCAGTGTGACGTCATAATAGCCAGTGTGACGTCATAATAGCCAGTGTGATGTCATAATAGCCAGTATGACGTCATAATAGCCAGTGTGACGTCATAATAGCCAGTGTGACGTCATAATAGCCAGTGTGCCGTCATAATAGCCAGTGTGCCGTCATAATAGCCAGTGTGATGTCATAATAGCCAGTATGACGTCATAATAGCCAGTGTGACGTCATAATAGCCAGTGTGACGTCATAATAGCCTTTGTGACGTCATAATAGCCAGTGTGACGTCATAATAGCCAGTGTGACGTCATAATAGCCAGTGTGACGTCATAATAGCCAGTGTGACGTCATAATAGCCAGTGTGATGTCATAATAGCCAGTATGACGTCATAATAGCCAGTGTGACGTCATAATAGCCAGTGTGACGTCATAATAGCCAGTGTGACGTCATAATAGCCAGTGTGACGTCATAATAGCCAGTGTGACGTCATAATAGCCAGTGTGATGTCATAATAGCCAGTATGACGTCATAATAGCCAGTGTGACGTCATAATAGCCAGTGTGACGTCATAATAGCCAGTGTGACGTCATAATAGCCAGTGTGCCGTCATAATAGCCAGTGTGACGTCATAATAGCCAGTGTGACGTCATAATAGCCAGTGTGACGTCATAATAGCCTTTGTGACGTAATCATAGCCAGTATGACGTCATAATAGCCAGTGTGACGTCATAATAGCCAGTGTGACGTCATAATAGCCAGTGTGACGTCATAATAGCCAGTGTGACGTCATAATAGCCAGTATGACGTCATAATAGCCAGTGTGACGTCATAATAGCCAGTGTGACGTCATAATAGCCAGTGTGCCGTCATAATAGCCAGTGTGACGTCATAATAGCCAGTGTGACGTCATAATAGCCAGTGTGACGTCATAATAGCCAGTGTGACGTCATAATAGCCAGTATGACGTCATAACAGCCAGTGTGCCGTCATAATAGCCAGTGTGACGTCATAATAGCCAGTGTGACGTCATAATAGCCAGTGTGACGTCATAATAGCCAGTATGACGTCATAATAGCCAGTGTGACGTCATAATAGCCAGTGTGACGTCATAATAGCCAGTGTGACGTCATAATAGCCAGTATGACGTCATAATAGCCAGTGTGACGTCATAATAGCCAGTATGACGTCATAATAGCCAGTGTGACGTCATAATAGCCAGTGTGACGTCATAATAGCCAGTGTGACGTCATAATAGCCAGTATGACGTCATAACTGTATATTACTCTCAATGTTCATTGAGTAAAGTCACGAACACCCAATTACATTATTAACATATCAATACAGCACGCGTGTATAATATTAATTATCAATAGTCGATGACTTTGAGTAATAGATAATCTGTGCGTTACTCGTTGGGTTTCATTTGGGACTACATTGAATAATCGGTAACCGGTATTGGTTTTTCGTAAACCCGAAGTTCGATTTTGGTTGTTTAGTGTTTTTTTTTTTTAGTTTTTATTATTTTTTTTTCGATATGTACAGTTCGTTATTAAATTAGGTAATGCTAGAATAAAATGACGTCTCCAAATCAGATCCATTATACATTGCGGGGGTCGTCATTAGGGGAGTCAAACATGGGAGGGCAGGGCCAAGTAGGAGAATGAAACGTACGTGGGTCAAACGCGGGACAGGGTGGCCTTTTAACCCCTCTTACAACAGGCAGAGTCACCCTGGGCCTTTCGCAACGCTCTCTCTGCAGACTAGGCCTTCTCCCCGTAGTCGTCAGTTTACTGGAGATATTAATCACATTTTAACAATCTTTGAAAAACTGCATTTTCACAATAACTTTCCCGATTTTCCTGCTCCTAATTAGCTCTGCACAGTCCGCAATCGAACCTTTCAAAGGAAAAGTACAGACAAGAAACTCGTTAAGCGGCATGAATACGGCGATGGAAAACTCCTTTGAAATGGCAACTGGAAAAATATTTCCCTTCAAGATTCAATTTAAAAAAAGAAGAAAAAAGAAAAGCAGTCACCGCACTAATATCGCCTCAAAGCCGGGGAAATATCCGAGCAGTGAATGGTTTCTGATTTCCAGCCTTCTGATTGGTGCAGGAAATGATGACTCTGCTTCTTCTTCTTCTTTTTCTTGCCTTGACTCTAGCGTTGATTAAAGAGTATTGTGCAGAGTTGAAAGAGAATGCATTCGTTAGATTCTTTGAGGGGAAGAGAATAAATTAAAAGATTGCGATTGCAATTAGATATCGGATAATTATTGTCGAAAGTCATTGAAAAATGTTGAGATCAAAGCTATAGAATTTGTAAATAAAATAAATAAAATAAATAAATTCACATTTCGAGTCCACCCACTCAGTAACGAAACTGATTTTCAGTGGAGGACTTCAATTTAAAGCGACTAAACCAACCCTGTAGGCTCCGAACACCATCGACGAGTGAGCGATAACCATTCAAAGATCGATATTTCAAATACGAAACATATGAATCAGTGATTTGGACAGTGCGAACACCTGCGGACTGATGTCAGGATCAACAAGGTCGATTCAGAATAACTTCGAATTTATTGAGTGCCTCGTTGCTAGGACGACTCCAAAGTCACCGTTTACTTATTTCTAAGCCAAGAAGTAATGGAACTGAGTCCAGTCCAGCATCAAAGTGTCGACAATCATAGTTCTGTGCAATTTCAAGGAAAGAGTATAGCACCATATACCAATGTGTTCATGAGATCTCACAGTATTTAGCGCACTTTGGTGCCAGAGCGATATCTGCGACTGGTCGTAAGAAGCAACGAAATGAGGTCCTCCAATTACCCTTTTTCACCCTTTAAGAGTGAATGGTAGTCTCTACATCAAAAACCGCAGACAATGTTTAATTATATGTAATTATGTTTAATTTTGATTTATTAAATAATGTTAAATTTAATTATACATCAAGATTGCAACAAGAAATCGTAATTCTAAATCAACAGCGCACTGTGTGTTGGTAAGCCCTACAGACTGAATGAAACATAACCTTTAGCGTAGTTATTTTGATTATTAATTCGATTATTAGTAATAAAATAATTTTTCGTATAAAACGACTGATTATAATGTAAGACTCAACTTAGAGCATTCGGTATGTACGGCTTACTAAACCAGAGTCGTTGATTCAGATTTTTGATTTCGAAGCCCATTCTTGTAATATAATTTAAAAATGAAAATTTTGTGGGGTTTTTGACGTAGAGGCATCCTTCTTATTATAGTCCGATAAGCCGGTAGAAGGAGATTCACAATGAACAAACATGGCGAATGTCATGCATTTTAAATGCAATGTTGTTGAATATTGAAACAATGGTTACCAAACCGACATTCCTAAATCGGAGTTTAAAGAGTTGGTGAATTTCTACCTTTATTTGCAGCAAGAAAATCGCTTTGGTTTCGACACTATATGAATTCTTGTACTGTGATCCAACTTCAAAATCCTCCATCGTTCACCAGAACACAAACTACAGTAGGGCCTCGCTCATTCGGGCTAATTGTGTCAGCCCGAATTAAGAAAAAACCCGAATTAAGTAGTAAGTATTTTTATTTACCAAAATGAGCTTTCGCTCTTTACAATGGCAAGTATCTACAATACACTTGTGATATGAACACATGAAAATGAAAGAATAAGACAAAGAAATCACATTAAAAAAGTTACACAGATTCACATAGTTATCTATAAAAACAAGATATATAAGCCTAGGCTTAGAGTAATACTTAAAAAATATATATACATATATATATGTATAATACAATAAAAAAATACACCTAAACGTAATATCATAATACTAAACTAATACATAAAAGACTGTACGTGGTATCACAATACATGTGGAATTACAAGTTATCATAATACTAATATTACATAATTGTTAACATAATAAAAATAAAATAGACATAACAATAATAACACATAGTTATATAATAACAGATAATGTAGATTTCATCGCCTAGGAACCGCCTCTCTCATATGTTAAGACAAGATAAAATGGAAGGGAATAAAAATAGTCAACAGGTCGTGAATAAATAGAGAAACGAACAATAGTTCAAATGATACTAGAAATACTGGCTGTTGTTTCTAGGCGCCAAGGCCGCTGGTATCGGGTGGACTCGTGTAAAGTCGCGTACACACTTGCGCGTTTCCGCGCGCCGCGAGCCGCGCCGTGCAACATTTCGGCGATCCACCCAGAGTCAGTAGCTATGTTTACATGACGGACCGTACTGAGTACCAGACTGAGAACTGTCATGGCCGCTTGCGTTTATATGAAGGTGTACCCAAACTTGATTTCGGTCTCGCGCCACACTTGTTCGTTTTGGTCGTACATAACCCTACTTTTTTCTTCTGCCATATAAAATTAATTTAAAGATGTATCCCGGAGAACAAAAGGTTACAAGCTGTTGTAAATATTTAACTTGATTTTTGTTGATGGCAACTACAATCATTTTCCATCTTATTCACCTACAAACATCGTTCATTCAAAGTTCCAGTTCTGCAGTCAGTATGTTCTACCCGTTTACATGATAGGACTGAGTCGGTCTTTCGGTACGGTCTAGCTTTTTCGGCGGACCGGACCCAGTCGGTTCGGTCCCATCTTTTAGGTGTTTTCATGGCCCTGGACCGTACTCTGTACCGGACTCAGTCCGCTATGTAAACAGGGTTGGTATCTCGACGAATCTCAAAGGAATGCGCGCGCACGTTGCAGCCAGTGTGGACGGGCGCGCGCGCATTCGGTCGCGCACCGTGCGGGATCCACCCACTACAGTTTCCACTTTCACCTTCGAGTTGTCATTGTGACCAATCATTTATTGCTCAACTTAATCGAGGTAATACAAAAGTTAAAAAAGAGGTTCAGTGGAACTCGAAGCACAATTACCAATTTAATCGGTTGATAAAGAATGATTCGTGGGAGGACATATCTGTTCAACTGGGATTTTCTGTTGACGAGTGTCAACAGAAAATGAAATATTGTTGTCTTCTTTGCGGCGGAAGAAGGGGATAGTGAAAAAGAGCCCACTATCAGTTCCTTTATTTTTTTTATTTATTTATTCAATGTATATCCTATTCTTTTATAAAAACTCATTTACAAAGGAGAACCTTAAATAAAACTAAGCTATGCAAACAATTAATAATAATGAAATCATAAATATTAATAACAACAAAAACAAAACAAACTACTTAACTATATAAAATAAAATCAAGAACAAGAAAAAATAATTGAGAAATTAAATAAAATCAAATTAAGTGGAAATTCAACATATTATTACATAATAAAAATAGAAGTATGCAAATAAGAAAGAACATGAAGAAAGAAAATTGTGGGAAAAAAAATTGTGGGACATGTAGTTGGTCCAAGTACCACTGCAGGGGCGGATTTAAGAAAAAGGGCCCGGTCGGCATTGATGATTGTAGTAATTACGTGGAGATGAGGTAGCGCGGAATAGCAGGGGTCTGGGGCCAAGCCCCAGCCGCCAGAAACAATTTCGATTAGGGCGAATTCATATTTTTGGTACTGCAATAAGTTGGATGGCCTAAAACGCGTAAAGCTAATTTGTAAAAAGAACCTTGTCGGGGCAAACTTTTCCCCAAAAAATAATGAATTATTACTGTCCCCATTTTTGCTTGAAGTAGCTACTGATGTGACTAAACTGACCCCGGTTTTAGTAGTAGTTTAGTTTTCAAAATTAACATTAAGTTCTACTTGAGAAATGTTCGTGACGTCACTAGACGATTCGGACACATGTTCTTATTCCAATGTGGGGAGACCAGAACAGAGATTTTTAATATAAATCGACGTTTCATCGCGTTTATACTTACTTCACCAACACGACATACCTTCCTCTTAGCAAAAAAATGCTAATTTTGTTTGTTTAGGGTCACTACCCTCACTCGTTAAAAGAGAACGTTCCCTATCTTTACATTTTTGACAGCCTGGTTTTTGTTTGTATTTGTCTTTCTCGCTCATTTCTAGACATATCTGAACCTAGCAGTGGCACAATTTCAATACTACATGCTAGAATAAAATATATGTAAAAGTAACAATTCAAACAACAAACAAAAGGACTAAAACGAAAACTGTCTCACAGAATAACGCTCACACACACGCACACGCTGAAGCATAGTATTTTGCAAGATTTACTTGACTTCAGTCACTTTCCAAACTTATAATACAACTGAGCTACGAACACGTGTTTAGGGTTTAATTAATAAGACACAACAAACCACAACCACCCGACCCCCCGTTGGCCACTTACTTAACTAACTGATTTTCCTCGAACTTTGAAATATGTGCATGTGCATCCGCTTTTATGTTTACGAAGCGTTGTCCCTCAGAACAGTGTAAATCTGTTCAAAACGTGAAAACATCCTGTCCCGCTGTCCCTACCCTTATCTTCTAACAACCTATTGTTATTGTGAAAGGCCCACACTAAACTCTTCAGATAATTAGCAGCTTCGTTTTCTTTTCATGGAAAATTTCAACAAAATAGCGGGTGAGTAGACGTCAACTATACATAAAGTTATGATTATCAGCAATGGAGGTATTGGGGGGCCCCGACCGGGCCGGGGCCCGGTCGGCATTCGCCGACCTCGCCGCCCGTTAAATCCGCCCCTGAGTACCAGGTGATACCGCAGGTCCCACGGCCACGGGCTACTTGGTTCGCGGCGCAGTTGCACGGAAATGCGCAAGTGTGTACGCGGCTTAAGTTTTACGGCCGGTTTGCGGGCGGCGGGGGGGGGGGGGGTGGGGGGGGGAGACTACTCCCGAGTCATGTGCGCATCACGGAGAAGTGAGGGCGACTGCAGTCTGTCTACAGCTGTGGTCAGCTGTAACGACAGGGTAATAAAAGTCATCGCAACGCGCAGGGAAAGAACAAAACCAATTTTAAATTGAAGTTGAGGTCGGCCCGAATTAATCGGAAACCCGACCTACCGGGGCCCAAATTAGCGAGGCTCTAATAATATTTTTATGTTCTTAATTTTGTTCCTCTCGTTTGTAATTTATCGAGCAAAACTCCGCTACAAAGTTTCATTCTGACGTCGCTTTGCCTCAACTTGTTCGAGTACAAACGAAAGTTTATACGGTGAGATGCAAAGCTCTTTGCTCGAGACGTCGGTAGTTTCTTTGCGCCGCTAATTAAGTTGTTTGGAGTGGATGGGTGAGTTTACCCACCGCCTTCGATAGAACGCGCGTTAATTAGTTCATGCGATAACGCGTTATCGATCGACATTGCTAGTGACGTCATTGTTGACAGATTAGTGTGCGTAGTGAGGATTGATGACGGAAATAAATCAAAATATACATACGGGACGATGTTCTTGTTAAATTCAGGTGTTTTTGACGATGTAGAAAATTGATCGAAATCGATATCACAAATGTATCGATATCTATCTTCATAATATTTTCGTATTTAATTCTATCGAAATCTCGAATATTGATAAACATCCATGGTCGATTATTAATTTACATTCATATACGCCTACGATTGAAGTTGTATAAAGGATTTTGATAAAAATCTTTGTATTCTTTGTATTGCTTATGTATTCTATTGGAAATATTGGAAGTGATTTCGTGCGAAAAAATCGCAAAAACTACGCGGCGCAACTTTCGTTATTTTACAAATGATTTTTTTATTTAGATAAGATTTCTCCCTTTCACAGCTAAAGTTTCTACACCCTAGACATCAGAATCGTATCCACCACCCACTTCATGCACCCTGTTTCAACGCAAGGTAACTAATTCCTGACGCGGGGGGTGAATTGAGTACGACGTTATTTTTGGATTCCCGAAAAACCTATTTACGTAATAAAAAACCGGTTTCAAACCGGTTACCGATTATTCGACGTTATCCCTACCCCAAAGTCAATATTGACTCGGCTACAACATCAGCATGAGAAAAGTTACGTTAGAACAACCATACATTGTCTAAGATGTTGACCCTCAGATAATCAATCAATCAATCAATCAATCAATCAATCAGATACTTGTTAGGCTGCAGGCAGCATCGAGAGCCAACAAGAAGGATACAGACTGAGACGCAGGATGGGCGCCTGAGGGAGGGGGTGATGGATCGGCTTCTCTCCTCGGCGGGGGAGGGGGGGGGGGAAGGGGGGGAGTGACCTTGTTAGGGCAGTGACCGTACGCGAGGCGGGCCGGGGACTCTGTTTGACATGTAATTGGATTTTGAGAATGAAAACGACTCTAGTGAGCAAAGAGTTCTGTTTGCAAGATGCGAGGGTGAACGAATAACCCCCCCACCCCCACCCCCACCCCCCGCCCCCCACCCTATCTTTAACATTCCGTGAGGAGAAGTCAAAGACATGGGACAGTGTCGGAGTTTCGAGTGCTTTGAAAAGTCGGTGGATTTGTCTTTAACACATTTATGTGATTAGGATGAGACAGAATTCAATCACTTGGCCCCATAGCGTAGTAGAATAATACAGGACACTGGCCGTGTTCAACACACTAGACAGCGGCGACACGCAACACTAGTGCGCTCTAGCGGCAAGGGGTGATACCAAATACCGTATTAGAATAATACAGGGCAGTGGCCGTGTTCCACACACTAGACAGCGGCGACACGCAACACTAGAGCGCTCTAGAGGCAAGGGGTGATATCAAATACCGTAGTAGAATAATACAGGGCAGTGACCGTGTTCAACACACTAGACAGCGGCGACACGCAACACTAGTGCGCTCTAGCGGCAAGGGGTGATACCAAATACCGTATTAGAATAATACAGGGCAGTGGCCGTGTTCAACACACTAGACAGCGGCGACACGCAACACTAGTGCGCTCTAGCGGGAAGTGGGAGCAAGTGGGGGCTCCCAAAGGTACCTAAAATCGTCTTCCCCGGACTTCAAAGAAGAGGCGAGATCCCTGATCCGTCCCAGTCTATAGTAAGGGCCCTGGATGGTTCAGCCCTAGACTGAGACGGCTCCCCCTCGCTCTTACTAAGCACCAATTCGTTTTTACACACTGACTCCGTTGTAGCAGATTCTACCCCCATTCATCCCCACACTCAATTTTTACTATCACTCCAGCCCTCGGGCTTACGCGTTTAACCTCTGTATTCCTTCATCTGCTCTAGAGGGCCCAGCCCGGGAGAGCGTTCCAGCAAAGTTCAGTACTGAACTATTGTATCTATTAAGAGCGAAGGGTAGTCTCTACATAAAAAACCGCAGAAAATGTTCATTATTAAATTATATCTCAAGATTGCAACAAGAAATCGAAAATTTAAATCAGCAGCGCACTGTACTTTGGTAAGCCCTACAGACTGAATACAATATTATAGCCATTAGCGTAGTATTTTTTGATTATAATTCGTCAATTAGTAATAAAATTAATTATTTATAAAAAACATACTGATTATAATATAAGTCACAACATAGATCATTCAATGTGTAGGGCTTACTAAACCACAGTGCGATGTTGATTCAGATTTTGGATCTCAAAGCCCATTCTTGTGATATAATTTAAAACTGAAAATGTTGTGCGGTTTTCGACGTAGAGGTATCCTTCCCTGTTAAGAAAGTTATGTGAACACACCCTATATAGCACCAACGTTGGTGTAACCCTACACCCTCCTTATCTGATAAATAGTATCATAATGGGTACGGCTCCCACGTAATTACATTGACTTAGAGTTGGTCTTATCTAATGCTGAGCACTTGGCCCGCAGTGTCACAGTTGCTACAGATGCATTAACTTTGGTATAACTGAGGCGAAGATGCGGTGAAGCATCGGATGAGATACTCAATCAGATGACGAGAAGATACTTAGTGGTGAGCCAGATATTATGTCGGGTGGTGGTCTGCTGACTCCATGGCAGAGGGTGGTTAGATGTTGGAATGTAATTAAAGTCGTCGTACAACAACTCCGGTAATGCTTTCGTCATTAATCAATGACGTGTTTACGGTCTCGGCCAACCTGAGAAGGTATTAGAATTAGTCACGGCCGCTGGTTTGCTGCCGCTCACCCACCCGTGGCGGAAGCATTACTCAAGTTGTTGTACGATGACTATACCGGTGTACCAAGGACAGTCATTAGCGTGAGTTTCAATGGTAATGGTTTGACTGAGGGTTGTCCGTTCATGTTGAATGAAATTCATAATCACAATCTACTAGGAAAACGTTCTGTGTGACGCGTTGATAAGCGAGCACGGTCGTGCCCACGAATGTTCTCTCCAAAAGTTCAGAGCTAAAGGCACCGTGTGTTAGTACATACAGCGCTATATGTGGCCAAATTTAGCAACTAACTGATGAAGACTACATTCCGCGGTTGAAAATAGTGCTGGATATTATTGTGATATATCTTGTTTTTGTTTTGTGTTCGTTTGTTTTTTTTCTTGTTGATGTGTATTTATTTTGTTTTGTTGTTTGTGTTTGTTGTGTGTTATTTGTTGTTTGTACGTCCAAAACGTGTGGATTAAAATGGCGGCTTGCCTTTTCAAGATTTACTGATGGGATTCATAATCTGCCCAAAAATTTTAAAAGCCGTATTAAATTAAACAATTTTCACAATTTGCGATTATCGACATAGGAAGAACGACGCTGCTTCATCAGGTTGTTGCGCGACATCGCCACTTTGAGCGCTTCATTCGTTTTCACTAGCGCCCTCAGTGGCCAAACTCGGTGTCTATACTGAGTTATGTACGTATATCCATGGGTTTAGGCTGTGGCTTAGTTGAAAGGAAGATAGAATACTCAACCACGCACGAAATCGGTTTTGTTTTCAAACTATGTTGCGATAAATAGTTGCTGCGAGGTATGCGGTGTGTATAGATACCAGGAGTTCAGAAGTGTGGTGGATGTTATATGCTCACGTGATTGAAAACACATGGCGGGAATGTGTTTGATTAAAGGACTGCGGCTGCGGCTTTCGTTGTTGGCCATTGTAGAAACACCATAGTAAAGTGGCCCTTACGTAAGTATTCCCATGCTTACGACATAGCCGAGTCCAGTGGTGCCAACTCAATTTTCTACTAAAAAAAAAACAAGACAAAAACAATACCAAAAAAAAAACACAACCACATAATTAAAACCGGTCAATTATGAA
>OX246744.1:30930304-31000304 GCA_945910005.1 Isoperla grammatica
AAAATATTCCATTAGCAAAACATATATTCGAAATCACAGTCATACAATTCGTGAAGAATTGATTATGATCATAGGCTTATAGAATTATATAAACATTTAATTAAATAATTATCCGAGTTCAAATCAAAATACTCATATATACGCATTTATAGAATTGTTCTCTTGATATTTTCTGTCAAAGAACTGTTCAAAAGTTATTAATTAAAACGTGTCTATGACGTCACGACGCTCCTGGCGCCCTCTGCAGCGTGCCAGGATGTGCCAGGTAGATGCAAAATACTCGTATGGTATTTCATAATAGAATTGTTGTCTTAATATTTTCTGTCACATGAACAGTTCAAAAGTTATTAATTAAAACGTGTCTATGACGTCACGACGCTCCTGGCGCCCTCTGCAGCGTGCCAGGATGTGCCAGGTAGATGCAAAATACTCGTATGGTATTTCATAATAGAATTGTTTCTTGATATTTTCTGTCACATGAACGGTTCAAAAGTTATTAATTAAAACGTGTCTATAGTTAGTAGGTTTTATTTCCATAATAATTAAAATTATTTACCCTTTCGGGTGTACAGGAAATTTGTCAGTCAGTCATGTCAAAATACAGACCCAAATAACAAATTAAACATTAGAAGATTTACAAAGAGGTATATCTAAACTATAAAAAAGTTACAGAATATTACAAAATATTACAAAAATACAAAATTACAAAATACATACAAAAACACAAAAATGCAAAATACAAACAAATTAGAAAATACAAAGTACAACACAAACTATGCAAGCATATTCAATTTTTGTTTTTCATATTGAATACCCTTTCTAGATACTTAGGCCTAAATGCACAGCAAAATTAAAAACTAAAAACAAATGTCAAGGAAATTTACACAAAATTACAGATATTACAGAAAATACAAAATAAAAAATGAACTTTATTGTTCTATTAATATTTTTAAAATGTATATATGTTTTTAAATGTCATTGTGATACCCTCTCATGACGTCACGATGCTCCTGGCGCCCTCTGCAGCGTGCCAGGATGTGCCAGGTAGATGCAGAATACTCGTTTAGTATTTCATAATAGAATTGTTTTCTTGATATTTTCTGTCACATGAACAGTTCAAAAGTAATAAATTAAAACGTGTCTATGACGTCACGACGCTCCTGGCGCCCTCTGCAGCGTGCCAGGATCTGCCAGGTAGGTGCAAAATACTCGTATAGTATTTCATAATAGAATTGTTCTCTTGATGTTTTCAGTCACATGAACAGTTCAAAAGTAATTAATTAAAACGTGTCTATGACGTCACGACGCTCCTGGCGCCCTCTGCAGCGTGCCAGGATCTGCCAGGTAGGTGCAAAATACTTGTATAGTATTTCATAATAGAATTGTTCTCTTGATATTTTCAGTCACATGAACAGTTCAAAAGTAATTAATTAAAACGTGTATATGACGTCACGACGCTCCTGGCGCCCTCTGCAGCGTGCCAGGATCTGCCAGGTAGGTGCAAAATACTTGTATAGTATTTCATAATAGAATTGTTCTCTTGATATTTTCAGTCACATAAACCGTTCAAAAGTAATTAATTAAAACGTGTCTATGACGTCACGACGCTCCTGGCGCCCTCTGCAGCGTGCCAGGATCTGCCAGGTAGGTGCAAAATACTTGTATAGTATTTCATAATAGAATTGTTCTCTTGATATTTTCAGTCACATAAACCGTTCAAAAGTAATTAATTAAAACGTGTCTATGACGTCACGACGCTCCTGGCGCCCTCTGCAGCGTGCCAGGATGTGCCAGGTAGATGCAAAATACTCGTATGGTATGCCGTATCAGAATGCAGTTTACCGCAATACTCTTCCACGAAAGGCGCACGAGAACTAAAATCTTATCTTTTGCTCTTCTACTAGTAATTTGTTTATAACTTTTGCTCTGCTCAGGCCAAGACTGGTTTTCTTCCGCTAGTATGTCTGTTGGTTTCTAAAATTAGATTGTTATCTTTGATTCATGTTTGCTAGACGCGCGTGGCTTAGACACTCGGCGCGGAGACTTCCGTTGTTTACAGACACACATGCGTCAAGGTTGAGTTCTCTAAACCAAAGATTACACACTACGTCTATAAGGCTGCATGACAACACGCGACCAAGCCCGGCCGGCCCGTTCACACCTCCTACTCTAATCTACTATTACTATTCTATACTACAAATGTACCAACTATAACTACTATATAATGTAACCTTGATGTAACTATCTATCCTCTATCCGGTAGGGTGGGATAGTCCCTGCCCTAACAAATCATGTATGAACTAACCTGCGTGACAGATCACAGAATTTGAGATATTTACGGAAGTTTGTTGGGCTGTCATTATAAATTAGGTAATATATCTTACATAGTAGCGATTTGTAAAGGAACCTGAGTAAATACATTGAATTTGATTCTTTCTAAATAATCTTAATTACGTTTATTTTAAGCATATATAAACAAACCTGCGTGGCATACCACAGATTTTGAGAAATTACGTAACTATACAAAAGGGACGGAAGTTTGACGGTCCGTCAAACATCTGTCATTATAAATTACGTCCAACTTAGTATCGATTTGCAAGATAGCCTGAGTATATTCCATTTTATATTATTCCTTCTAATTAATCTCAATTACAACTGTTTTAATGTAAACATACCTGCGTGACATACCACACATTTTGAGATAGTTAGGGAAGTTTGACGGGCTGTCATTATAAATTACGTAATGTCCCACATACAGACACACAAGTGGGCAGTGAACCTTTAGATGTAGGAGATCACGAGAAGTTGAAACAAAACAACAACAAAAATAAACCTGGCGCCGATGATGTGTCTAAAGACTCGCAAGAGAATCAAGTGGGCAGTGAACCTGATGGTGCTGATCACGAGGTTAAGTTGAAGAAAAACAATAAGAAGAAAAAACCTAAAAATACTAACAAAAAATGTTGCATATCATGTAATATACTGTAAAAATTAAAAAATTGTTTTGATTGAAATTTGTTTATTGTTGTTACAAATCTTTGATGTTATTTACAAGATCTAGGGTACCTAGATTTGAACGTGGCCAAAAAGAAGATATTTTAGCAGCCTTCTTTAAACGTCACCTAGTCAAACTTCAAGATGGTGACGGCGAGTACTGTGCGATGGCAATCTTATCTCGTATTGCACAATAGATTCAGAACGCAAAGAAGAACGCTCACTGGAAGTGCTACTCAGGAGGACATTAGTTAAGGTCAATGTATCTCGACTTTTCCCCTTACGAGATCAAACTAATAAAGTAAATGATTTGTTAAAGTAGAACAAGAAAATCAACTAGTACCAAGAAAATTAACTTAAAAATTGACAAAATACTCTAATACTTAAAAAAAATTGCCTCATGTCCGTAAAATATACATCAAAGTTAGACAAAATAACAGAAAATATGAAGAGGTCTCTGTTAGATTTGTGTGATTATAATTCGAAATTTAATGAAATCCTAATAATATGTGGAATCAAGGGTCATGATTTTCTAAGGCCGTGGATTCGAATTCCGCATGAGTGAAGGACGTTCTCATATTACGGAGCATGTGCTTATCTGCACCATCATGTAGTCACAGAAGCAGATAATAAATAGATAATGTCTGAGTCATATATAATAAGACAACATTCTTATGATATTTGGGGTTTAATGTCTCATACTTTTGCAACCATGCTAGTCGAGACGATGAGTGGGTGATTGTGAAGATGAAACAACACCACATGACATCCATGCCCAAGCCGGGATTCAAACCTGGAACGCAGGGACCGCGGTTTACAGACTAGACCAACGCCTAATAGACCGCGGCCAACTTCGCCGGCAACAACATTCTAAAGCTAACTAAACAAATAACAACACATTTAAAATTGTAAACATTTATTTAAAACATAAACTCCATTTTACAAAATGGTCTTGCATAATAATTTTAAGTTTTACAATTCTTTGTTTTCATTTTTTTTAATTTCTTCTTTTCAAATCGATTTCTTGCTATTACATTAATAATATGTAGATTTGGACATTGTTTTTTTTACCCTATAACAATAATACGTCACAATATTGTTATGTACCACGGCAGTACCAGGCTGGACGAACGATCATCGTCACGATTACCCCTGTAATCGTGACATGGGCGTAGCGATACGCTCCCAGGCCTGCCGTGCCACTAACGGGGATCGAGTGGTGGGATTGTTCACAATGCAGTTCATTCAAAAAAATACCATGATTCATCAACAAGGAATTACGTTTATTCAATGACGGGAATTATGTAACATTACACAACCTAGTCCTGTGAACATGTGGCCTGGGCTATAACACGTACATACCGTCAAGGCCCGTCAATCAATCCCAGACTCACCCGAGTCGTAGCCCCGGCTTCCCGCCCCGAGGTGATTGGTGACTGGCTTCCCGGCTCCTGCTTCCCTCGACGTCGTTAATCCCTCTTCCCTCGTCGTTCCGTGATCCACACTTCTTCCTCTCTTCATCGGCGTCCCAGCAAGAGTCCCCCCCCCCCCCCCCCCACACACACCTTGGTTATAAACCCCTCCCTCATGACGTCACGTCCCTCTACGACATCGCCCGCCCAATAACATCGTATCAATAATGAGTAAATAATTAAACAGATAATGTTTTGGACAAAACCGCCGACCTTCGTACATTATGTAATGAATCCCGACGCTTGTCCCAATCATCTGTTTACTTAACTAACTAGGCCCGCAAACCATGCACAATTATTGCATAGCCAACTGACCCAGTTACAATACTCAAAACATTACGACACCAGTTGTCCAAACAACTCCATGGAATCTCACCGATCAGAAAGGCCTCAAATCCATGAAACCCAGCCTTTCATGACAATATAGATGGGAAGACAAATAAATAAACTGAGACGTTTTAGCCAACTAGTGGTCTTGATCACTCAGCGTGAGTAGGAAAAATAAACTTAGCTTAAAACTAGGGTAGGGTATATTTATTCATTTGTCTTCTCATCTATATGTTTCTCAACGCGACCTCTACTTTCTCAGGTAAGCAGTTGTCCTTAAATAAAATAAAATAAATAAAATAAATTCACATTTAGAGTCTACTCACTCAGTAACTAAACTGATTTTCAGTGGGGGACTTAAATTTAAAGTGACTAAACTAACCCTGTAGGCTTCGAACACCATCGACGAGTGAGCGATAACCAATCAAAGATCGATATTTCAAATAAGAAACATATGAATCAGTGATTGGACAGTGCGAACACCTGCGGACAAATGCCAGAATCAACAAGGCTGATTCAGAACAACTTCGAATTTATTGAGTGCTTCGTTGCTAGGACGGCTCCAAAGTCACCGTTTACTTATTCCTAAGCCAAGAAGTAATGGAATTGAATCCACATTAGAAGTTAAAAAAACTTCTGCCTGAAGCGGGACTGTACCTTTTCCCTCACTAGAACATGTTGATCTTGTCCTGAGTTCCAATTAACTCAGCCATTTTGGCCTCTCCAAGTATACACTATTATCTATTAAAAATTTTGTTTGAATTTCCCAAGCACTAAACGACAATGAAATGGAACAAAATAAATTATTATCTTTGTGAAACGACGTATTAGCTCTAAGGACGTAAGCCATTGTGTTTGATTAACTTTCATCGAATCAATCAATCTGCTAATTAACAGACTATGTTATATTAAATAATATTTAACTAAGGCTTTTTTCAGTTATGAAAAAATGTAGGCCTAATTTGCATTGGGGATGTGGGGGGGGGGGGGGGTACTTAAGAAAACTGTTACCGTAATGTACTGACTTAAGCAAGTAAGTAATTATTTACTTTCAATATGCAAGCGTTTTTATTTGTCAAAGTAGGTAGGAACCATTGTTCTGAAAGAACCTCATAAAGTGAATTTATTTAATTATTAAGCGAGCGAAGCGAGCGTTTCCACTTGACTCTTATGGCACTTCGTTCTGTTTTTTTGTTTGTTTGTTTGTTTGTTTGTTTGTTTTTTTTGTTTTTGTTTTTATGTCCGTCGATAGCGGTCGAACGGAAAGTCCGATCAACTTGAAATTTGGACCATCCACAAGCCTCGATGTGGATTGAAGGTGTATAGTTTTGAGGCAAAATCGTTCGAAAAGTTACAAAGTTACACCATAGTTACTGCAAAATATTTTTCTGAAACAAAATGGCGGAAAAATGTGAGATAGCCAGATTTTTCTACGGATTTTTCCGGTCACGAATATGTTAATGTAATGGCGATTTGATAAATATTGGCAAAGTTACACAAAAGTTACTCGAAAATATATTTTTGAAACACAGTTACGGCAAAATGTGAGGTGGCTCTGTTATAGTAAATTTTTGTCCGGTCACGAATATACTAATGTAAACGCAATCTGATATGTATTAGAGGCAGAAATTACATTTCTATTGCTGTCAATAACTGTTAGTAACGGTGGCGGACCGCGGCGAAAACATGACAGCGAAAATTCTTAGCAACGCACATTGCACTGCATCCAACAATGTCGGGAAGTATAATAGCTATGGAAATTAGAAACATTTTTGCAATGCGCATTCTTGAATTGTTGTTAATTGTTGTTTGTATTAGCATTGAAATCTTTTCGCCAGAAAGTTCGTAGATATTGACGCGCTCGCTTATCAACGCGTCAAACAGAGCGTTTCATCAAGCGAGCGAAGCGATCGTTTCCACTTGACTCTTATGGCACTTCGTTCTGTTTTTTTTTGTTTGTTTGTTTTTTTGTTTTTTTTTGTTTTTATGTCCGTCGATAGCGGTCGAACGGAAAGTCCGATCAACTTGAAATTTAGACCATCCACAAGCCTCAATGTGGATTGAAGGTGTATAGTTTTGAGGCAAAATCGTTCGGAAAGTTACAAAGTTACACCATAGTTACTGCAAAATATTTTTCTGAAACAAAATGGCGGCAGAATGTGAGATAGCCAGATTTTGTTACAGATTTTTCTGGTCACGAATATGTTCATGTTATGGCGATCTGATAAATATTGGCAAAGTTACACAAAAGTTACTCGAAAATATATTTCTGAAACACAGTAACAGCAAAATGTGAGGTGGCTATCTTATAGTAAATTTTTGTCCGGTCACGAATATACTAATGTAAACGCGAGTTGATACATATTAGAGGCAGAAATTACATTTCTATTGCTGTCAATAACTGTTAGTAACGGTGGCGGACCGCGGCGAAAACATGACAGCGAAAATTCTTAGCAACGCACATTGCACTGCATCCAACAATGTCGGGAAGTATAATAGCTATGGAAATAAGAAACATTTTTGCAATGCGCATTCTTGAATTGTTGTTAATTGTTGTTTGTATTAGCATTGAAATCTCTTCGCCAGAAAGTTCGTAGATATTGACGCGCTCGCTTATCAACGCGTCAAACAGAGCGTTTTCCTAGTTTAAAAAACTGATTTACAAAGAAGGACCTTAAATAAAACTAAGTTATGCAAACAATTAATAATGGGATGTCAATTTGAAATAATATTCCATGCGCTTTAATTCTCTGTTTTGAAATTACCGCGAGGGAGCGATGTCCACGTAGTACGTAGATTGCCGCTACAGCGTGGTCCGTCCGTCGTTGTCTGGTTATGTCTGCTGCATGAGTACAGACATGTGGTAGTTAAGTGCCGTAGTAGTTGTACTGGCTGCGCGACCGATGCCAGTTGGTACCTCCGCCTTCTGCTAGATGTCATCGCTATCAGCAAGCTTTACGCTATCTAGCAGTGGACGGAGCAAGCTGACCAGCAGGAAATTCGCGTTTTGACAGCAATCGATAGGTTGAAATAATTTTGTATCGATCGATCGATATGTACATTCGTTTCGTTTCGTCACTTCCCTGTTTTTCTCACTTCCGAAAGCTCTTGCGTTTCCTAGCTTCTGCTCGATGTTTTTGCTTATTAATTAATTGGTAATTTAATTGTTTGTTTGGATCAAGGTTAACTGGGCTGTAAGTTTCTTTCGGAATCGGCCAATAGGCCTAATAACACCTTAAAACTATTGCCATCTAGGCCTAGGCCTAGATTAATTACGCTAAATTGTCTTTGTCAGTCGTGGCATTGGGTTTGTCGTGGTTTCACCATTGTTTCACTGGTGTAGGCCTAGGGCCTAGGAGCCAAGCTGAACGTCAGCCTAACAAGAATTAAAGGTAAGGGCTAGCATTATGGCGCTGCCTGGGACTCTTGTAACCTTGCCCTAGGCCTAGGCTAGGCCTAGGCCTAGGCTAGCAACATGATGGTCGTACAAAAGCTTAGGGCTAGGCGTAGGGCCTACCATATCTAGGAATGGACTCGAAACATAGAAGGCTAGGCCCAGTCCTAGGTCTACTAGGGTCTGACCTACTAGCCTAGCCATAGGCTTAGCGTTGTTTGACGTACAAAGACGTAGGGCTAGGCTAGGTCTAGCCTTTGCCTAGCCTTGCCACAAACTAGGAAGGGCTAGGCCTAGGCCTACTAGGGTCTAACCTACTAGCCTAGCCATAAGATTAATTGACGTACAAAGACGCAGGGCTAGGCCTAGCCTTTGCCTAGCTCTTGCTAGCCTTGCTACATACTTGAAAGGGCTAGGCCTACTAGGGTCTGGCCTAGCCTACTAGCCTAGCCACATGGGATTGATAGACGTACAAAGACGTAGGGCTAGGCCTAGCCTTTGCGTAGCTGTTACTAGCCTTGCCACAAACTTGGAAGGGCTAGACCTACTAGGGTCTGGCCTTCTAGTCTTGTCACAGACACGGAAGTGCACAGGGCTAGGCATAGCTTACTAGCCTAGCCATACGCTACGTTTATCTAGCGGCCTGGGTTCGGACTGACTTCAGTACGCAGTGAGTTCGGAACCCGCTTAGCAAGCATACTTCACTCCGGACTCCTATTAAGCTCTCCCTGGTTCTATTAAACCGGACTTGATCGGCTTCTTAACAGAACTGAAATAAGCTCGAGCTGAGGTGTCTATCAGTCGAACTCGGTACGCACTAAACTCGGCTCGCACTGCCAAGTGCAAGCCCAGTCTGCTTGATAAACGTAGTGATGGACTTAAAGTAAAGTACAATGAAGACAAATGCTAGGCCTTGATAGGGACTAGCCCACGGTCTGACAATATTCTTCCTTGCTCAGATCTGGCACTCCGGCACACTCGTTTCCGTCCGCCCGGGCTTGACGTCAGCCTCATACATGATCGCTGTAGGGCTGGCGCTTCGTGCGTGTTGCAATGCTAGGCTAGTCACCTGGTTCTACATTAATTATTGGCCAAATTTACATTGCATTTAGATTTTGTTCTTAGACAATGCGAAACAATGCATGATATTAGTAGACAGACAGCACCATTCGACAGTACGGTCGAGGACAGCAAAAGATTAGTCCAAATGAGGGGAAATTTTACCCCTCTTTTACCCCCACTCGTCTCCGCTTGAACAGATGGTGACTAAAGCCACCCGCTTGACAATAGCGGCGACCGGACCTCAGGGTCTTTCTCGAAGGGTCGACCCTAATTATCTCTCGCCAAGAAAAGTGACCATCAGTACTTGAAACTTTCATATTATTTCTATTTTTTTACAAACCCATTATGAGCATGGCAAGTCTTGAATATTCTTGTTACGCTAATCATAAAACTTTTTTACTTTTTTCTCTAGCTGTATTTTAAAGTGAAATAAACGAAGAATACATTATTGTGTCATTTGTAAGTATCGCATAAAGTTAGTGGGTAATGACAAATTTATAAACTAAAATATAAAAATACAAAAACAACAATAACAACAACAGTAATTATAATAATAATAATAATAATAATTAATAATAATAATAATAATAATAATAATAATAAAAATGATAATGATACTAATAATGATAATTATAATGATAATAATAATATTAATGATGATGATGATGATGATGATAATAACAATGATGTTAATGATGATGATAATAATAATGATAATGATGCTAATGATGATGATAATAATAATGATGATAATGATAATGATGATAATAACAATGATGATAATGATAATAATAATGATAATGATAATGATAGTGATAATGATAATGATAATGATAATAATAATAATAATAATAATAATAATAATAATAATAATAATAATAATAACGATAATAATAATAATAATAATGACAATAATAATAATAATGAAAATAATAATAATAATAATGATAATAATAATAATAATAATAATAATAATAATAATAATAATAATAATAATAATAATAATAATAATAATAATAATAATAATAATAATAATAATAATAATAATAATTTTTTTTTTTTTTTTTTTTTTTTTTTTTTTTTATTACAAACTTTAGCAATGTACAATACAATTTGTGCATACTTAATATCCCACTAAGCCTAGTGGCTTATCAGTGGGTCACATACAAATAAAAGACGTAAATTAGCACATTCGTAGCAGAAAGCAGAAACACAAAAGTAAAGAAACAAAACGATATCATGACTTACAATAATATGATGCATATGATACATAATAATAATATGATAGAATATGATATAAGAGGTTGAAATAGAAAATTATTAATTCCACATTTAAAAATTCAAAGTCAATTTTACATACAAGGGTAACAGATAATTAAACATACCGTTCAGCACTGTACGCGCAATTAATGCGAGGAAGTTTTCAGTACATTCTGTCTGGAGGGTTAATAAGGTAATGCGATTTTAAACTTGACTTAATTAACGATAATTTATCCAAGGATACGACGTCAGGCGGCAATGAATTAAAAATTCTAGGAATTAGGTAACGTAAACAACGCTCTCCATATTTATTCTCGGTAATAGGAACTACATATTTACCTTTACCTACCAGACGCGTACCCTTGTTATGCATGTACGGTATTTTATATTCGTTGTCAAAGTAGTACGCTAATGCCATCCGATAATTAAACATTGATTTCAAAGGCAATAAAGAGCAATTTTCGTACACGTTATGTATGTTTTTAGAGTTTTTTAGTATCTGTTTAGGACAAACAATTTTTATCAGAGAGTTCTGTTGATTAATTATAACATTAATAATTGATTCTGAGGCTTTCCCCCATGAGAGCAACGCGTATGACATAATAGATTCTGCTAGCGCAATATAGACAAGACAGGTTTTAGTTTATACAACTGATAAGCGCATGAGCGGAGTTTTGCACAGAGGTAGTCCACGTGTTGCTTCCACGAGAACTCACGATCGATGTACACTCCCAAGTACATGTGGAATGCCACCGATTCAATTTGTTGATTACATCTACAATCAATGTCGGCTGCCCTCCTTACATTATGTAAACACTTATCGTCATGAAATATTAATATTATTTCGTCATTTCTACTTGAATTTAATGGCATACAAATGTGAACAGTCTTGGTTTTTTGAACATTAATTACTAGTTCCCGATCATGAGTCCAGCATTGTAAATTTCTAAAGTCGGTATTCATATTTTGTATTGCAATGCTTAATTGCCTGTGAACTGCTAGAAGTACGAGGTCGTCAGCATACATAAGTAATATGCACTTAATAACATACTTACTTACCAAATTAACGTATATAATATAAAATTGTGGACCTAGAATGGATCCTTGTGGTACCCCAGTTATAACACTTTTCGAAAAGCTATAAGTGTTCCCTATCTTCACCATATATGTACGATTTTCTAAGTAACTGCGGAACCATTCTAATACTTTCCCTCGTATACCAATCTCCTCAAGGGATTCTAATAATTTACCGTGATTTATTGTGTCGAATGCTTTTGAAAAATCAACAAATGTAGCCACTGCATGCATATTGTTGTTTAAAGTATTGTTTATTAAATCCGAAAATTTTAGTAGTAGATTTTGGGTACATTTTCCTTTTTGAAAACCATGCTGACTGTTAACTATTATTCCAAATTTGTGTAAGTAATTAGATAAACACTCTGATATATAGCGCTCCATTATTTTTTCTATAATGGAAAGCAAAGCAATCGGTCAATAATTTGAAAAAGATCGATGATCTCCTTTCTTGTATACTGGTCTTACAACGGATATTTTCATTTTGTATGGCACACGACCGTCTCTTATCGACAAGTTTATTAACTGAGCAATAACGGGGGCTAATTCATTACTTAAGTTCTTTACGTCTACCGCTCTTATCCCGTCGTACCCAGGCTGCTTATGTACATTTATATCCGAGATAATTCTTTTCACAGAATTTGCGTTTACAGGAGGCAGCCACATTGATTGCGAAGCAGCGTCAGTTTTAATGTGTTGTACACACGTCGTAGCACATATATGACGAATTGAGGCTACTTCATCTTTAAAACTGTCTGCAAATCTATTTGCGATGCTCTCATTTTTTTTTTTTTTTTTTTTTTTTTTATTTATTTAAGGGTTTCTATAAAGCATTACAATTTGTATGTTATTATTTTTACTATTTACAGGTAAAAATGCTTGATGCCTATATGAGTATGATGAGTATACAATTTACCTAAATACTTGTCAACCACAGAATCGACTGAATCTTTCGTTTTGCGACCTGTGACTTGATTTATAGTTTGCCATACTTCTTTAATACCGGTACTATTTTTTATGGAATCGCGGATATGGTTTTGTTTTGCTGCTACGATTTGCGAGTTTACATAATTCCTAAAAGCTGCATATTCCCTTCTATAAGTTTCTTTCGACGGATTTAACCCACTACAGTTTTTCCAGCGTTTAAATAAATTGTCTCTTTGCCTTGTCAACTGAATAATTTCTTTAGTAATCCATTGCCGCTGTACTCTCTTATGTTTAGTTTGTTGTTTTACAAACCGAGACTTACCGTAGCATCTTTCAAATTCCCCGCACATCGCATCGTACAGTGTTGAACAATCGTCGATTGCTAACAGCTGATTCCAATTCACTGCTTTCAAATTAGATAATAACAATCTTTCATTTATGGTAATTCTAGTTTCAATTTTATCCACCTCAACCCCTATATTGCGTCCAACCGATGCAAGGATCATGTAGTGATCTGATACCTTAGTTGTGAAAACCGCAGAACTGATTTCTAATTTACATTTAGTTCTTATGTATGAGTGATCAATACAACTACTAACAAGTTTCTCTAAACAAAAAGCTTCCCTAGTAGGCAAGTTAATACATTTCAAAAAACCATTTGATGCAAGCAGATTTTCATAATTTTGTACAATTTTATCACAACAATCAAGAGTGTTAATATTTATATCTCCAAGTATCCACATATTATTCTCTTTATTGTTGTTGACAATGCATTGTTCCAGTTCTAACATGAACTCATTTTTACTACAGTCTGGCGGTCTGTAAATACACAACAACTTAAATTCAGTCCCTTGATCCAGATAAATGTTACACATTATTCCTTCGAATGAATCAAAATCCATTATTATATCACTAATTACATACTTTGATTTAATGCACAATAACAAACCACCACCACGTTTCCCAACTCTAGAATTACATATGGTTTCGTAACCTTCAATGACATAATTATGCTTATTGTCTTGCAAGCCAGTTTCGCTTAATAATATGAAATCTAATTGTTCTGTTTTGTTTTGTAAAATAACCATCAGCTCGTCCCAGTGTTTGGATATAGACCTAATGTTGATGTGACCCCCAATGAACCGCCCATTCTCTAAGCCCGACCAGTCATCAAGGTTATCAATATTTACACAGTCGACTACAGGAATATCAATGTCAGACAGATCCATATCCGGGCGAGTATTGAACAAAACAAAACAAAACAAGTTACTCTGATAGCTTATCTAAGTCCTTCAGTGAGTTGATTGCAATGACCTGCCGCGTATCCTCGTTACGCCTTACTAGGACTTTGCCATTACTCCACCAGACAAATTTGAAACCCGTTTTTTTTGCCTCAAGTTTTGTCTCCCACAGTAAGTTCTTATAGTATGGTGCAAGATTTTCAGTAATGAGTATGTTTCTTTCACCAGTACAACTGTCACCCAATACTTGTTGACTCGTTACAACTTGCCTGCGCGCAGCAAACAACTCATCCCTCTTCTTGCGTGACAAAAATTGAACTATTATTTTCCTTGGATACTTGCTGTTTCGTGATGGCAGACGATGGACCGCCTCAATTTCCTCTTTTTTAAGCTTAATTTTAAATTCCTGCGCAACTTTTAACACGACACTTTCAATTACTTCGTTTTCACACTCATCCACATTGAAAATCTCCAAGTTTTTATTTCTACCATACTGGTCTAACTTATGGACTTTGCTATTTAGTTCATCAATAGCCTGTGATTTTTCTCGAACCTGCTTTGTCAGAACTTTAATGGCTTCCTCACTGTTTTTAAGCTGTTCCAATATACACTCGTATTTTTCTTTGGAGTCCGCGATTTCTGCTTTCATTGATCTTATATCTATCACTACTAAATCAAGCTTTTTCACAATGTCATTTAGCGTCTGTTGTATCAATACACCCTGCTGACTATTTCCAAAATCGAACTTGCCTATCTCCCCTGGAGCTGGACTCACCGGTTTAGCTTCCCTGCAGGTGCTACAGCGCCATTCCTTCTTCTGTTGCTTAGACTTTGCGGCGTATGTGGATTTTTTTATAGAACACTCGTAGTGATACCCATAATCACACACAACACACGTAACAAAGTCCCCGTCACCAGGAAGATTGTCTTTGCATCTACCGCACTTAATGCCCGGCATATTATCGCCACAGAGAATCACGAACAACGCACTAGCCCTGTACCTCGGAGCGCAGACACGATGCGATCGTCCGCTACGAACGCCTGTACGCGAATAATTATAATAATAATAATAATAATTATAATAATAATAATAATAATAATAATAATAATAATAATAATAATTTTAATAAGGTAAACACATGGAAATACTTGACATTTGTGTCCGTACAACATGTTTATGCCGGTTTTGACCGAGTTTGTATGTATTGCAACAATAAAATAATAATAATAATGTGTTGCTTGCAAACAGATTTTAAGCCACTAATCTTTTATAATTCCAAGCACTAATGAAATAACTTAAAATAAAGATACAGAAAAAACTCAAAAAGGTACATGATCAGAATAGCGATTAGATTACATATTTATGAACATCGATATGAATTGAAATATTTCGTTGTATAAAGTGTTTGAAACAAAAGGGTATTGTTCGGCACGAGACCTTTTTTTTCTATTCTCGAGCGGCTGCCGGCGTGCGCTCAGTCTGGGGTTGGTTGGGTAGTGGGGGTAGAGGTTCGCTAGTACCTGGGACGAATCTCTTCTTGTCCACGACTATAGTGGTGTGGTCCATATATTAGCCGTGATTTGGCAACAATGCAGTTATTTATTTACATACAATACGAATCTTTGCGTGATTTACCGTATAATATGAATGAATGTAATAAAATCTCTACATTGATATTAAACAAGCCACACGCATTATCTAGATGATTAGGTCTACTTATCAATCAGTAATATAACTATGTTGGTAACCAATCAGCCAGCGTACGCCAGCTTTGTGTACACGTAATTTGTGATATAATATTGTCACATTTGTATTTTATGTGGCCGTCATACTGGGTGGTGTGACACATAGTTTATTATCCACCCATTCAGGTACAAGAGATAACTTTCAGTGTGGGACGTAATTTCACTTAAATGTGCTTTGTTCCAATGCACGTATACTACTAGCTGTGTATGGGCCAGTGCACTCAGTCCCCCAGCTATTAATAACCACTGTGTTATATAACTCAACATTAAGATCATACACAAGGGCGCTGGCAACACGACTCCATTAGTTGGCATTACTACCGCATGAGTGTGTTTTGCAACATTTAACCTCGAATACAGATGTCATAGAGTTACAATAATTTGTAGTAGTAATCTGTCCGTAGAGAAATCTATGGGACCCCTTTCTTTACTATTTCTGTTTCTTCACCTACACACAAAACACGGTTTAAATAAGTGGTAATGTGCTGAAACGATATTGTGAGTTGGCCGCTATGCAGTTTCGAGATTGTAACATTTTAATTATACCAACACGAAGACCGGCACTAATACAAATACCACTCAAGACCAGCCGTCGTCTTGATTAATCCATTAAACAGCGGTGTTGTGTTATTATTGTCATTGATGTTTTGTTGAGCGTCTATTTCCTAAGACCGGTGGGAAACTCCTCCGCACTGGCTCGCAAATACGCGGCCCCCTGAATCCCACCCGTTGGCAACGAGACTAACTGGGGACATTCGACAACAATAATGTCTGTCGTTGCGGGGTTACTGCTGCTGTGGGCTCATAGTGTGTATTGTTAATTAATTAGTAGTGTATACTTGGATGGAGAGGCCAAATTGGCTGAGTTAATCCCCAGAACATGTTTACCTTGTAAATGAATTATATCTTGTTGATTTTATGTTTGTATGGTCACGGCTATTGGCATAAAATGCTGTAGTGTCCATTTGCTAATAAATTAATAAAGCACATGTTTTAACAAGAGACAAATACTGCTTGGCCTCACATATGTCTAGATATTTACTTATTAATAATAGTGAATATCAATTTTAGTTCTAGTTTCCAGTAGGCATACTTAGTCATGTTTTGTTATCTCTTGATGTTTTAAACGTTTATATTTTCAGTTTTCTTGTATGAAATCATGCTAGGCCTAGTGAAATATTATATTTCCTTGAGTATTTAAGAGTAAATTATAATAATAGCATTTATTTTAGTTTCGAAGTCTAGGCCCTATTACAAGAAACGTTTCGTACGACGTTGATTACAGTGAAATCCAGATGTATCGTTTTTCTGGAATCCGTGCCAAAAAAACTGATGAATACGTAGGCCTACCGTACATGAAAACAGTAAAAGCGATAATGTGCATGTCCAAACTAAAAAAGAATAAAGTATGCCTATTGGTATATTGTACAATTTGCATTGAAGTGGGCAAGGAAATACAATATTTTCATGCCATAATGAATGTAATAAAATATGATTAGACTGAATGTTGGCGGATGAGTATACTTGCCCATTATCGACCAATGGACACACAGGATCTGTTTTGATTGACTTGTATTGTTGTTGCAGATTGTTGTCTTACGAGATATACGCTTGTCACAGCAGATCACGCTAAGAAGCCCGAGACGAGGTATGTAGGGCCTACAGGTCCAAGACAATCTACTAACCTTCTCTTGCATTCATTGTGATAAGTCAAGTGTAAACTCGCCCCAAGACTACCTTACACATGCTTTAGTCTCGGGCGAGCAGCTCGTAGACAACCAGCGAACCGCCCGAGACAAGCCCACGCAAATACCGATCACTGATCCACTACGAGTGGGGGCGGATTCCTCGCCTGTGACGAAAGCATGAGGAAGGTTGCTGTACGGCCACGTTATAAGTCGTAAGCCATGGCTAGTTCTTCACGGAAAAGAAAGCTCTCACTACTATTTGAGAAAACTACAGGTCTTGATTTTTGCGGAGACTACCATTCAAGAAACTGGGTTGCGTCAATAGCTAATTAGGCCTACCATGATTGGGCTGGGTGCAGATAGGTTAATTGAATTCCAGCTTCATTATAATTTAACACAGCGCAAGCAACGCTGTTCATGTGTGTGTAAAGCCGTGTCCACACATATGACTAGTGATTATTGACTATTGAGTACAACCCCACTGTGGTTATTTCTTAGTCAAGCCACAAAACCAACAAGACTCGTTTCATTGGCTGCAGGTGAAAGTTCTGTGCGCTGATTGGCTGTGACTAAGACTTGACTAAGGAATTGAGATATTTTCAATTCGTTAGTCAATAGTCAATAGTCAAAAGTCAAGTTGTGTGAACGTCAGCACGTTTTGCCTATGGCTCAAATCGCTTGATCAATAGTCATTGGTCATTTGTGTAAACCGGCTCTTAACTGCTGCAAATGCATTTCCAATTAATGGGGAGGCGTAACAAGTGCACAGAGTGCGTTGCGAGCGATCCGGCCAACAGTCACTGAATATTGAATAGGCCTACTCACAACTTTCAACAACGCCAATTTCTAAGTTGTTTGAAATGCTACTTGACTTCTTTGGAATCAATCTACATTTTCCCAATAATAATTAGTGCACTGGCTTCTAGAGAGGTTTTCGGTTAATTCTAGCAGGCAGAGCTCAGTGGCCGGAACGCTCAAAGCACTGCAGTGTAGTCGTTTGTTGTACGCCGCCCCATTATACGGAGTGGCTATTTGCACCCAAGCTGGGTGAGTGCAACATTTAATATGCTATTTTTACCCAAGTTCTGCGCATGCGCGGGTGTGTCCAGCATTTAAAATGCTATTTGCACCCAAGTTATTTTCACCCAAGTTGGGTGTGTCCAACATTTAAAATGCTATTTTCACCCAATTTGTTTACACCTAAGATGGGTGTGCCCAACGATTTATATGCTATTTGCACACAAGTTGGGTGTGTCCAACATTTAAAATGCTATTTGCACCCATGTTGTTTTCACCCAAGTTGGGTGTGTCGAACACTTAAAATGCTATTTGCATCCAAGTTATTTTCACCCAAGCTAGGTGTGTCCAACACTTAAAATGCTATTTGCAACCAAGTTGTTTTCACAGTTGTTGTGGTTCACTTGTGTGCAAATAGCATTTAAATGTTGGGCACACCCAACTTGGGTGAAAACAACATGGGTACAAATAGCATTTTAAATGTTTGACACACCCAACTTGGGTGAAAACAACTTGGGTGCAAATAGCATCTTAAGTGTTCGACACACCCAACTTGGGTGAAAACAACTTGGGTGCAAATAGCATTTTGAATGCTGGACACACCCGCGCATGTGCAGAACTTGGGACGAAATAGTATTTTAAATGTTGCGCTCACCCAACTTGGGTGCAAATAGAGGCAGCCCCCATTATACCCCCCCCCCCCCCTGGACATTATCTAGATATATATATTATGTAAATAATCATCTAGATAACTATTCATAGGTTGCACGTGCGTCACATCTTTGCGCGTGGCGGCCACATTTGTGATCAAACTTTGACGTTGCCATGGAGAAACAATTGAAGCCTGTTGTGGTAGAACACAGAAAATGCTTAGTTCTTTAAAATTCAGCCTGTTTTTCCGATAAAATTGGTATGTGGGGTAATTGTTTCTTTATATATATTACTTATGTTTACTTTTTAAATTATAAATAACGCCAAATTATTAAATTTGAATAGTATTTGCCAATGACGTAGGATTGGTCCTCATCAATTGTGTCGCAATCATGGCCGCTGTGACGTCACGTGGGAACTATGAATTCTGTATCATCTTTATTAACAAACCATGGTTACGGTATCTATTATCTTATCTAAGATGATATTTCTGCTTATATCTGTTATGTTGGTTGATTCACCCATGGATATTAACATGATCTTGGCTTTGCTTTAAACTAGGAATGTCAAACAATATGAAATTCCATATTGATAATCGCAATAACAATAAAAAATTATCACAATAATATCGGCCCAAAAAGTATTGTCTCGATAATGCATTTTCAATTTTTATCGCGATATATTGCCGCGATATTATTAAAATAGCACTAATTCTACTTTTAACATTGCGTCATATGTGGGGCGGGCAGGGATGGTAGTGGCGAATAGTTTTTCTGCGGCTACATCGAAGGAGGGCACTCGACGGCTGGTCGGTGGTCGCTCGGCTAACGTTGAGCAGGCGCCAAATTCAAATATGATTATTGCCGCGATTATCGGGATATCGCACAGACTTTTATATCGTACGATTATCGCGATATGGCTAGCCATATATTGCGATAATATCGATATAAATAAATAAATAAATAAAATAAATAAATTCACATTTAGAGTCTACCCACTCAGTAATTAAACGATATTTATCGATATGCGATTATCGTTGACATTCCTACTTTAAACCCATAAGGAAACTCGGGGTAGATTACGATAACCAGAAGTTGCCGTATCCGACTGTAACTTCGAAATCTAACTGTTTTTTTACATGAAATGAAAATCTGGAGAGAATATTTAATATATTTTGTCCATCGTACTTGTGTCTGAGGGTAATTATTGATAATATGATATCTATATAAGATTATTATTTTTTAAGTAGGATCAGTGTCCTTAACGTTCTAACAAGGTTTTGCAATTAGTCATTACTAATTACACATTAGTGGCAATGTCAATTAATTAATAATTCAAATGAGGCTACGTGGTACTTGTATATCGGATCAGTTGGCAAATATATTAGCTTAATACAGACCAATGGAAATGAGGTAAGGCTACATTTTCAGCTACTGTCTAACTAGTGTATGTTAAATACATGTTCATGAAAAAGCAGGCCTAACTTCTTAACTCAAGTGATAATATAATACATTCACTTCGTAGCAGCGATGACGTGATTATTGCTCATGTTAAGGCCTACATTGAAACTAATCCAATATGTCTGCAACACTTCAATCAATGCAATTACTCTATGGTTATCTGGTCATCTATCTATCATCTAGATAACATGGGTATCTGTATATCTTTATCTAGAAAATGTTCATTTTCTTTAATACTATTATCTAATCTTATCTAGGTGACTGTTTCATGTGATTATCTTCTTGTTATCTACCTGGCTCAACACTGCCCTCAAATAGGTGTTGATGTTGTTTTATCATACGATGACGTGTATGTACGCAAAACCACCCCCGACGATCGTAGTAGTAAATCGCTTTTTAGCGTAAGCTTTATTTAAAACCATTCATGGGAAATGAAAGTCAACATCTTTTACTTGTGTTCTAAATAGACACTACATCTACGTAACATATGTATATGGTTGTCTTAGAACAACTTCGGAACTGCTTCCGTCACGGGTGGGTGAGCGGCAGCCAACCAGCTGCTAAATCAAATAGCTGCTCAGGTTGGCCGAGACCGTAAACACGTCACTGATTGATGATGAAAGCGTTATCGTAGTTGCTGTACGAATACTATACTCGGCCAAGGGTTCCCAACCTTTATCACCTCACGGACCGGCAATATGATATATTTATGCGCAAGGACTGGCGTGGCTACAAGGGGTCTGGTGTGTAGCCTCAGACACCGGAGGCGAAATATTTCCGGTGTACTTATACAACAAAACAACATCCACAGTGATCTGAGCAAATAAGGCAGACGAAGGGAAGGGGCAACTGGAAGAATGTCAACACAGGAAACATTCAACTCATCGTTAATAACATATTAATAAATAACTTATTTTGGATTATAAAACTTGAATGTGTTTATGATTCATAGTTCCCACGTGACGTCACAGCGGCCATGATTGCGACACAATCGATGTACTTAAACCTAGGCTATCCCAGATCATTGGCGAACGTTATTGAAATTAAATAAGAATAATTTAGAATTTAAAAAGTAAAAATAAGTAATAAAAAAACAAAAAATTACCACACATACCAATTTATTTAAAACACAAGCTGAATTTGAAATAACTAATGATTTATTGTTGTACCACAACAGCCTTAATTGTTTCTCCATGGCAACGTCAAAGTTTGATCACATATGTGGCCGCCCCGCACACAGATGTGACGTACGTGCAACCTATGAATAGTGACGTATTACTAATAAGATAAGTTAGGATTGCGCTTTTATATTTGTGGTTGTTTCTAGTCTCGGGTCGTTCCTTGCAATCAATGCTCTCAACTATCTGTGTCGGTAGAAGTGGGTGTTTGTATAGTCGGTATTGATTGAATTATAAGCAAGTGTCCCCTCCTGAGAAAATACCATTTAACCAGAGTACGCGTGATATACTGTGTAGAACAAATGTTTGGAATTTGTACATGTTTCTAAAATATAATCATAATTACATCTGTAGCAGACACTGTACGGACCGGTGCCGGTGTGCGGACCACCGGTTGGGAACCACTGTACCTACTAGGCTACATAGGTAGCAGACACTGTGCGGACCGGTGCCGGTGTGCAGACCACCGGTTGGGAACCACTGTACCTACTAGGCTACATAGGTAGCAGACACTGTGCGGACCGGTGCCGGTGTGCGTACCACCGGTTGGGAACCACTGTACCTACTAGGCTACATAGGTAGCAGACACTGTGCGGACCGGTGCCGGTGTGCGTACCACCGGTTGGGAACCACTGTACCTACTAGGCTACATAGGTAGCAGACACTGAGCGGACCGGTGCCGGTGTGCGGACCACCGGTTGGGAACCACTGTACCTACTAGGCTACATAGGTAGCAGACACTGAGCGGACCGGTGCCGGTGTGCGTACCACCGGTTGGGAACCACTGTACCTACTAGGCTACATAGGTAGCAGACACTGTGCGGACCGGTGCCGGTGTGCGTACCACCGGTTGGGAACCACTGAACCTACTAGGCTACATAGGTAGCAGACACTGTGCGGACCGGTGCCGGTGTGCGGACCACCGGTTGGGAACCACTGTACCTACTAGGCTACATAGGTAGCAGACACTGTGCGGACCGGTGCCGGTGTGCGTACCACCGGTTGGGAACCACTACCTACTAGGCTACATAGGTAGCAGACACTGTGCGGACCGGTGCCGGTGTGCGGACCACCGGTTGGGAACCACTGTACCTACTAGGCTACATAGGTAGCAGACACTGTGCGTACCACCGGTTGGGAACCACTGTACCTACTAGGCTACATAGGTAGCAGACACTGTGCGGACCGGTGCCGGTGTGCGGACCACCGGTTGGGAACAACTGTACCTACTAGGCTACATAGGTAGCAGACACTGTGCGTACCACCGGTTGGGAACCACTGTACCTACTAGGCTACATAGGTAGCAGACACTGAGCGACCGGTGCCGGTGTGCGTACCACCGGTTGGGAACCACTGTACCTACTAGGCTACATAGGTAGCAGACACTGAGCGGACCGGTGCCGGTGTGCGTACCACCGGTTGGGAACCACTGTACCTACTAGGCTACATAGGTAGCAGACACTGTGCGGACCGGTGCCGGTGTGCGTACCACCGGTTGGGAACCACTGTACCTACTAGGCTACATAGGTAGCAGACACTGTGCGGACCGGTGCCGGTGTGCGGACCACCGGTTGGGAACCACTGTACCTACTAGGCTACATAGGTAGCAGACACTGTGCGGACCGGTGCCGGTGTGCGGACCACCGGTTGGGAACCACTGTACCTACTAGGCTACATAGGTAGCAGACACTGTGCGTACCGGTGCCGGTGTGCGGACCACCGGTTGGGAACCACTGTACCTACTAGGCTACATAGGTAGCAGACACTGTGCGGACCGGTGCCGGTGTGCGGACCACCGGTTGGGAACCACTGTACCTACTAGGCTACATAGGTAGCAGACACTGTGCGGACCGGTGCCGGTGTGCGGACCACCGGTTGGGAACCACTGTACCTACTAGGCTACATAGGTAGCAGACACTGAGCGACCGGTGCCGGTGTGCGTACCACCGGTTGGGAACCACTGTACCTACTAGGCTACATAGGAAGCAGACACTGTGCGGACCGGTGCCGGTGTGCGTACCACCGGTTGGGAACCACTGTACCTACTAGGCTACATAGGTAGCAGACACTGAGCGGACCGGTGCCGGTGTGCGGACCACCGGTTGGGAACCACTTTACCTACTAGGCTACATAGGTAGCAGACACTGTGCGGACCGGTGCCGGTGTGCGTACCACCGGTTGGGAACCACTGTACCTACTAGGCTACATAGGTAGCAGACACTGAGCGGACCGGTGCCGGTGTGCGTACCACCGGTTGGGAACCACTGTACCTACTAGGCTACATAGGTAGCAGACACTGTGCGGACCGGTGCCGGTGTGCGTACCACCCACCGGTTGGGAACCACTGTACCTACTAGGCTACATAGGTAGAGACACTGTGCGGACCGGTGCCGGTGTGCGTACCACCAGTTGGGAACCACTACCTACTAGGCTACATAGGTAGCTGACACTGTGCGGACCGGTGCCGGTGTGCGGACCACCGGTTGGGAACCACTGTACCTACTAGGCTACATAGGTAGCAGACACTGTGCGGACCGGTGCCGGTGTGCGGACCACCGGTTGGGAACCACTGTACCTACTAGGCTACATAGGTAGCAGACACTGTGCGGACCGGTGCCGGTGTGCGTACCACCGGTTGGGAACCACTACCTACTAGGCTACATAGGTAGCAGACACTGTGCGGACCGGTGCCGGTGTGCGGACCACCGGTTGGGAACCACTGTACCTACTAGGCTACATAGGTAGCAGACACTGTGCGTACCACCGGTTGGGAACCACTGTACCTACTAGGCTACATAGGTAGCAGACACTGTGCGGACCGGTGCCGGTGTGCGGACCACCGGTTGGGAACAACTGTACCTACTAGGCTACATAGGTAGCAGACACTGTGCGTACCACCGGTTGGGAACCACTGTACCTACTAGGCTACATAGGTAGCAGACACTGAGCGGACCGGTGCCGGTGTGCGTACCACCGGTTGGGAACCACTGTACCTACTAGGCTACATAGGTAGCAGACACTGAGCGGACCGGTGCCGGTGTGCGTACCACCGGTTGGGAACCACTGTACCTACTAGGCTACATAGGTAGCAGACACTGTGCGGACCGGTGCCGGTGTGCGGACCACCGGTTGGGAACCACTGTACCTACTAGGCTACATAGGTAGCAGACACTGTGCGGACCGGTGCCGGTGTGCGGACCACCGGTTGGGAACCACTGTACCTACTAGGCTACATAGGTAGCAGACACTGTGCGTACCGGTGCCGGTGTGCGGACCACCGGTTGGGAACCACTGTACCTACTAGGCTACATAGGTAGCAGACACTGTGCGGACCGGTGCCGGTGTGCGGACCACCGGTTGGGAACCACTGTACCTACTAGGCTACATAGGTAGCAGACACTGTGCGGACCGGTGCCGGTGTGCGGACCACCGGTTGGGAACCACTGTACCTACTAGGCTACATAGGTAGCAGACACTGAGCGACCGGTGCCGGTGTGCGTACCACCGGTTGGGAACCACTGTACCTACTAGGCTACATAGGAAGCAGACACTGTGCGGACCGGTGCCGGTGTGCGTACCACCGGTTGGGAACCACTGTACCTACTAGGCTACATAGGTAGCAGACACTGAGCGGACCGGTGCCGGTGTGCGGACCACCGGTTGGGAACCACTTTACCTACTAGGCTACATAGGTAGCAGACACTGTGCGGACCGGTGCCGGTGTGCGTACCACCGGTTGGGAACCACTGTACCTACTAGGCTACATAGGTAGCAGACACTGAGCGGACCGGTGCCGGTGTGCGTACCACCGGTTGGGAACCACTGTACCTACTAGGCTACATAGGTAGCAGACACTGTGCGGACCGGTGCCGGTGTGCGTACCACCCACCGGTTGGGAACCACTGTACCTACTAGGCTACATAGGTAGAGACACTGTGCGGACCGGTGCCGGTGTGCGTACCACCAGTTGGGAACCACTACCTACTAGGCTACATAGGTAGCTGACACTGTGCGGACCGGTGCCGGTGTGCGGACCACCGGTTGGGAACCACTGTACCTACTAGGCTACATAGGTAGCAGACACTGTGCGGACCGGTGCCGGTGTGCGGACCACCGGTTGGGAACCACTGTACCTACTAGGCTACATAGGTAGCAGACACTGTGCGGACCGGTGCCGGTGTGCGTACCACCGGTTGGGAACCACTACCTACTAGGCTACATAGGTAGCAGACACTGTGCGGACCGGTGCCGGTGTGCGGACCACCGGTTGGGAACCACTGTACCTACTAGGCTACATAGGTAGCAGACACTGTGCGTACCACCGGTTGGGAACCACTGTACCTACTAGGCTACATAGGTAGCAGACACTGTGCGGACCGGTGCCGGTGTGCGGACCACCGGTTGGGAACAACTGTACCTACTAGGCTACATAGGTAGCAGACACTGTGCGTACCACCGGTTGGGAACCACTGTACCTACTAGGCTACATAGGTAGCAGACACTGAGCGGACCGGTGCCGGTGTGCGTACCACCGGTTGGGAACCACTGTACCTACTAGGCTACATAGGTAGCAGACACTGTGCGGACCGGTGCCGGTGTGCGTACCACCGGTTGGGAACCACTGTACCTACTAGGCTACATAGGTAGCAGACACTGAGCGGACCGGTGCCGGTGTGCGTACCACCGGTTGGGAACCACTGTACCTACTAGGCTACATAGGTAGCAGACACTGAGCGGACCGGTGCCGGTGTGCGGACCACCGGTTGGGAACCACTGTACCTACTAGGCTACATAGGTAGCAGACACTGAGCGGACCGGTGCCGGTGTGCGTACCACCGGTTGGGAACCACTGTACCTACTAGGCTACATAGGTAGCAGACACTGAGCGGACCGGTGCCGGTGTGCGTACCACCGGTTGGGAACCACTGTACCTACTAGGCTACATAGGTAGCAGACACTGAGCGGACCGGTGCCGGTGTGCGTACCACCGGTTGGGAACCACTGTACCTACTAGGCTACATAGGTAGCAGACACTGTGCGGACCGGTGCCGGTGTGCGGACCACCGGTTGGGAACCACTGTACCTACTAGGCTACATAGGTAGCAGACACTGTGCGGACCGGTGCCGGTGTGCGGACCACCGGTTGGGAACCACTGTACCTACTAGGCTACATAGGTAGCAGACACTGAGCGGACCGGTGCCGGTGTGCGGACCACCGGTTGGGAACCACTTTACCTACTAGGCTACATAGGTAGCAGACACTGTGCGGACCGGTGCCGGTGTGCGTACCACCGGTTGGGAACCACTGTACCTACTAGGCTACATAGGTAGCAGACACTGAGCGGACCGGTGCCGGTGTGCGTACCACCGGTTGGGAACCACTGTACCTACTAGGCTACATAGGTAGCAGACACTGTGCGTACCACCGGTTGGGAACCACTGTACCTACTAGGCTACATAGGTAGCAGACACTGTGCGGACCGGTGCCGGTGTGCGTACCACCGGTTGGGAACCACTGTACCTACTAGGCTACATAGGTAGCAGACACTGTGCGGACCGGTGCCGGTGTGCGTACCACCGGTTGGGAACCACTGTACCTACTAGGCTACATAGGTAGCAGACACTGTGCGGACCGGTGCCGGTGTGCGTACCACCAGTTGGGAACCACTACCTACTAGGCTACATAGGTAGCAGACACTGTGCGGACCGGTGCCGGTGTGCGGACCACCGGTTGGGAACCACTGTACCTACTAGGCTACATAGGTAGCAGACACTGAGCGGACCGGTGCCGGTGTGCGGAACACCGGTTGGGAACCACTACCTACTAGGCTACATAGGTAGCAGACACTGTGCGGACCGGTGCCGGTGTGCGGACCACCGGTTGGGAACCACTGTACCTACTAGGCTACATAGGTAGCAGACACTGAGCGGACCGGTGCCGGTGTGCGTACCACCGGTTGGGAACCACTGTACCTACTAGGCTACATAGGTAGCAGACACTGTGCGGACCGGTGCCGGTGTGCGGACCACCGGTTGGGAACCACTGTACCTACTAGGCTACATAGGTAGCAGACACTGAGCGGACCGGTGCCGGTGTGCGTACCACCCACCGGTTGGGAACCACTGTACCTACTAGGCTACATAGGTAGCAGACACTGTGCGGACCACCGGTTGGGAACCACTTTACCTACTAGGCTACATAGGTAGCAGACACTGTGCGGACCGGTGCCGGTGTGCGGACCACCGGTTGGGAACCACTGTACCTACTAGGCTACATAGGAAGCAGACACTGAGCGGACCGATGCCGGTGTGCGTACCACCGGTTGGGAACCACTGTACCTACTAGGCTACATAGGTAGCAGACACTGTGCGGACCGGTGCCGGTGTGCGGACCACCGGTTGGGAACCACTGTACCTACTAGGCTACATAGGTAGCAGACACTGTGCGGACCGGCGCCTGTCTGCGGACCACCGGTTGGGAACCACTGTACAAGGCTAAATATACATATACGTATATACGATTCGTATATGTATATCTACGTCTACGACATGACATAGTGACAGTGACGTAGTGTCCTGAGGACAGAGCACTTACGTTGCTCAGAAACGTCGACCAATATGACAAGTTTGTGCAATAAACGTGACTTAACAACCCGTTGAATTTATAATTTTACCAAGATATATATATATATATATATATATGTCAATGAAATTAAAATAATTGCGGGTTATTCCGCCACGTCCTACCTCCATATTGTGCCGACGTTTCAGGAACCTTATGGGTTCTATCCTCAGGGCGTTGAACTCTGTGTCACATATACCCTACATAACCTTACTAACACAGCTGTTGATGTTGTGGTTGTTGTAGCTTAGCTTTCATAAGTAGTTTAGTTTAGTTCTTAAGTGGGTAATACTGTTTAAACATCCAGATAGCCATGACTCGACACGGGAGTTGGGGGTCCAATTTCAAACATGGTAGGTTGCTTTAAGTGTTATTAAAAGTGTTCAAATAAATCTATATTCATCCTGAAATATTGTGTAGTTATTTTAGATAAGACATAACACTCTCAACTGATGTCTCCCGCGCTCGCTGATAGTGAAACTGCGCGCGCCGATGTCACCCCATGTTGTTACTTGTCGGTAGTTCCTTGTTCGAGCTTCGCTCTCGAACGCGTCATCACTCGTCGTGTATCTGCGCGAAATTCAGTTTCCGTTGCGTCTGAACTAATGTTATAGAGTTTTTTTTAGTTTTTTGAGCCAGCAAAAACACGAGTGGGGCATTTTTTGTCAATTAACGGTCCCCACGCATCACTTTACTTGTAGAGACTTCGTTCATCATCCGCGTTCAAATTGACACTGTTTTTACGCACCTCGATAGCTTCTCTAATTAGACGTGGCATCAGTCGTGTCTCATGTTTGAGGAGTTGGCTACTATCAAAATCAATACCATGTTCCGCGTTCTTTAAGACATTCACCGTGTGTTTGGCCAGAGCTGACAAATGAACTTCACCACGCTTGCAGTTACCCTTGTGGTCTCTAATCCTTTTAGTCACTGCTCTCCCAGTCTGACAAATGTAAACAGTTCCACACCTGCACGGTATCTGATAAACACCCGAAGACTCAAGGGGTGGCACAGGGTCCTTTACTGAACGGAACAAGCTTTGTATTATGTTTATGGGTTTTAAAACCGTTTAACATTAAACTGTGCAAGTAAGCGGGCAATACGATCCGTTGTTTTTTCAACATAAGGCAGGTAAGCAGTAGATTGGCTGTTAGTTCCAGGTTTTTCCCGTTCTGTGTTTTGCCTGTTGGTATGAATTAGACGGTTAAAAACTTTAGTGACAGTCTTTCTTTTATATCCATTCTCACAAAGGATATTAGTCAACAAACTTCTTTCCGTCGGCAAGCTTTCCTGGTCAGACACCCTCACTGCTCTGGTAACCAAAGAGTTAATTACAGAGTATTTCTGAGATGGTGGGTGGTGAGATTCCGCTCTCAATAGCAAACCAGTTTGAGTTTGTTTGCTGCGTGGCCTAAAGCCCCATCTTCTTTCCTCGAAACAAGTACGTCCAGAAAAGGTGATTTACCATTACATTCGATCTCTATGGTAAACTGTATACTAGAGTTGCAGCTGTTGAGATGTTCCCAAAACTTCTGAAAACGTACCTTCCCGTGAGGCCAGATCGCAAAAACATCGTCCACGTACCTAAGCCAGACTCTGGGTTTGTGTGTGGCTGTCTCTAAGGCCTTGTTTTCAAAACTCTCCATAAAAAGATTCGCAATAACAGGAGATACACAAGAACCCATTGGTGTTCCCTCCCTCTGTTCGTAATATTCACCTTGGAATGTAAAATAAGTGCTAGTTAAGCAGAGCTTCACTAAATTCGCTGTTCGCTCATTAGTTAAACTTTTTTTATTTTTTTTATTACGTAACAGCGGCAGGCTAGCCCGTCAGTTAGCATGTGGTTTGTCTGGTGCGCAGGGTGTTTGGCAGGGGGCGTGAAGACCTTGTCACAGCTATGAATAGCTTACTGCAGAGTACACTAAGTGTAGCAACAAAGACTGGTAGATAACAGAATGGTCGGTGCCCGTAACAGCGGCAGGCTAGCCCGTCAGTTAGCATGTGGTTTGTCTGGTGCGCAGGGTGTTTGGCAGGGGGCGTGAAGACCTTGTCGTAGCTATGAATAGCTTACTGCAGAGTACACTAAGTGTAGCAACAAAGACTGGTAGATAACAGAATGGTCGGTGCCCGTAACAGCGGCAGGCTAGCCCGTCAGTTAGCATGTGGTTTGTCTGGTGCGCAGGGTGTTTGGCAGGGGGCGTGAAGACCTTGTCGTAGCTATGAATAGCTTACTGCAGAGTACACTAAGTGTAGCAACAAAGACTGGTAGATAACAGAATGGTCGGTGCCCGTAACAGCGGCATGCTAGCCCGTCAGTTAGCATGTGGTTTTTCCGGTGTGCAGGGTGTTTGGCAGGGGGCGTTAAGACCTTGTCGTAGCTATGAATAGCTTACTGCAGAGTACACTAAGTGTAGCAACAAAGACTGGTAGATAACAGAATGGTCGGTGCCCGTAACAGCGGCAGGCTAGCCCGTCAGTTAGCATGTGGTTTGTCTGGTGCGCAGGGTGTTTGGGAGGGGGCGTGAAGACCTTGTCGTAGCTATGAATAGCTTACTGCAGAGTACACTAAGTGTAGCAACAAAGACTGGTAGATAACAGAATGGTCGGTGCCCGTAACAGCGGCAGGCTAGCCCGTCAGTTAGCATGTGGTTTGTCTGGTGCGCAGGGTGTTTGGCAGGGGGCGTGAAGACCTTGTCACAGCTATGAATAGCTTACTGCAAAGTACACTAAGTGTAGCAACAAAGACTGGTAGATAACAGAATGGTCGGTGCCCGTAACAGCGGCATGCTAGCCCGTCAGTTAGCATGTGGTTTTTCCGGTGTGCAGGGTGTTTGGCAGGGGGCGTGAAGACCTTGTCATAGCTATGAATAGCTTACTGCAGAGTACACTAAGTGTAGCAACAAAGACTGGTAGATAACAGAATGGTCGGTGCCCGTAACAGCGGCAGGCTAGTCCATCAGTTAGCATGTGGTTTGTCCGGTGTGCAGGGTGTTTGGGAGAGGGCGTGAAGACCTTGTCGTAGCTATGAATAGCTTACTGCATAGTACACTAAGTGTAGCAACATAGACTGGTAGATAACAGAATGGTCGGTGCCCGTCACAGCGGCAGGCTAGCCCGTCAGTTAGCATGTGGTTTTTCCGGTGTGCAGGGTGTTTGGCAGGGGGCGTGAAGACCTTGTCGTAGCTATGAATAGCTTACTGCATAGTACACTAAGTGTAGCAACATAGACTGGTAGATAACAGAATGGTCGGTGCCCGTAACAGCGGCATGCTAGCCCGTCAGTTAGCATGTGGTTTTTCCGGTGTGCAGGGTGTTTGGCAGGGGGCGTGAAGACCTTGTCGTAGCTATGAATAGCTTACTGCAGAGTACACTAAGTGTAGCAACAAAGACTGGTAGATAACAGAATGGTCGGTGCCCGTAACAGCGGCAGGCTAGCCCGTCAGTTAGCATGTGGTTTGTCTGGTGCGCAGGGTGTTTGGGAGGGGGCGTGAAGACCTTGTCGTAGCTATGAATAGCTTACTGCATAGTACACTAAGTGAAGCAACAAAGACTGGTAGATATCAGAATGGTCGGTGCCTGTAACAGCGGCAGGCTAGCCCGTCAGTTAGCATGTGGTTTGTCTGGTGCGCAGGGTGTTTGGGAGGGGGCGTGAATACCTTGTCGTAGCTATGAATAGCGTTATTGCATAATACCCTCTTTATTAATTATAATGGTGTATTAAGGTTTTTTTCCCTCGAAAACTCAACGGTAAACATGCTCAAACGATGAATAGATCAACAGTTAACAGGGAAGGATCCTCTACGTCAAAAACCGCACACAATTTTCATTTTTAAATTATATCACAAGAATGGGCTTCGAAATCGAAAATCTTATTTAACAGCGCACTGTGGTTTAGTAAGCCCTACACATTGAATCCGCTTAGTCGTGACTTATGTTGTAGTCAGTATGTTTTTTAAAAATAATTAATTTTATTACTAATTATCGAATTATAATACAAATTCTACGCTAATGGTTATATATTTTACTCAATCTGTAGGGCTTACCAAAGCACAGTGCGCTGCTGATTTAGATTTTCGATTTCTTGTTGCTATCTTGAGATATAATTTAATAATGAACATTTTCTGCGGTTTTTGACGTAGAGACTACCCTTTGCCCTTAATAAGGGAAATAATACATTGTACATAATATGGGGATACTGGAGAGACTCCATGAATATTAACACGCTAAGACGATAGGTAGGGGCAGTGCTCGAAATTAGGAATTATACCCAGCAGCCCTTCGGGCTACTCTCTTATAGTTTTTGGCAGCCCGGTTAAGTTTTGAATAGCCCGATGTTTGTATTTATATTTTCGTTTTGTTGCGTAATTAACATTTGAAATTACATTTTTTGTTTTTTAATTATTTTATATGTTATGACAATAATGACACAATTACAATGTAAAAAAGTCTATTACTGATATGATCATGATTAATTTGCCATGTTATTGCAATGTAGTGCTTCTTGACCTGCTTAAAGTGTCATCGCCTATGAGACTATGCTGCGTGGTGGCGCGTGTGTACATAGGCTAGGCGGGCGGCGGACAGCACGAACAATATGTCTTGACTGTGCTGCGCGGTGGCGCGTGTGTACATAGGCTAGGCGGGCGGCGGACAGCACGAACAATATGTCTTGACTGTGCTGCGTGGTGGCGCGTGTGTACATAGGCTAGGCGGGCGGCGGACAGCACGAACAATATGTCTTGACTGTGCTGCGCGGTGGCGCGTGTGTACATAGGCTAGGCGGGCGGCGGACAGCACGAACAATATGTCTTGACTGTGCTGCGTGGTGGCGCGTGTGTACATAGGCTAGGCGGGCGGCGGACAGCACGAACAATATGTCTTGACTGTGCTGCGCGGTGGCGCGTGTGTACATAGGCTAGGCGGGCGGCGGACAGCACGAACAATATGTCTTGACTGTGCTGCGTGGTGGCGCGTGTGTACATAGGCTAGGCGGGCGGCGGACAGCACGAACAATATGTCTTGACTGTGCTGCGCGGTGGCGCGTGTGTACATAGGCTAGGCGGGCGGCGGACAGCACGAACAATATGTCTTGACTGTGCTGCGCGGTGGCGCGTGTGTACATAGGCTAGGCGGGCGGCGGACAGCACGAACAATATGTCTTGACTGTGCTGCGCGGTGGCGCGTGTGTACATAGGCTAGGCGGGCGGCGGACAGCACGAACAATATGTCTTGACTGTGCTGCGCGGTGGCGCGTGTGTACATGGGCTAGGCGGGCGGCGGACAGCACGAACAATATGTCTTGACTGTGCTGCGTGGTGGCGCGTGTGTATATAGGCTAGGCGGGCGGCGGACAGCACGAACAATATGTCTTGACTGTGCTGCGCGGTGGCGCGTGTGTACATAGGCTAGGCGGGCGGCGGACAGCACGAACAATATGTCTTGACTGTGCTGCGTGGTGGCGCGTGTGTATATAGGCTAGGCGGGCGGCGGACAGCACGAACAATATGTCTTGACTATGCTGCGTGGTGGCGCGTGTGTATATAGGCTAGGCGGGCGGCGGACAGCACGAACAATATGTCTTGACTGTGCTGCGTGGTGGCGCGTGTGTACATAGGCTAGGCGGGCGGCGGACAGCACGAACAATATGTCTTGACTGTGCTGCGTGGTGGCGCGTGTGTATATAGGCTAGGCGGGCGGCGGACAGCACGAACAATATGTCTTGACTGTGCTGCGTGGTGGCGCGTGTGTACATAGGCTAGGCGGGCGGTGGACAGCACGAACAATATGTCTTGACTGTGCTGCGCAGTGGCGCGTGTGTACATAGGCTAGGCGGGCGGCGGACAGCACGAACAATATGTCTTGACTGTGCTGCGTGGTGGCGCGTGTGTACATAGGCTAGGCGGGCGGCGGACAGCACGAACAATACATGTCTTGACTGTGCTGCGTGGTGGCGCGTGTGTACATAGGCTAGGCGGGCGGCGGACAGCACGAACAATATGTCTTGACTGTGCTGCGCGGTGGCGCGTGTGTACATAGGCTAGGCGGGCGGCGGACAGCACGAACAATATGTCTTGACTGTGCTGCGCGGTGGCGCGTGTGTACATAGGCTAGGCGGGCGGCGGACAGCACGAACAATATGTCTTGACTGTGCTGCGCGGTGGCGCGTGTGTACATAGGCTAGGCGGGCGGCGGACAGCACGAACAATATGTCTTGACTGTGCTGCGTGGTGGCGCGTGTGTACATAGGCTAGGCGGGCGGCGGACAGCACGAACAATATGTCTTGACTGTGCTGCGCGGTGGCGCGTGTGTACATGGGCTAGGCGGGCGGCGGACAGCACGAACAATATGTCTTGACTGTGCTGCGCGGTGGCGCGTGTGTACATAGGCTAGGCGGGCGGCGGACAGCACGAACAATATGTCTTGACTGTGCTGCGCGGTGGCGCGTGTGTACATGGGCTAGGCGGGCGGCGGACAGCACGAACAATATGTCTTGACTGTGCTGCGCGGTGGCGCGTGTGTACATAGGCTAGGCGGGCGGCGGACAGAACGAACAATATGTCTTGACTGTGCTGCGTGGTGGCGCGTGTGTACATGGGCTAGGCGGGCGGCGGACAGCACGAACAATATGTCTTGACTGTGCTGCGCGGTGGCGCGTGTGTACATAGGCTAGGCGGGCGGCGGACAGCACGAACAATATGTCTTGACTGTGCTGCGCGGTGGCGCGTGTGTACATGGGCTAGGCGGGCGGCGGACAGCACGAACAATATGTCTTGACTGTGCTGCGCGGTGGCGCGTGTGTACATAGGCTAGGCGGGCGGCGGACAGAACGAACAATATGTCTTGACTGTGCTGCGCGGTGGCGCGTGTGTACATGGGCTAGGCGGGCGGCGGACAGCACGAACAATATGTCTTGACTGTGCTGCGTGGTGGCGCGTGTGTACATGGGCTAGGCGGGCGGCGGACAGAACGAACAATATGTCTTGACTGTGCTGCGCGGTGGCGCGTGTGTACATGGGCTAGGCGGGCGGCGGACAGCACGAACAATATGTCTTGACTGTGCTGCGTGGTGGCGCGTGTGTACATAGGCTAGGCGGGCGGCGGACAGCACGAACAATATGTCTTGACTGTGCTGCGTGGTGGCGCGTGTGTAAATAGGCTAGGCGGGCGGCGGACAGCACGAACAATATGTCTTGACTGTGCTGCGCGGTGGCGCGTGTGTACATAGGCTAGGCGGGCGGCGGACAGCACGAACAATATGTCTTGACTGTGCTGCGCGGTGGCGCGTATGTACATAGGCTAGGCGGGCGGCGGACAGCACGAACAAAATGTCTTGACTGTGCTGCGTGGTGGCGCGTGTGTCTAGGCGGGCGGCGGACAGCACGAACAATATGTCTTGACTGTGCTGCGCGGTGGCGCGTGTGTACATGGGCTAGGCGGGCGGCGGACAGCACGAACAATATGTCTTGACTGTGCTGCGCGGTGGCGCGTGTGTACATAGGCTAGGCGGGCGGCGGACAGCACGAACAATATGTCTTGACTGTGCTGCGTGGTGGCGCGTGTGTACATAGGCTAGGCGGGCGGCGGACAGCACGAACAATATGTCTTGACTGTGCTGCGTGGTGGCGCGTGTGTATATAGGCTAGGCGGGCGGCGGACAGCACGAACAATATGTCTTGACTGTGCTGCGCGGTGGCGCGTGTGTATATAGGCTAGGCGGGCGGCGGACAGCACGAACAATATGTCTTGACTGTGCTGCGTGGTGGCGCGTGTGTCTAGGCGGGCGGCGGACAGCACGAACAATATGTCTTGACTGTGCTGCGTGGTGGCGCGTGTGTCTAGGCGGGCGGCGGAGAGCACGAACAATATGTCTTGACTGTGCTGCGTGGTGGCGCGTGTGTATATGGGCTAGGCGGGCGGCGGACAGCACGAACAATATGTCTTGACTGTGCTGCGCGGTGGCGCGTGTGTACATAGGCTAGGCGGGCGGCGGACAGAACGAACAATATGTCTTGACTGTGCTGCGCGGTGGCGCGTGTGTCTAGGCGGGCGGCGGACAGCACGAACAATATGTCTTGACTGTGCTGCGTGGTGGCGCGTGTGTCTAGGCGGGCGGCGGACAGCACGAACAATATGTCTTGACTGTGCTGCGTGGTGGCGCGTGTGTATATGGGCTAGGCGGGCGGCGGACAGCACGAACAATATGTCTTGACTGTGCTGCGCGGTGGCGCGTGTGTACATAGGCTAGGCGGGCGGCGGACAGCACGAACAATATGTCTTGACTGTGCTGCGTGGTGGCGCGTGTGTACATAGGCTAGGCGGGCGGCGGACAGCACGAACAATATGTCTTGACTGTGCTGCGCGGTGGCGCGTGTGTCTAGGCGGGCGGCGGACAGCACGAACAATATGTCTTGACTGTGCTGCGCGGTGGCGCGTGTGTACATGGGCTAGGCGGGCGGCGGACAGCACGAACAATATGTCTTGACTGTGCTGCGCGGTGGCGCGTGTGTACATAGGCTAGGCGGGCGGCGGACAGCACGAACAATATGTCTTGACTGTGCTGCGTGGTGGCGCGTGTGTACATAGGCTAGGCGGGCGGCGGACAGCACGAACAATATGTCTTGACTGTGCTGCGCGGTGGCGCGTGTGTACATGGGCTAGGCGGGCGGCGGACAGAACGAACAATATGTCTTGACTGTGCTGCGCGGTGGCGCGTGTGTACATAGGCTAGGCGGGCGGCGGACAGCACGAACAATATGTCTTGACTGTGCTGCGCGGTGGCGCGTGTGTACATAGGCTAGGCGGGCGGCGGACCGCACGAACAATATGTCTTGACTGTGCTGCGTGGTGGCGCGTGTGTCTAGGCGGGCGGCGGACAGCACGAACAATATGTCTTGACTGTGCTGCGTGGTGGCGCGTGTGTACATAGGCTAGGCGGGCGGCGGACAGCACGAACAATATGTCTTGACTGTGCTGCGTGGTGGCGCGTGTGTATATAGGCTAGGCGGGCGGCGGACAGCACGAACAATATGTCTTGACTGTGCTGCGCGGTGGCGCGTGTGTATATAGGCTAGGCGGGCGGCGGACAGCACGAACAATATGTCTTGACTGTGCTGCGTGGTGGCGCGTGTGTCTAGGCGGGCGGCGGACAGCACGAACAATATGTCTTGACTGTGCTGCGTGGTGGCGCGTGTGTCTAGGCGGGCGGCGGACAGCACGAACAATATGTCTTGACTGTGCTGCGTGGTGGCGCGTGTGTATATGGGCTAGGCGGGCGGCGGACAGCACGAACAATATGTCTTGACTGTGCTGCGCGGTGGCGCGTGTGTACATAGGCTAGGCGGGCGGCGGACAGAACGAACAATATGTCTTGACTGTGCTGCGCGGTGGCGCGTGTGTCTAGGCGGGCGGCGGACAGCACGAACAATATGTCTTGACTGTGCTGCGTGGTGGCGCGTGTGTCTAGGCGGGCGGCGGACAGCACGAACAATATGTCTTGACTGTGCTTCGTGGTGGCGCGTGTGTATATGGGCTAGGCGGGCGGCGGACAGCACGAACAATATGTCTTGACTGTGCTGCGCGGTGGCGCGTGTGTACATAGGCTAGGCGGGCGGCGGACAGCACGAACAATATGTCTTGACTGTGCTGCGTGGTGGCGCGTGTGTACATAGGCTAGGCGGGCGGCGGACAGCACGAACAATATGTCTTGACTGTGCTGCGCGGTGGCGCGTGTGTCTAGGCGGGCGGCGGACAGCACGAACAATATGTCTTGACTGTGCTGCGCGGTGGCGCGTGTGTACATGGGCTAGGCGGGCGGCGGACAGCACGAACAATATGTCTTGACTGTGCTGCGTGGTGGCGCGTGTGTATATGGGCTAGGCGGGCGGCGGACAGCACGAACAATATGTCTTGACTGTGCTGCGTGGTAGCGCGTGTGTCTAGGCGGGCGGCGGACAGCACGAACAATATGTCTTGACTGTGCTGCGCGGTGGCGCGTGTGTACATAGGCTAGGCGGGCGGCGGACAGCACGAACAATATGTCTTGACTGTGCTGCGTGGTGGCGCGTGTGTACATAGGCTAGGCGGGCGGCGGACAGCACGAACAATATGTCTTGACTGTGCTGCGCGGTGGCGCGTGTGTCTAGGCGGGCGGCGGACAGCACGAACAATATGTCTTGACTGTGCTGCGCGGTGGCGCGTGTGTACATGGGCTAGGCGGGCGGCGGACAGCACGAACAATATGTCTTGACTGTGCTGCGCGGTGGCGCGTGTGTACATAGGCTAGGCGGGCGGCGGACAGCACGAACAATATGTCTTGACTGTGCTGCGTGGTGGCGCGTGTGTACATAGGCTAGGCGGGCGGCGGACAGCACGAACAATATGTCTTGACTGTGCTGCGCGGTGGCGCGTGTGTCTAGGCGGGCGGCGGACAGCACGAACAATATGTCTTGACTGTGCTGCGCGGTGGCGCGTGTGTACATGGGCTAGGCGGGCGGCGGACAGCACGAACAATATGTCTTGACTGTGCTGCGCGGTGGCGCGTGTGTACATAGGCTAGGCGGGCGGCGGACAGCACGAACAATATGTCTTGACTGTGCTGCGTGGTGGCGCGTGTGTACATAGGCTAGGCGGGCGGCGGACAGCACGAACAATATGTCTTGACTGTGCTGCGCGGTGGCGCGTGTGTACATAGGCTAGGCGGGCGGCGGACAGCACGAACAATATGTCTTGACTGTGCTGCGCGGTGGCGCGTGTGTACATAGGCTAGGCGGGCGGCGGACAGCACGAACAATATGTCTTGACTGTGCTGCGTGGTGGCGCGTGTGTACATAGGCTAGGCGGGCGGCGGACAGCACAAACAATATGTCTTGACTGTGCTGCGCGGTGGCGCGTGTGTACATGGGCTAGGCGGGCGGCGGACAGCACGAACAATATGTCTTGACTGTGCTGCGCGGTGGCGCGTGTGTACATAGGCTAGGCGGGCGGCGGACAGCACGAACAATATGTCTTGACTGTGCTGCGCGGTGGCGCGTGTGTACATGGGCTAGGCGGGCGGCGGACAGCACGAACAATATGTCTTGACTGTGCTGCGCGGTGGCGCGTGTGTACATAGGCTAGGCGGGCGGCGGACAGCACGAACAATATGTCTTGACTGTGCTGCGTGGTGGCGCGTGTGTCTAGGCGGGCGGCGGACAGCACGAACAATATGTCTTGACTGTGCTGCGTGGTGGCGCGTGTGTACATAGGCTAGGCGGGCGGCGGACAGCACGAACAATATGTCTTGACTGTGCTGCGTGGTGGCGCGTGTGTATATAGGCTAGGCGGGCGGCGGACAGCACGAACAATATGTCTTGACTGTGCTGCGCGGTGGCGCGTGTGTATATAGGCTAGGCGGGCGGCGGACAGCACGAACAATATGTCTTGACTGTGCTGCGTGGTGGCGCGTGTGTCTAGGCGGGCGGCGGACAGCACGAACAATATGTCTTGACTGTGCTGCGTGGTGGCGCGTGTGTACATAGGCTAGGCGGGCGGCGGACAGCACGAACAATATGTCTTGACTGTGCTGCGTGGTGGCGCGTGTGTATATAGGCTAGGCGGGCGGCGGACAGCACGAACAATATGTCTTGACTGTGCTGCGCGGTGGCGCGTGTGTATATAGGCTATGCGGGCGGCGGACAGCACGAACAATATGTCTTGACTGTGCTGCGTGGTGGCGCGTGTGTCTAGGCGGGCGGCGGACAGCACGAACAATATGTCTTGACTGTGCTGCGTGGTGGCGCGTGTGTCTAGGCGGGCGGCGGACAGCACGAACAATATGTCTTGACTGTGCTGCGTGGTGGCGCGTGTGTATATGGGCTAGGCGGGCGGCGGACAGCACGAACAATATGTCTTGACTGTGCTGCGCGGTGGCGCGTGTGTACATAGGCTAGGCGGGCGGCGGACAGAACGAACAATATGTCTTGACTGTGCTGCGCGGTGGCGCGTGTGTCTAGGCGGGCGGCGGACAGCACGAACAATATGTCTTGACTGTGCTGCGTGGTGGCGCGTGTGTCTAGGCGGGCGGCGGACAGCACGAACAATATGTCTTGACTGTGCTTCGTGGTGGCGCGTGTGTATATGGGCTAGGCGGGCGGCGGACAGCACGAACAATATGTCTTGACTGTGCTGCGCGGTGGCGCGTGTGTACATAGGCTAGGCGGGCGGCGGACAGCACGAACAATATGTCTTGACTGTGCTGCGTGGTGGCGCGTGTGTACATAGGCTAGGCGGGCGGCGGACAGCACGAACAATATGTCTTGACTGTGCTGCGCGGTGGCGCGTGTGTCTAGGCGGGCGGCGGACAGCACGAACAATATGTCTTGACTGTGCTGCGCGGTGGCGCGTGTGTACATGGGCTAGGCGGGCGGCGGACAGCACGAACAATATGTCTTGACTGTGCTGCGTGGTGGCGCGTGTGTATATGGGCTAGGCGGGCGGCGGACAGCACGAACAATATGTCTTGACTGTGCTGCGTGGTGGCGCGTGTGTACATGGGCTAGGCGGGCGGCGGACAGCACGAACAATATGTCTTGACTGTGCTGCGCGGTGGCGCGTGTGTACATAGGCTAGGCGGGCGGCGGACAGCACGAACAATATGTCTTGACTGTGCTGCGCGGTGGCGCGTGTGTACATAGGCTAGGCGGGCGGCGGACAGCACGAACAATATGTCTTGACTGTGCTGCGCGGTGGCGCGTGTGTACATAGGCTAGGCGGGCGGCGGACAGCACGAACAATATGTCTTGACTGTGCTGCGCGGTGGCGCGTGTGTACATAGGCTAGGCGGGCGGCGGACAGCACGAACAATATGTCTTGACTGTGCTGCGCGGTGGCGCGTGTGTACATAGGCTAGGCGGGCGGCGGACAGCACGAACAATATGTCTTGACTGTGCTGCGCGGTGGCGCGTGTGTACATAGGCTAGGCGGGCGGCGGACAGCACGAACAATATGTCTTGACTGTGCTGCGCGGTGGCGCGTGTGTCTAGGCGGGCGGCGGACAGCACGAACAATATGTCTTGACTGTGCTGCGCGGTGGCGCGTGTGTACATAGGCTAGGCGGGCGGCGGACAGCACGAACAATATGTCTTGACTGTGCTGCGCGGTGGCGCGTGTGTACATGGGCTAGGCGGGCGGCGGACAGCACGAACAATATGTCTTGACTGTGCTGCGCGGTGGCGCGTGTGTCTAGGCGGGCGGCGGACAGCACGAACAATATGTCTTGACTGTGCTGCGCGGTGGCGCGTGTGTACATGGGCTAGGCGGGCGGCGGACAGCACGAACAATATGTCTTGACTGTGCTGCGCGGTGGCGCGTGTGTCTAGGCGGGCGGCGGACAGCACGAACAATATGTCTTGACTGTGCTGCGTGGTGGCGCGTGTGTACATAGGCTAGGCGGGCGGCGGACAGCACGAACAATATGTCTTGACTGTGCTGCGCGGTGGCGCGTGTGTACATAGGCTAGGCGGGCGGCGGACAGCACGAACAATATGTCTTGACTGTGCTGCGCGGTGGCGCGTGTGTACATAGGCTAGGCGGGCGGCGGACAGCACGAACAATATGTCTTGACTGTGCTGCGCGGTGGCGCGTGTGTACATGGGCTAGGCGGGCGGCGGACAGCACGAACAATATGTCTTGACTGTGCTGCGCGGTGGCGCGTGTGTACATAGGCTAGGCGGGCGGCGGACAGCACGAACAATATGTCTTGACTGTGCTGCGTGGTGGCGCGTGTGTACATAGGCTAGGCGGGCGGCGGACAGCACGAACAATATGTCTTGACTGTGCTGCGCGGTGGCGCGTGTGTCTAGGCGGGCGGCGGACAGCACGAACAATATGTCTTGACTGTGCTGCGCGGTGGCGCGTGTGTACATGGGCTAGGCGGGCGGCGGACAGCACGAACAATATGTCTTGACTGTGCTGCGCGGTGGCGCGTGTGTACATAGGCTAGGCGGGCGGCGGACAGCACGAACAATATGTCTTGACTGTGCTGCGTGGTGGCGCGTGTGTACATAGGCTAGGCGGGCGGCGGACAGCACGAACAATATGTCTTGACTGTGCTGCGCGGTGGCGCGTGTGTACATAGGCTAGGCGGGCGGCGGACAGCACGAACAATATGTCTTGACTGTGCTGCGCGGTGGCGCGTGTGTACATAGGCTAGGCGGGCGGCGGACAGCACGAACAATATGTCTTGACTGTGCTGCGTGGTGGCGCGTGTGTACATAGGCTAGGCGGGCGGCGGACAGCACAAACAATATGTCTTGACTGTGCTGCGCGGTGGCGCGTGTGTACATGGGCTAGGCGGGCGGCGGACAGCACGAACAATATGTCTTGACTGTGCTGCGCGGTGGCGCGTGTGTACATAGGCTAGGCGGGCGGCGGACAGCACGAACAATATGTCTTGACTGTGCTGCGCGGTGGCGCGTGTGTACATGGGCTAGGCGGGCGGCGGACAGCACGAAGAATATGTCTTGACTGTGCTGCGCGGTGGCGCGTGTGTACATAGGCTAGGCGGGCGGCGGACAGCACGAACAATATGTCTTGACTGTGCTGCGTGGTGGCGCGTGTGTCTAGGCGGGCGGCGGACAGCACGAACAATATGTCTTGACTGTGCTGCGTGGTGGCGCGTGTGTACATAGGCTAGGCGGGCGGCGGACAGCACGAACAATATGTCTTGACTGTGCTGCGTGGTGGCGCGTGTGTATATAGGCTAGGCGGGCGGCGGACAGCACGAACAATATGTCTTGACTGTGCTGCGCGGTGGCGCGTGTGTATATAGGCTAGGCGGGCGGCGGACAGCACGAACAATATGTCTTGACTGTGCTGCGTGGTGGCGCGTGTGTCTAGGCGGGCGGCGGACAGCACGAACAATATGTCTTGACTGTGCTGCGTGGTGGCGCGTGTGTCTAGGCGGGCGGCGGACAGCACGAACAATATGTCTTGACTGTGCTGCGTAGTGGCGCGTGTGTATATGGGCTAGGCGGGCGGCGGACAGCACGAACAATATGTCTTGACTGTGCTGCGCGGTGGCGCGTGTGTACATAGGCTAGGCGGGCGGCGGACAGAACGAACAATATGTCTTGACTGTGCTGCGCGGTGGCGCGTGTGTCTAGGCGGGCGGCGGACAGCACGAACAATATGTCTTGACTGTGCTGCGTGGTGGCGCGTGTGTCTAGGCGGGCGGCGGACAGCACGAACAATATGTCTTGACTGTGCTGCGTGGTGGCGCGTGTGTATATGGGCTAGGCGGGCGGCGGACAGCACGAACAATATGTCTTGACTGTGCTGCGCGGTGGCGCGTGTGTACATAGGCTAGGCGGGCGGCGGACAGCACGAACAATATGTCTTGACTGTGCTGCGTGGTGGCGCGTGTGTACATAGGCTAGGCGGGCGGCGGACAGCACGAACAATATGTCTTGACTGTGCTGCGCGGTGGCGCGTGTGTCTAGGCGGGCGGCGGACAGCACGAACAATATGTCTTGACTGTGCTGCGCGGTGGCGCGTGTGTACATGGGCTAGGCGGGCGGCGGACAGCACGAACAATATGTCTTGACTGTGCTGCGCGGTGGCGCGTGTGTACATAGGCTAGGCGGGCGGCGGACAGCACGAACAATATGTCTTGACTGTGCTGCGTGGTGGCGTGTGTGTACATAGGCTAGGCGGGCGGCGGACAGCACGAACAATATGTCTTGACTGTGCTGCGTGGTGGCGCGTGTGTATATGGGCTAGGCGGGTGGCGGACAGCTCGAACAATATGTCTTGACTGTGCTGCGCGGTGGCGCGTGTGTACATAGGCTAGGCGGGCGGCGGACAGCACGAACAATATGTCTTGACTGTGCTGCGTGGTGGCGCGTGTGTACATAGGCTAGGCGGGCGGCGGACAGCACGAACAATATGTCTTGACTGTGCTGCGCGGTGGCGCGTGTGTCTAGGCGGGCGGCGGACAGCACGAACAATATGTCTTGACTGTGCTGCGTGGTGGCGCGTGTGTACATAGGCTAGGCGGGCGGCGGACAGCACGAACAATATGTCTTGACTGTGCTGCGCGGTGGCGCGTGTGTCTAGGCGGGCGGCGGACAGCACGAACAATATGTCTTGACTGTGCTGCGTGGTGGCGCGTGTGTATATGGGCTAGGCGGGCGGCGGACAGCACGAACAATATGTCTTGACTGTGCTGCGTGGTGGCGCGTGTGTATATGGGCTAGGCGGGCGGCGGACAGCACGAACAATATGTCTTGACTGTGCTGCGCGGTGGCGCGTGTGTACATAGGCTAGGCGGTCGGCGGACAGCACGAACAATATGTCTTGACTGTGCTGCGCGGTGGCGCGTGTGTACATAGGCTAGGCGGGCGGCGGACAGCACGAACAATATGTCTTGACTGTGCTGCGCGGTGGCGCGTGTGTACATGGGCTAGGCGGGCGGCGGACAGCACGAACAATATGTCTTGACTGTGCTGCGCGGTGGCGCGTGTGTACATAGGCTAGGCGGGCGGCGGACAGAACGAACAATATGTCTTGACTGTGCTGCGTGGTGGCGCGTGTGTACATGGGCTAGGCGGGCGGCGGACAGCACGAACAATATGTCTTGACTGTGCTGCGCGGTGGCGCGTGTGTACATAGGCTAGGCGGGCGGCGGACAGCACGAACAATATGTCTTGACTGTGCTGCGCGGTGGCGCGTGTGTACATGGGCTAGGCGGGCGGCGGACAGCACGAACAATATGTCTTGACTGTGCTGCGCGGTGGCGCGTGTGTACATAGGCTAGGCGGGCGGCGGACAGAACGAACAATATGTCTTGACTGTGCTGCGCGGTGGCGCGTGTGTACATGGGCTAGGCGGGCGGCGGACAGCACGAACAATATGTCTTGACTGTGCTGCGTGGTGGCGCGTGTGTACATGGGCTAGGCGGGCGGCGGACAGAACGAACAATATGTCTTGACTGTGCTGCGCGGTGGCGCGTGTGTACATGGGCTAGGCGGGCGGCGGACAGCACGAACAATATGTCTTGACTGTGCTGCGTGGTGGCGCGTGTGTACATAGGCTAGGCGGGCGGCGGACAGCACGAACAATATGTCTTGACTGTGCTGCGTGGTGGCGCGTGTGTAAATAGGCTAGGCGGGCGGCGGACAGCACGAACAATATGTCTTGACTGTGCTGCGCGGTGGCGCGTGTGTACATAGGCTAGGCGGGCGGCGGACAGCACGAACAATATGTCTTGACTGTGCTGCGCGGTGGCGCGTGTGTACATAGGCTAGGCGGGCGGCGGACAGCACGAACAAAATGTCTTGACTGTGCTGCGTGGTGGCGCGTGTGTCTAGGCGGGCGGCGGACAGCACGAACAATATGTCTTGACTGTGCTGCGCGGTGGCGCGTGTGTACATGGGCTAGGCGGGCGGCGGACAGCACGAACAATATGTCTTGACTCTGCTGCGCGGTGGCGCGTGTGTACATAGGCTAGGCGGGCGGCGGACAGCACGAACAATATGTCTTGACTGTGCTGCGTGGTGGCGCGTGTGTACATAGGCTAGGCGGGCGGCGGACAGCACGAACAATATGTCTTGACTGTGCTGCGTGGTGGCGCGTGTGTATATAGGCTAGGCGGGCGGCGGACAGCACGAACAATATGTCTTGACTGTGCTGCGCGGTGGCGCGTGTGTATATAGGCTAGGCGGGCGGCGGACAGCACGAACAATATGTCTTGACTGTGCTGCGTGGTGGCGCGTGTGTCTAGGCGGGCGGCGGACAGCACGAACAATATGTCTTGACTGTGCTGCGTGGTGGCGCGTGTGTCTAGGCGGGCGGCGGACAGCACGAACAATATGTCTTGACTGTGCTGCGTGGTGGCGCGTGTGTATATGGGCTAGGCGGGCGGCGGACAGCACGAACAATATGTCTTGACTGTGCTGCGCGGTGGCGCGTGTGTACATAGGCTAGGCGGGCGGCGGACAGAACGAACAATATGTCTTGACTGTGCTGCGCGGTGGCGCGTGTGTCTAGGCGGGCGGCGGACAGCACGAACAATATGTCTTGACTGTGCTGCGTGGTGGCGCGTGTGTACATGGGCTAGGCGGGCGGCGGACAGCACGAACAATATGTCTTGACTGTGCTGCGCGGTGGCGCGTGTGTACATGGGCTAGGCGGGCGGCGGACAGCACGAACAATATGTCTTGACTGTGCTGCGCGGTGGCGCGTGTGTACATAGGCTAGGCGGGCGGCGGACAGAACGAACAATATGTCTTGACTGTGCTGCGCGGTGGCGCGTGTGTTCATGGGCTAGGCGGGCGGCGGACAGCACGAACAATATGTCTTGACTGTGCTGCGCGGTGGCGCGTGTGTACATAGGCTAGGCGGGCGGCGGACAGCACGAACAATATGTCTTGACTGTGCTGCGTGGTGGCGCGTGTGTACATGGGCTAGGCGGGCGGCGGACAGAACGAACAATATGTCTTGACTGTGCTGCGCGGTGGCGCGTGTGTACATGGGCTAGGCGGGCGGCGGACAGCACGAACAATATGTCTTGACTGTGCTGCGTGGTGGCGCGTGTGTACATAGGCTAGGCGGGCGGCGGACAGCACGAACAATATGTCTTGACTGTGCTGCGTGGTGGCGCGTGTGTAAATAGGCTAGGCGGGCGGCGGACAGCACGAACAATATGTCTTGACTGTGCTGCGCGGTGGCGCGTGTGTACATAGGCTAGGCGGGCGGCGGACAGCACGAACAAAATGTCTTGACTGTGCTGCGTGGTGGCGCGTGTGTCTAGGCGGGCGGCGGACAGCACGAACAATATGTCTTGACTGTGCTGCGCGGTGGCGCGTGTGTACATGGGCTAGGCGGGCGGCGGACAGCACGAACAATATGTCTTGACTGTGCTGCGCGGTGGCGCGTGTGTACATAGGCTAGGCGGGCGGCGGACAGCACGAACAATATGTCTTGACTGTGCTGCGTGGTGGCGCGTGTGTACATAGGCTAGGCGGGTGGCGGACAGCACGAACAATATGTCTTGACTGAGCTGCGTGGTGGCGCGTGTGTATATAGGCTTTGGGCGGCGGACAGCACGAACAATATGTCTTGACTGTGCTGCGCGGTGGCGCGTGTGTATATAGGCTAGGCGGGCGGCGGACAGCACGAACAATATGTCTTGACTGTGCTGCGTGGTGGCGCGTGTGTCTAGGCGGGCGGCGGACAGCACGAACAATATGTCTTGACTGTGCTGCGTGGTGGCGCGTGTGTCTAGGCGGGCGGCGGACAGCACGAACAATATGTCTTGACTGTGCTGCGTGGTGGCGCGTGTGTATATGGGCTAGGCGGGCGGCGGACAGCACGAACAATATGTCTTGACTGTGCTGCGCGGTGGCGCGTGTGTACATAGGCTAGGCGGGCGGCGGACAGCACGAACAATATGTCTTGACTGTGCTGCGCGGTGGCGCGTGTGTCTAGGCGGGCGGCGGACAGCACGAACAATATGTCTTGACTGTGCTGCGTGGTGGCGCGTGTGTCTAGGCGGGCGGCGGACAGCACGAACAATATGTCTTGACTGTGCTGCGTGGTGGCGCGTGTGTATATGGGCTAGGCGGGCGGCGGACAGCACGAACAATATGTCTTGACTGTGCTGCGCGGTGGCGCGTGTGTACATAGGCTAGGCGGGCGGCGGACAGCACGAACAATATGTCTTGACTGTGCTGCGTGGTGGCGCGTGTGTACATAGGCTAGGCGGGCGGCGGACAGCACGAACAATATGTCTTGACTGTGCTGCGCGGTGGCGCGTGTGTCTAGGCGGGCGGCGGACAGCACGAACAATATGTCTTGACTGTGCTGCGCGGTGGCGCGTGTGTACATGGGCTAGGCGGGCGGCGGACAGCACGAACAATATGTCTTGACTGTGCTGCGCGGTGGCGCGTGTGTACATAGGCTAGGCGGGCGGCGGACAGCACGAACAATATGTCTTGACTGTGCTGCGTGGTGGCGCGTGTGTACATAGGCTAGGCGGGCGGCGGACAGCACGAACAATATGTCTTGACTGTGCTGCGCGGTGGCGCGTGTGTACATAGGCTAGGCGGGCGGCGGACAGCACGAACAATATGTCTTGACTGTGCTGCGCGGTGGCGCGTGTGTACATAGGCTAGGCGGGCGGCGGACAGCACGAACAATATGTCTTGACTGTGCTGCGTGGTGGCGCGTGTGTACATAGGCTAGGCGGGCGGCGGACAGCACAAACAATATGTCTTGACTGTGCTGCGCGGTGGCGCGTGTGTACATGGGCTAGGCGGGCGGCGGACAGCACGAACAATATGTCTTGACTGTGCTGCGCGGTGGCGCGTGTGTACATAGGCTAGGCGGGCGGCGGACAGCACGAACAATATGTCTTGACTGTGCTGCGCGGTGGCGCGTGTGTACATGGGCTAGGCGGGCGGCGGACAGCACGAACAATATGTCTTGACTGTGCTGCGCGGTGGCGCGTGTGTACATAGGCTAGGCGGGCGGCGGACAGCACGAACAATATGTCTTGACTGTGCTGCGTGGTGGCGCGTGTGTCTAGGCGGGCGGCGGACAGCACGAACAATATGTCTTGACTGTGCTGCGTGGTGGCGCGTGTGTACATAGGCTAGGCGGGCGGCGGACAGCACGAACAATATGTCTTGACTGTGCTGCGTGGTGGCGCGTGTGTATATAGGCTAGGCGGGCGGCGGACAGCACGAACAATATGTCTTGACTGTGCTGCGCGGTGGCGCGTGTGTATATAGGCTAGGCGGGCGGCGGACAGCACGAACAATATGTCTTGACTGTGCTGCGTGGTGGCGCGTGTGTCTAGGCGGGCGGCGGACAGCACGAACAATATGTCTTGACTGTGCTGCGTGGTGGCGCGTGTGTCTAGGCGGGCGGCGGACAGCACGAACAATATGTCTTGACTGTGCTGCGTAGTGGCGCGTGTGTATATGGGCTAGGCGGGCGGCGGACAGCACGAACAATATGTCTTGACTGTGCTGCGCGGTGGCGCGTGTGTACATAGGCTAGGCGGGCGGCGGACAGAACGAACAATATGTCTTGACTGTGCTGCGCGGTGGCGCGTGTGTCTAGGCGGGCGGCGGACAGCACGAACAATATGTCTTGACTGTGCTGCGTGGTGGCGCGTGTGTCTAGGCGGGCGGCGGACAGCACGAACAATATGTCTTGACTGTGCTGCGTGGTGGCGCGTGTGTATATGGGCTAGGCGGGCGGCGGACAGCACGAACAATATGTCTTGACTGTGCTGCGCGGTGGCGCGTGTGTACATAGGCTAGGCGGGCGGCGGACAGCACGAACAATATGTCTTGACTGTGCTGCGTGGTGGCGCGTGTGTACATAGGCTAGGCGGGCGGCGGACAGCACGAACAATATGTCTTGACTGTGCTGCGCGGTGGCGCGTGTGTCTAGGCGGGCGGCGGACAGCACGAACAATATGTCTTGACTGTGCTGCGCGGTGGCGCGTGTGTACATGGGCTAGGCGGGCGGCGGACAGCACGAACAATATGTCTTGACTGTGCTGCGCGGTGGCGCGTGTGTACATAGGCTAGGCGGGCGGCGGACAGCACGAACAATATGTCTTGACTGTGCTGCGTGGTGGCGTGTGTGTACATAGGCTAGGCGGGCGGCGGACAGCACGAACAATATGTCTTGACTGTGCTGCGTGGTGGCGCGTGTGTATATGGGCTAGGCGGGTGGCGGACAGCTCGAACAATATGTCTTGACTGTGCTGCGCGGTGGCGCGTGTGTACATAGGCTAGGCGGGCGGCGGACAGCACGAACAATATGTCTTGACTGTGCTGCGTGGTGGCGCGTGTGTACATAGGCTAGGCGGGCGGCGGACAGCACGAACAATATGTCTTGACTGTGCTGCGCGGTGGCGCGTGTGTCTAGGCGGGCGGCGGACAGCACGAACAATATGTCTTGACTGTGCTGCGTGGTGGCGCGTGTGTACATAGGCTAGGCGGGCGGCGGACAGCACGAACAATATGTCTTGACTGTGCTGCGCGGTGGCGCGTGTGTCTAGGCGGGCGGCGGACAGCACGAACAATATGTCTTGACTGTGCTGCGTGGTGGCGCGTGTGTATATGGGCTAGGCGGGCGGCGGACAGCACGAACAATATGTCTTGACTGTGCTGCGTGGTGGCGCGTGTGTATATGGGCTAGGCGGGCGGCGGACAGCACGAACAATATGTCTTGACTGTGCTGCGCGGTGGCGCGTGTGTACATAGGCTAGGCGGTCGGCGGACAGCACGAACAATATGTCTTGACTGTGCTGCGCGGTGGCGCGTGTGTACATAGGCTAGGCGGGCGGCGGACAGCACGAACAATATGTCTTGACTGTGCTGCGCGGTGGCGCGTGTGTACATGGGCTAGGCGGGCGGCGGACAGCACGAACAATATGTCTTGACTGTGCTGCGCGGTGGCGCGTGTGTACATAGGCTAGGCGGGCGGCGGACAGAACGAACAATATGTCTTGACTGTGCTGCGTGGTGGCGCGTGTGTACATGGGCTAGGCGGGCGGCGGACAGCACGAACAATATGTCTTGACTGTGCTGCGCGGTGGCGCGTGTGTACATAGGCTAGGCGGGCGGCGGACAGCACGAACAATATGTCTTGACTGTGCTGCGCGGTGGCGCGTGTGTACATGGGCTAGGCGGGCGGCGGACAGCACGAACAATATGTCTTGACTGTGCTGCGCGGTGGCGCGTGTGTACATAGGCTAGGCGGGCGGCGGACAGAACGAACAATATGTCTTGACTGTGCTGCGCGGTGGCGCGTGTGTACATGGGCTAGGCGGGCGGCGGACAGCACGAACAATATGTCTTGACTGTGCTGCGTGGTGGCGCGTGTGTACATGGGCTAGGCGGGCGGCGGACAGAACGAACAATATGTCTTGACTGTGCTGCGCGGTGGCGCGTGTGTACATGGGCTAGGCGGGCGGCGGACAGCACGAACAATATGTCTTGACTGTGCTGCGTGGTGGCGCGTGTGTACATAGGCTAGGCGGGCGGCGGACAGCACGAACAATATGTCTTGACTGTGCTGCGTGGTGGCGCGTGTGTAAATAGGCTAGGCGGGCGGCGGACAGCACGAACAATATGTCTTGACTGTGCTGCGCGGTGGCGCGTGTGTACATAGGCTAGGCGGGCGGCGGACAGCACGAACAATATGTCTTGACTGTGCTGCGCGGTGGCGCGTGTGTACATAGGCTAGGCGGGCGGCGGACAGCACGAACAAAATGTCTTGACTGTGCTGCGTGGTGGCGCGTGTGTCTAGGCGGGCGGCGGACAGCACGAACAATATGTCTTGACTGTGCTGCGCGGTGGCGCGTGTGTACATGGGCTAGGCGGGCGGCGGACAGCACGAACAATATGTCTTGACTCTGCTGCGCGGTGGCGCGTGTGTACATAGGCTAGGCGGGCGGCGGACAGCACGAACAATATGTCTTGACTGTGCTGCGTGGTGGCGCGTGTGTACATAGGCTAGGCGGGCGGCGGACAGCACGAACAATATGTCTTGACTGTGCTGCGTGGTGGCGCGTGTGTATATAGGCTAGGCGGGCGGCGGACAGCACGAACAATATGTCTTGACTGTGCTGCGCGGTGGCGCGTGTGTATATAGGCTAGGCGGGCGGCGGACAGCACGAACAATATGTCTTGACTGTGCTGCGTGGTGGCGCGTGTGTCTAGGCGGGCGGCGGACAGCACGAACAATATGTCTTGACTGTGCTGCGTGGTGGCGCGTGTGTCTAGGCGGGCGGCGGACAGCACGAACAATATGTCTTGACTGTGCTGCGTGGTGGCGCGTGTGTATATGGGCTAGGCGGGCGGCGGACAGCACGAACAATATGTCTTGACTGTGCTGCGCGGTGGCGCGTGTGTACATAGGCTAGGCGGGCGGCGGACAGAACGAACAATATGTCTTGACTGTGCTGCGCGGTGGCGCGTGTGTCTAGGCGGGCGGCGGACAGCACGAACAATATGTCTTGACTGTGCTGCGTGGTGGCGCGTGTGTACATGGGCTAGGCGGGCGGCGGACAGCACGAACAATATGTCTTGACTGTGCTGCGCGGTGGCGCGTGTGTACATAGGCTAGGCGGGCGGCGGACAGCACGAACAATATGTCTTGACTGTGCTGCGTGGTGGCGCGTGTGTACATAGGCTAGGCGGGCGGCGGACAGCACGAACAATATGTCTTGACTGTGCTGCGCGGTGGCGCGTGTGTACATGGGCTAGGCGGGCGGCGGACAGCACGAACAATATGTCTTGACTGTGCTGCGTGGTGGCGCGTGTGTACATAGGCTAGGCGGGCGGCGGACAGCACGAACAATATGTCTTGACTGTGCTGCGTGGTGGCGCGTGTGTACATAGGCTAGGCGGGCGGCGGACAGCACGAACAATATGTCTTGACTGTGCTGCGTGGTGGCGCGTGTGTACATAGGCTAGGCGGGCGGCGGACAGCACGAACAATATGTCTTGACTGTGCTGCGCGGTGGCGCGTGTGTACATAGGCTAGGCGGGCGGCGGACAGCACGAACAATATGTCTTGACTGTGCTGCGTGGTGGCGCGTGTGTACATAGGCTAGGCGGGCGGCGGACAGCACGAACAATATGTCTTGACTGTGCTGCGCGGTGGCGCGTGTGTACATAGGCTAGGCGGGCGGCGGACAGCACGAACAATATGTCTTGACTGTGCTGCGCGGTGGCGCGTGTGTACATGGGCTAGGCGGGCGGCGGACAGCACGAACAATATGTCTTGACTGTGCTGCGCGGTGGCGCGTGTGTACATAGGCTAGGCGGGCGGCGGACAGAACGAACAATATGTCTTGACTGTGCTGCGCGGTGGCGCGTGTGTTCATGGGCTAGGCGGGCGGCGGACAGCACGAACAATATGTCTTGACTGTGCTGCGCGGTGGCGCGTGTGTACATAGGCTAGGCGGGCGGCGGACAGCACGAACAATATGTCTTGACTGTGCTGCGTGGTGGCGCGTGTGTACATGGGCTAGGCGGGCGGCGGACAGAACGAACAATATGTCTTGACTGTGCTGCGCGGTGGCGCGTGTGTACATGGGCTAGGCGGGCGGCGGACAGCACGAACAATATGTCTTGACTGTGCTGCGTGGTGGCGCGTGTGTACATAGGCTAGGCGGGCGGCGGACAGCACGAACAATATGTCTTGACTGTGCTGCGTGGTGGCGCGTGTGTAAATAGGCTAGGCGGGCGGCGGACAGCACGAACAATATGTCTTGACTGTGCTGCGCGGTGGCGCGTGTGTACATAGGCTAGGCGGGCGGCGGACAGCACGAACAAAATGTCTTGACTGTGCTGCGTGGTGGCGCGTGTGTCTAGGCGGGCGGCGGACAGCACGAACAATATGTCTTGACTGTGCTGCGCGGTGGCGCGTGTGTACATGGGCTAGGCGGGCGGCGGACAGCACGAACAATATGTCTTGACTGTGCTGCGCGGTGGCGCGTGTGTACATAGGCTAGGCGGGCGGCGGACAGCACGAACAATATGTCTTGACTGTGCTGCGTGGTGGCGCGTGTGTACATAGGCTAGGCGGGTGGCGGACAGCACGAACAATATGTCTTGACTGTGCTGCGTGGTGGCGCGTGTGTATATAGGCTTTGGGCGGCGGACAGCACGAACAATATGTCTTGACTGTGCTGCGCGGTGGCGCGTGTGTATATAGGCTAGGCGGGCGGCGGACAGCACGAACAATATGTCTTGACTGTGCTGCGTGGTGGCGCGTGTGTCTAGGCGGGCGGCGGACAGCACGAACAATATGTCTTGACTGTGCTGCGTGGTGGCGCGTGTGTCTAGGCGGGCGGCGGACAGCACGAACAATATGTCTTGACTGTGCTGCGTGGTGGCGCGTGTGTATATGGGCTAGGCGGGCGGCGGACAGCACGAACAATATGTCTTGACTGTGCTGCGCGGTGGCGCGTGTGTACATAGGCTAGGCGGGCGGCGGACAGCACGAACAATATGTCTTGACTGTGCTGCGCGGTGGCGCGTGTGTCTAGGCGGGCGGCGGACAGCACGAACAATATGTCTTGACTGTGCTGCGTGGTGGCGCGTGTGTCTAGGCGGGCGGCGGACAGCACGAACAATATGTCTTGACTGTGCTGCGTGGTGGCGCGTGTGTATATGGGCTAGGCGGGCGGCGGACAGCACGAACAATATGTCTTGACTGTGCTGCGCGGTGGCGCGTGTGTACATAGGCTAGGCGGGCGGCGGACAGCACGAACAATATGTCTTGACTGTGCTGCGTGGTGGCGCGTGTGTACATAGGCTAGGCGGGCGGCGGACAGCACGAACAATATGTCTTGACTGTGCTGCGCGGTGGCGCGTGTGTCTAGGCGGGCGGCGGACAGCACGAACAATATGTCTTGACTGTGCTGCGCGGTGGCGCGTGTGTACATGGGCTAGGCGGGCGGCGGACAGCACGAACAATATGTCTTGACTGTGCTGCGCGGTGGCGCGTGTGTACATAGGCTAGGCGGGCGGCGGACAGCACGAACAATATGTCTTGACTGTGCTGCGTGGTGGCGCGTGTGTACATAGGCTAGGCGGGCGGCGGACAGCACGAACAATATGTCTTGACTGTGCTGCGCGGTGGCGCGTGTGTACATAGGCTAGGCGGGCGGCGGACAGCACGAACAATATGTCTTGACTGTGCTGCGCGGTGGCGCGTGTGTACATAGGCTAGGCGGGCGGCGGACAGCACGAACAATATGTCTTGACTGTGCTGCGTGGTGGCGCGTGTGTACATAGGCTAGGCGGGCGGCGGACAGCACGAACAATATGTCTTGACTGTGCTGCGCGGTGGCGCGTGTGTACATGGGCTAGGCGGGCGGCGGACAGCACGAACAATATGTCTTGACTGTGCTGCGTGGTGGCGCGTGTGTACATGGGCTAGGCGGGCGGCGGACAGAACGAACAATATGTCTTGACTGTGCTGCGCGGTGGCGCGTGTGTACATGGGCTAGGCGGGCGGCGGACAGCACGAACAATATGTCTTGACTGTGCTGCGTGGTGGCGCGTGTGTACATAGGCTAGGCGGGCGGCGGACAGCACGAACAATATGTCTTGACTGTGCTGCGTGGTGGCGCGTGTGTAAATAGGCTAGGCGGGCGGCGGACAGCACGAACAATATGTCTTGACTGTGCTGCGCGGTGGCGCGTGTGTACATAGGCTAGGCGGGCGGCGGACAGCACGAACAATATGTCTTGACTGTGCTGCGCGGTGGCGCGTGTGTACATAGGCTAGGCGGGCGGCGGACAGCACGAACAAAATGTCTTGACTGTGCTGCGTGGTGGCGCGTGTGTCTAGGCGGGCGGCGGACAGCACGAACAATATGTCTTGACTGTGCTGCGCGGTGGCGCGTGTGTACATGGGCTAGGCGGGCGGCGGACAGCACGAACAATATGTCTTGACTCTGCTGCGCGGTGGCGCGTGTGTACATAGGCTAGGCGGGCGGCGGACAGCACGAACAATATGTCTTGACTGTGCTGCGTGGTGGCGCGTGTGTACATAGGCTAGGCGGGCGGCGGACAGCACGAACAATATGTCTTGACTGTGCTGCGTGGTGGCGCGTGTGTATATAGGCTAGGCGGGCGGCGGACAGCACGAACAATATGTCTTGACTGTGCTGCGCGGTGGCGCGTGTGTATATAGGCTAGGCGGGCGGCGGACAGCACGAACAATATGTCTTGACTGTGCTGCGTGGTGGCGCGTGTGTCTAGGCGGGCGGCGGACAGCACGAACAATATGTCTTGACTGTGCTGCGTGGTGGCGCGTGTGTCTAGGCGGGCGGCGGACAGCACGAACAATATGTCTTGACTGTGCTGCGTGGTGGCGCGTGTGTATATGGGCTAGGCGGGCGGCGGACAGCACGAACAATATGTCTTGACTGTGCTGCGCGGTGGCGCGTGTGTACATAGGCTAGGCGGGCGGCGGACAGAACGAACAATATGTCTTGACTGTGCTGCGCGGTGGCGCGTGTGTCTAGGCGGGCGGCGGACAGCACGAACAATATGTCTTGACTGTGCTGCGTGGTGGCGCGTGTGTACATGGGCTAGGCGGGCGGCGGACAGCACGAACAATATGTCTTGACTGTGCTGCGCGGTGGCGCGTGTGTACATGGGCTAGGCGGGCGGCGGACAGCACGAACAATATGTCTTGACTGTGCTGCGCGGTGGCGCGTGTGTACATAGGCTAGGCGGGCGGCGGACAGAACGAACAATATGTCTTGACTGTGCTGCGCGGTGGCGCGTGTGTTCATGGGCTAGGCGGGCGGCGGACAGCACGAACAATATGTCTTGACTGTGCTGCGCGGTGGCGCGTGTGTACATAGGCTAGGCGGGCGGCGGACAGCACGAACAATATGTCTTGACTGTGCTGCGTGGTGGCGCGTGTGTACATGGGCTAGGCGGGCGGCGGACAGAACGAACAATATGTCTTGACTGTGCTGCGCGGTGGCGCGTGTGTACATGGGCTAGGCGGGCGGCGGACAGCACGAACAATATGTCTTGACTGTGCTGCGTGGTGGCGCGTGTGTACATAGGCTAGGCGGGCGGCGGACAGCACGAACAATATGTCTTGACTGTGCTGCGTGGTGGCGCGTGTGTAAATAGGCTAGGCGGGCGGCGGACAGCACGAACAATATGTCTTGACTGTGCTGCGCGGTGGCGCGTGTGTACATAGGCTAGGCGGGCGGCGGACAGCACGAACAAAATGTCTTGACTGTGCTGCGTGGTGGCGCGTGTGTCTAGGCGGGCGGCGGACAGCACGAACAATATGTCTTGACTGTGCTGCGCGGTGGCGCGTGTGTACATGGGCTAGGCGGGCGGCGGACAGCACGAACAATATGTCTTGACTGTGCTGCGCGGTGGCGCGTGTGTACATAGGCTAGGCGGGCGGCGGACAGCACGAACAATATGTCTTGACTGTGCTGCGTGGTGGCGCGTGTGTACATAGGCTAGGCGGGTGGCGGACAGCACGAACAATATGTCTTGACTGTGCTGCGTGGTGGCGCGTGTGTATATAGGCTTTGGGCGGCGGACAGCACGAACAATATGTCTTGACTGTGCTGCGCGGTGGCGCGTGTGTATATAGGCTAGGCGGGCGGCGGACAGCACGAACAATATGTCTTGACTGTGCTGCGTGGTGGCGCGTGTGTCTAGGCGGGCGGCGGACAGCACGAACAATATGTCTTGACTGTGCTGCGTGGTGGCGCGTGTGTCTAGGCGGGCGGCGGACAGCACGAACAATATGTCTTGACTGTGCTGCGTGGTGGCGCGTGTGTATATGGGCTAGGCGGGCGGCGGACAGCACGAACAATATGTCTTGACTGTGCTGCGCGGTGGCGCGTGTGTACATAGGCTAGGCGGGCGGCGGACAGAACGAACAATATGTCTTGACTGTGCTGCGCGGTGGCGCGTGTGTCTAGGCGGGCGGCGGACAGCACGAACAATATGTCTTGACTGTGCTGCGTGGTGGCGCGTGTGTCTAGGCGGGCGGCGGACAGCACGAACAATATGTCTTGACTGTGCTGCGTGGTGGCGCGTGTGTATATGGGCTAGGCGGGCGGCGGACAGCACGAACAATATGTCTTGACTGTGCTGCGCGGTGGCGCGTGTGTACATAGGCTAGGCGGGCGGCGGACAGCACGAACAATATGTCTTGACTGTGCTGCGTGGTGGCGCGTGTGTACATAGGCTAGGCGGGCGGCGGACAGCACGAACAATATGTCTTGACTGTGCTGCGCGGTGGCGCGTGTGTCTAGGCGGGCGGCGGACAGCACGAACAATATGTCTTGACTGTGCTGCGCGGTGGCGCGTGTGTACATGGGCTAGGCGGGCGGCGGACAGCACGAACAATATGTCTTGACTGTGCTGCGCGGTGGCGCGTGTGTACATAGGCTAGGCGGGCGGCGGACAGCACGAACAATATGTCTTGACTGTGCTGCGTGGTGGCGCGTGTGTACATAGGCTAGGCGGGCGGCGGACAGCACGAACAATATGTCTTGACTGTGCTGCGCGGTGGCGCGTGTGTACATAGGCTAGGCGGGCGGCGGACAGCACGAACAATATGTCTTGACTGTGCTGCGCGGTGGCGCGTGTGTACATAGGCTAGGCGGGCGGCGGACAGCACGAACAATATGTCTTGACTGTGCTGCGTGGTGGCGCGTGTGTACATAGGCTAGGCGGGCGGCGGACAGCACGAACAATATGTCTTGACTGTGCTGCGCGGTGGCGCGTGTGTACATGGGCTAGGCGGGCGGCGGACAGCACGAACAATATGTCTTGACTGTGCTGCGCGGTGGCGCGTGTGTACATAGGCTAGGCGGGCGGCGGACAGCACGAACAATATGTCTTGACTGTGCTGCGCGGTGGCGCGTGTGTACATGGGCTAGGCGGGCGGCGGACAGCACGAACAATATGTCTTGACTGTGCTGCGCGGTGGCGCGTGTGTACATAGGCTAGGCGGGCGGCGGACAGAACGAACAATATGTCTTGACTGTGCTGCGTGGTGGCGCGTGTGTACATGGGCTAGGCGGGCGGCGGACAGCACGAACAATATGTCTTGACTGTGCTGCGCGGTGGCGCGTGTGTACATAGGCTAGGCGGGCGGCGGACAGCACGAACAATATGTCTTGACTGTGCTGCGCGGTGGCGCGTGTGTACATGGGCTAGGCGGGCGGCGGACAGCACGAACAATATGTCTTGACTGTGCTGCGCGGTGGCGCGTGTGTACATAGGCTAGGCGGGCGGCGGACAGAACGAACAATATGTCTTGACTGTGCTGCGCGGTGGCGCGTGTGTACATAGGCTAGGCGGGCGGCGGACAGAACGAACAATATGTCTTGACTGTGCTGCGCGGTGGCGCGTGTGTACATGGGCTAGGCGGGCGGCGGACAGCACGAACAATATGTCTTGACTGTGCTGCGCGGTGGCGCGTGTGTACATGGGCTAGGCGGGCGGCGGACAGAACGAACAATATGTCTTGACTGTGCTGCGCGGTGGCGCGTGTGTACATAGGCTAGGCGGGCGGCGGACAGCACGAACAATATGTCTTGACTGTGCTGCGCGGTGGCGCGTGTGTACATAGGCTAGGCGGGCGGCGGACAGCACGAACAATATGTCTTGACTGTGCTGCGTGGTGGCGCGTGTGTCTAGGCGGGCGGCGGACAGCACGAACAATATGTCTTGACTGTGCTGCGTGGTGGCGCGTGTGTACATAGGCTAGGCGGGCGGCGGACAGCACGAACAATATGTCTTGACTGTGCTGCGTGGTGGCGCGTGTGTATATAGGCTAGGCGGGCGGCGGACAGCACGAACAATATGTCTTGACTGTGCTGCGCGGTGGCGCGTGTGTATATAGGCTAGGCGGGCGGCGGACAGCACGAACAATATGTCTTGACTGTGCTGCGTGGTGGCGCGTGTGTCTAGGCGGGCGGCGGACAGCACGAACAATATGTCTTGACTGTGCTGCGTGGTGGCGCGTGTGTCTAGGCGGGCGGCGGACAGCACGAACAATATGTCTTGACTGTGCTGCGTGGTGGCGCGTGTGTATATGGGCTAGGCGGGCGGCGGACAGCACGAACAATATGTCTTGACTGTGCTGCGCGGTGGCGCGTGTGTACATAGGCTAGGCGGGCGGCGGACAGAACGAACAATATGTCTTGACTGTGCTGCGCGGTGGCGCGTGTGTCTAGGCGGGCGGCGGACAGCACGAACAATATGTCTTGACTGTGCTGCGTGGTGGCGCGTGTGTCTAGGCGGGCGGCGGACAGCACGAACAATATGTCTTGACTGTGCTGCGTGGTGGCGCGTGTGTATATGGGCTAGGCGGGCGGCGGACAGCACGAACAATATGTCTTGACTGTGCTGCGCGGTGGCGCGTGTGTACATAGGCTAGGCGGGCGGCGGACAGCACGAACAATATGTCTTGACTGTGCTGCGTGGTGGCGCGTGTGTACATAGGCTAGGCGGGCGGCGGACAGCACGAACAATATGTCTTGACTGTGCTGCGCGGTGGCGCGTGTGTCTTGGCGGGCGGCGGACAGCACGAACAATATGTCTTGACTGTGCTGCGCGGTGGCGCGTGTGTACATGGGCTAGGCGGGCGGCGGACAGCACGAACAATATGTCTTGACTGTGCTGCGCGGTGGCGCGTGTGTACATAGGCTAGGCGGGCGGCGGACAGCACGAACAATATGTCTTGACTGTGCTGCGTGGTGGCGCGTGTGTACATAGGCTAGGCGGGCGGCGGACAGCACGAACAATATGTCTTGACTGTGCTGCGCGGTGGCGCGTGTGTCTAGGCGGGCGGCGGACAGCACGAACAATATGTCTTGACTGTGCTGCGCGGTGGCGCGTGTGTACATGGGCTAGGCGGGCGGCGGACAGCACGAACAATATGTCTTGACTGTGCTGCGCGGTGGCGCGTGTGTACATAGGCTAGGCGGGCGGCGGACAGCACGAACAATATGTCTTGACTGTGCTGCGTGGTGGCGCGTGTGTACATAGGCTAGGCGGGCGGCGGACAGCACGAACAATATGTCTTGACTGTGCTGCGCGGTGGCGCGTGTGTACATAGGCTAGGCGGGCGGCGGACAGCACGAACAATATGTCTTGACTGTGCTGCGCGGTGGCGCGTGTGTACATAGGCTAGGCGGGCGGCGGACAGCACGAACAATATGTCTTGACTGTGCTGCGTGGTGGCGCGTGTGTACATAGGCTAGGCGGGCGGCGGACAGCACGAACAATATGTCTTGACTGTGCTGCGCGGTGCGCGTGTGTACATGGGCTAGGCGGGCGGCGGACAGCACGAACAATATGTCTTGACTGTGCTGCGCGGTGGCGCGTGTGTACATAGGCTAGGCGGGCGGCGGACAGCACGAACAATATGTCTTGACTGTGCTGCGCGGTGGCGCGTGTGTACATGGGCTAGGCGGGCGGCGGACAGCACGAACAATATGTCTTGACTGTGCTGCGCGGTGGCGCGTGTGTACATAGGCTAGGCGGGCGGCGGACAGAACGAACAATATGTCTTGACTGTGCTGCGTGGTGGCGCGTGTGTACATGGGCTAGGCGGGCGGCGGACAGCACGAACAATATGTCTTGACTGTGCTGCGCGGTGGCGCGTGTGTACATAGGCTAGGCGGGCGGCGGACAGCACGAACAATATGTCTTGACTGTGCTGCGCGGTGGCGCGTGTGTACATGGGCTAGGCGGGCGGCGGACAGCACGAACAATATGTCTTGACTGTGCTGCGCGGTGGCGCGTGTGTACATAGGCTAGGCGGGCGGCGGACAGAACGAACAATATGTCTTGACTGTGCTGCGCGGTGGCGCGTGTGTACATGGGCTAGGCGGGCGGCGGACAGAACGAACAATATGTCTTGACTGTGCTGCGCGGTGGCGCGTGTGTACATAGGCTAGGCGGGCGGCGGACAGCACGAACAATATGTCTTGACTGTGCTGCGCGGTGGCGCGTGTGTACATAGGCTAGGCGGGCGGCGGACAGCACGAACAATATGTCTTGACTGTGCTGCGTGGTGGCGCGTGTGTCTAGGCGGGCGGCGGACAGCACGAACAATATGTCTTGACTGTGCTGCGTGGTGGCGCGTGTGTACATAGGCTAGGCGGGCGGCGGACAGCACGAACAATATGTCTTGACTGTGCTGCGTGGTGGCGCGTGTGTATATAGGCTAGGCGGGCGGCGGACAGCACGAACAATATGTCTTGACTGTGCTGCGCGGTGGCGCGTGTGTATATAGGCTAGGCGGGCGGCGGACAGCACGAACAATATGTCTTGACTGTGCTGCGTGGTGGCGCGTGTGTCTAGGCGGGCGGCGGACAGCACGAACAATATGTCTTGACTGTGCTGCGTGGTGGCGCGTGTGTCTAGGCGGGCGGCGGACAGCACGAACAATATGTCTTGACTGTGCTGCGTGGTGGCGCGTGTGTATATGGGCTAGGCGGGCGGCGGACAGCACGAACAATATGTCTTGACTGTGCTGCGCGGTGGCGCGTGTGTACATAGGCTAGGCGGGCGGCGGACAGAACGAACAATATGTCTTGACTGTGCTGCGCGGTGGCGCGTGTGTCTAGGCGGGCGGCGGACAGCACGAACAATATGTCTTGACTGTGCTGCGTGGTGGCGCGTGTGTCTAGGCGGGCGGCGGACAGCACGAACAATATGTCTTGACTGTGCTGCGTGGTGGCGCGTGTGTATATGGGCTAGGCGGGCGGCGGACAGCACGAACAATATGTCTTGACTGTGCTGCGCGGTGGCGCGTGTGTACATAGGCTAGGCGGGCGGCGGACAGCACGAACAATATGTCTTGACTGTGCTGCGTGGTGGCGCGTGTGTACATAGGCTAGGCGGGCGGCGGACAGCACGAACAATATGTCTTGACTGTGCTGCGCGGTGGCGCGTGTGTCTAGGCGGGCGGCGGACAGCACGAACAATATGTCTTGACTGTGCTGCGCGGTGGCGCGTGTGTACATGGGCTAGGCGGGCGGCGGACAGCACGAACAATATGTCTTGACTGTGCTGCGCGGTGGCGCGTGTGTACATAGGCTAGGCGGGCGGCGGACAGCACGAACAATATGTCTTGACTGTGCTGCGTGGTGGCGCGTGTGTACATAGGCTAGGCGGGCGGCGGACAGCACGAACAATATGTCTTGACTGTGCTGCGTGGTGGCGCGTGTGTATATGGGCTAGGCGGGCGGCGGACAGCTCGAACAATATGTCTTGACTGTGCTGCGCGGTGGCGCGTGTGTACATAGGCTAGGCGGGCCACGGACAGCACGAACAATATGTCTTGACTGTGCTGCGTGGTGGCGCGTGTGTACATAGGCTAGGCGGGCGGCGGACAGCACGAACAATATGTCTTGACTGTGCTGCGCGGTGGCGCGTGTGTCTAGGCGGGCGGCGGACAGCACGAACAATATGTCTTGACTGTGCTGCGGTGGCGCGTGTGTACATAGGCTAGGCGGGCGGCGGACAGCACGAACAATATGTCTTGACTGTGCTGCGCGGTGGCGCGTGTGTCTAGGCGGGCGGCGGACAGCACGAACAATATGTCTTGACTGTGCTGCGTGGTGGCGCGTGTGTATATGGGCTAGGCGGGCGGCGGACAGCACGAACAATATGTCTTGACTGTGCTGCGTGGTGGCGCGTGTGTATATGGGCTAGGCGGGCGGCGGACAGCACGAACAATATGTCTTGACTGTGCTGCGCGGTGGCGCGTGTGTACATAGGCTAGGCGGGCGGCGGACAGCACGAACAATATGTCTTGACTGTGCTGCGCGGTGGCGCGTGTGTACATAGGCTAGGCGGGCGGCGGACAGCACGAACAATATGTCTTGACTGTGCTGCGCGGTGGCGCGTGTGTACATGGGCTAGGCGGGCGGCGGACAGCACGAACAATATGTCTTGACTGTGCTGCGCGGTGGCGCGTGTGTACATAGGCTAGGCGGGCGGCGGACAGAACGAACAATATGTCTTGACTGTGAAGCGCGGTGGCGCGTGTGTACATAGGCTAGGCGGGCGGCGGACAGCACGAACAATATGTCTTGACTGTGCTGCGTGGTGGCGCGTGTGTATATGGGCTAGGCGGGCGGCGGACAGCACGAACAATATGTCTTGACTGTGCTGCGTGGTGGCGCGTGTGTACATAGGCTAGGCGGGCGGCGGACAGCACGAACAATATGTCTTGACTGTGCTGCGCGGTGGCGCGTGTGTACATAGGCTAGGCGGGCGGCGGACAGCACGAACAATACGTCTTGAAATGTTTCTCACGTTCTAGTATCATAAGAATAAGATAACTGGTTTGATATATTAATAACTGTGATAATTTGTTAGTATAATACAGTGTTGTGTGAACACATGGCACTTTTGATTTTAGAAAAAACACTTTTGAATAATGTGTTTGTATGTGAAATTTAAGACAGCCCGTCAGGCTGCCTGGGTATATATACAAGTGGCAGCCCGAGTACGTTTTGTGCTGCCGTTAATTGCGAGCACTGAATAGGGGTATCATATATGGTGGTTTGAACATTTGTCGTCAATGTTGTAGTTTTTACTGATGGCCACACACCTGAGTACTGTCAAATAACTTAACCGAAATCACGTAAAAGTCTCCATATTTCATTAAAGTTTGTTTAATGTTTAGTTTATAGTTGGCTCAACGTGAGTGTTCTCATGCTTACGACATAGCCAGGCCAGGTTACCAACTTCATGTTCTACTTCTCTAGTTCCTACCATATAATAGAAACAGTTCATTAGGGATAATTTAAGAACTTCCTTTGGTTACCTGGAACAAAGTCAATTAAGTTACCTCCCCCCCCCCCCCAAAAAGATATTACACCCAAAAAAACTTACCCAAATAATGCACCAATTTTGCGCCAAAATACACCATCAAATTCTTTTTGCACCACTCCCTCAATCAAGATATTTATTAATTAATTTTATAAGTAGCACTCGTATTTTTTCCGTAGACTAATGCGATATGATATCCATAACTTTTTTGGCAAAATCAGTCAAGATGTTACAAAGTTATTAGTGTATAATAAGTGTAGTAATTAGTGCAATAATAACATGCACTCAAAATGTCAATTAACGTTGGGGGGGGGGGGGGGGTGCGGCTAGCCTAAATTGTCCCCCCCCCCCTCAAATTAATTAATTAATATCTTGACTGTGGCAGTGGTGCAAAAATTAAGTTTGATGGTGTATTTTGGTGCATAATTAGTGCAATAATTAGGCCTACACGTCTTTTGGGGGGGGGGGGGGGCACATTAAATTGGCAACCCCCAGTTAATAATTTAATATTTGGTTATGGAAGTGGTGCAAAAATTAAATTTGATTGTGTATGTGGTGCATAATTGGTGCAATATGTATTTAGGTATGTTTTTTGGGTGTAATATCTGTTTGGGGGGTGGGAGGGGTCAATCTTAATTGACCCCCTGGAACGGTGGGGTGGGGGAACAGGCGTGTGCACTCTACTCAGCGTAAGACTGCATTTAGGAATGTGTGAAAGAACGCCAGGATTCTGTTGATGTTCCTTCAATTAGCGCGTATGAAAGGGGCCGTAGATAATGATCTGAGATCGGTATGCGAATACTTACATTGGGGCTAGTATATAGACAAACTGTTCATCAGAATTGTAATATTGAAATGGTGATTGCATCAGTTGTTTACAGTCACAAAACTACTAAGTAATCAGTGCATTGCAAACAAATAAGTAAGATTATATTTAAAAAAACGTATGTGAGTGTTTTTGATTTAATAAAATAATGAAAAATTCTAGGAAAGTCAACGATAATCGCATATCGATAAACATCGATAATACCGTATATCGATATTATCGCGATATGGCTAGCCATATCGCGATAATCGTACGATATCAAATTCTGTGCGATATCCCGATAATCGCGGCGACTAGATTTCATATTTGAATTTGGCGCCTGCTTAACGTTAGCTGAGCGACCATCGACCAGCCGCCGAGTGCCCTCCTTTGAGTTAGCCGCAAGAAAAACTATTCGGCACTACCCTCCCCCTCCCCCAAACATATGACACAATGTTAAAAAGTAGTATAAGTGCTTATTTCACAATATCGCGGCGGTATATCGCGATAAAAATTGAGAATTCAATATCGATACGAAATTTTTTTGCGCCGATATTATCGCGATACATTGCGATATTTGTTTGATTGATGTTGCGATGGTCGATATGGAATTTCAAATCGTTTGACATTCCCAAAAAATTCGAATTTGAATTTTTTTTATTTTTATCTCTGCCTAATATCCATAGTTTTCTTTTGGTGGTTCTCTTGAATGTTTCAAAAGTTGTAATTGTATTTTTTTATTTATGCAAATGAAATGATTTACCCTAATGAATACAAATTGAACAAATCACATTTTTCCAATCATGATTACCTGATCAATTTATTATTTGTATTATTATTATTATTATTATTATTTTTATTATTAATTCATATTATTATTATTATTATTATTATTATTATTATTATTATTATTATTATTATTATTATTAAATCAATATTGATAGTAGGGCCGAGGTCCCTTGAGCGCAATACAATAAAATAATGTAATCAAATGTAAATTTGATTGATTGATATTTTGGTTTTAATCTGATATTTTTGCAACTTGGCTAATCGAAACGATGTGTGGATAAAATATGAAGTTTTAAATTAATAAAGATATTTGAGTTTTTATTTATAGTGGAATCATCCCCCCACTCTAACTTGTCCACTTCTATGTCCAACATCTCGTTTGGTTGCAGGATGGCTGAGAAAGATGACGCTCGGTTCGTTATAACCAAGCCTGGTGTCCTGGTGTTTGGTGGAGGCCTGCCTGCTGGATCGAGCATTGTGTCGTTCTCCCAATATGAGACCGTCGTTCAAGTGTCTTGCGGTGTTGACCACTCTGCAGTTGTCTGCGAGTCTGGCCGCGTCTACACCTTCTGTGTAATACGATACAGAGACACAGAACGGATGAAGAACGAAGGCTCGGTCGCTGAGCCTAGGCTTGTTGACACTCTCAGCACTGTTAGTGTAACCCAGGCTGCTTGTGGATTACTATACACCGTGTTCCTCACTGACAAGGGTGAGGTGTATTCGTGTGGGTTGAATGACTACGGTCAGCTTGGCCTCGGTAACACCCGTGACACCCTCACACCTGCCCTGGTCGCCGGTCTGCCGCCCATTAAGAAGGTTGCTGCTGGGTGGCGCCACACGGTGGTTCTTACAACAGGTGGTGAGGTCTGGGTGTGTGGATACAACAACTACGGCCAACTAGGACTTTGTCATACAAACCAGCTAACCTCATTCACTCGCGTGGCCAACCTCCCCGAGGCCATCGTTGACATATCGTGTGGCGTGTACCATACAGCTCTTGTCTCGGCCTCTGGGGTTCTCTTGATGGCTGGGTTAAATCACAGTGGTCAACTTGGGCTTGGTGCAGTGGATAGGGTGTCCAGCTTCACACAAGTATCGGTGCCGTCAACAGCCGTGGCTGCCGTGTCCTGCGGTGACAACCACACTGTGGCCCTCGGAGTCGATGAGACGACCTGGGCTTGGGGTTATAATGCTGAAGGTAAGTTGGGTACCGGTGACACAACCAAGAGATCCGCCCCCACTAGAATGATTGGCCTCGAGGACCAGACTGTCTCCCAGGTTATCGCTGGATATGAGAACACTGTGGTGTTGACACAGGCAGGGGACGTGTTTGTGTGTGGCCAAGGAACAAGTGGTGAACTGGGTCAGGGGAAGAATAACCTCTCGGTGGTGACTCTGTTGCCGAAGTCACCGGGGCTGGTGGTTCAACAGGTGGCTTTTTCTGGAACATATTCACTACTGTTGGTCACGTCAATCGTCGCACCTTCAGCGCAGTGTGGGACAGGAATTAATGAAAATGTGGGGGAAGAATTAAGGGAGTTGGAGAAGATCATAATGCGAACCCTGGAGTGTCCCGTGTGCTACAAGGTCATGTGCGCACCGATATACCTGTGCACCGCGGGACACAACCTGTGTAACGCTTGCTGGTCTGACGATAGGACCACAGTTTGTCCGCTGTGTCGCGGACAGTTCTCTGCTGGGAGGAGTCTTGCGCTAGAGGGTCTGAGTGCCGACATCCGGCTACCGTGCACACAATGCCTGCTGCGCATGCCCGTGTGCGAGCTGGGGGGACACGGCGCGGTCTGTCCCCGCCGCGAATACGACTGTCCCCTGGCGTGCGGCGGTTGGAGGGGCCGGCCCGAAGCGATGCTGGGCCACGCCCTCTCGGCCCACGCGGACCGGACGTGGCCCGACCTGCCACGCACGTTTGTGCAGCGGCGCGGACTCTTGCTCACGGACGTGCTCGCGGCGCACGGCAGAGTGTTCACGCTACATCGCGGGTACGACGGGGAGGGGCGCACGTTCCGGGCGGCCGTCAGGTACGTGGGCGCGCCCGAGGACAGGCACGCGTTCAGGTTCGAACTCACGCTTCTCACAGCAGACATGCGCCTTACTTACCACAGGAACCTGTGTTCCGACATCGAGAGAATCGAAGACATGTTCAGTTCATCCCACTGTGTGAACGTGAAGGGGGAATGTCTTGACCAGTTTCTCCAAAACGGCGTTCTGATGTGTCGGGCGGCCATCTTGGAAGTGTGATCTGGGCGGTTGGGTTTGAATATGTATACCGTTGCACCACGTTGCACTCGACGAGTACAGAGAAAATACTAAACCCAGCTATGTATAGTTGGCCCAACAATACCTTACAGATGGTTTCGTCACAGGCGACGGGTTCGTAGCCAATCAGCGATCGGTATTTGCGCGGTTGTGTCTCGGGTGGTTCGCTGGTTGACTATGAGTGCCTTGCCTGTGACGAAGCATATGTGAGGTGATCTGGGCCAAGTATACAAGTAAGTGTTCAGTTACGTTCTTGGCTCTGTTTCGTGTCCGGGCCGAGGTGGGTGTTCATCAGTTAGGCAGCCTGACAAGCTGTCCACTAATATCCTTGTTGAACATTGCTCGCATTGGACAACCATTTACTACTTTCAAGTAATCACCTCAATTGTTTTTATATATTGGTACAGTCATTCATCTAGATGAAATGTAAACTGGAGTCTGTGTTGACAAAGTGTGCGTGCATGTATTGCACAGTTGCATTGTTCTTATTGTGTTCTTATTTAGTATGTGAAATGTTAATTTTAGGTTATTTACCATATTTCTTTATCTTGACAGTTAATAGAAATTGAATGCATTCAATTGAAATCATTCTACTAGTTTCAACGTACTTTTGAGACCATTGACCAAGAGTGCACGTATTGCATTATTCTCATTGTATTTGCGTTAGCCTAAGTGATATGTTGACTTTTTTGTGTGCAGCTATGGTAATTTCTTTACTTTTACAAGTTGTATTTGAAGCTTTCAATGCTTTTTTTAAAACATTGGTTATAATCTTTTAACTGTGTTTACAAAGTGTGTGTGCATTGTGTTATTATTAATTTCTATGTAGATGGTAGATTTTACAACTTGGCTAACTGAGTTGGGCCCAATATTGAATATTTTCAATGCTTATTGATTTATATTTTATATTAATAATTTTGGGACCTTAAAATATGTAACCTTCAAATAATGTTTTGAGCAAGTAAAGTGTACATGACACGAATGACATTGTTGCATTCTCCTTCACACCGCCTGTTCCATAAAGAATCCCGTTCTTGCCATCCCGTTAACATGCTCTTGGGTTGTTCTCCTTGAAGGGTAATTAATTGTAGCCCGGCCTGGCCTAGGCTGGTCTGTCTGGAAGAATTGTGATGTACTTGTTTTTATGTCCTTTTTGGTAACAAAGAAGTTGACTCAAGTACGAGGTGAACTACTAAGGTATAGTTGTCCCAAGACTACCTTACACATGCTTTCGTCACAGGCGACGGGTTCGTAGCCAATCAGTGAACGGTATTTGCGCTGTTGTGTCTTGGGCGGTTCGCTGGTTGGCTATGACTGCCCCAGATGTGACGAAAGCAGGTGTAAAGTAATATTGGGTCCACTATACTAAGGTGAGTACTAAGTGAAGTGGGCAAGTGGACCCTTAGAGCTATGCCGGCGGCCGGCTTCTGGTATAGGGCCACCCTAGCCGGCCGGACAGGTCGAGGGGGAGGAGCCAGACGAAATCCTCCCCTTACCCTTTTCTTCCTCTTTAAGTCCTACTTACCCCTATCCTCCAAAAACCCATCCCGCCGTCATATGCTGTGTTGAATTCAGCTATGATCCCGGAGGGGAATTGTCGTTCGCGTCCCCCCCCCCCCCCCCACCCTGGAAATAAACTGACTAA
>OX246744.1:31002804-31149883 GCA_945910005.1 Isoperla grammatica
ACGATCAGTCGCAAGGCTAGTAACATAGCCCAGCCAATCGTACGACAGTCGCAAGGCTAGTAACATAGCCCAGCCATCGTACGGTCAGTCGCAAGGCTAGTAACATAGCCCAGCCAATCGTACGATCAGTCGCAAGGCTAGTAACATAGCCCAGCCAATCGTACGACAGTCGCAAGGCTAGTAACATAGCCCTGCCAATCGTATGACAGTCGCAAGGGTTCACACACACATACACCACACTATACTCTCATTATACTGAACCGTTCCGAGGAGATAAGTTGTTGTGGCTTATCTAGATGCTGCAACTATGCCACTTCATACACTGTTCTTAATTTAAAAACAGATTTAGATTAGCCTTTCACTTTTCAATGGTATTTTAATTTTAATGAAGTTATATCTCTAGATATTTTTGTACCTGTAATTACTTTTTATGTGACACACTATCTTTGTATTGTATTTTACTCTGTCACCATGGACAACATCAGATACTCGCTCACCTAAGCATTGTGTAATCATTGGAGACAGGAGTGCTCATTGAGGGCCGGTTTCACCAGCATTGACTTTTGTCGAGTTCAGCTTGAACCTGAATGTTACCAATTTGACAAAAATAATAAATTGTACCTATTTAATTAATTTCCCACACATCTCGCATTTTTTTTGTTTGGGATACTTAAGTAGTGTCACTGCATGTTTATTGTTTACAGAGAGATGGAAATAATTTCTCACAATGCCACTTATTGCCTTTTGTAATTCCATGAAGTTTATAATAATCCATGTAAAGATTGGTAAACATGTTTGTTTACTCATGGTACAGATGTATTTTGATGTAAAAATGAATGCATTGTTGGATAGAACCCTCGATGCCCACCGTTCAGATTTGTGATGATAATCTCCAAAGCAGTTCTGTCACTGCCTTCTGTATGCATTATGCACAAGCAGAGTACAAGTTATCCAGTAGGCAATGACTAAACAATTGACTGTAAATATCTTTGACATTTATTACCAATCTGAGAAAATCTTCCTTCAATATCCTTCATATTTGCCATTAACAGGATACAATTGCATGCAAAAGGGATTTAAATGTGTATCTTGTTTCACATAATTACTGAAACTATCTGTAAATCGACGTATAAATCAACACATTATCAATAAAACATTTTACTCTTCATGTAGTGGATTTTTCAGTTAAAAGTTGGTGATACTTTCTTTTATAGAGAAATAAAACAGCTTTTTTTGTTCATAATGCTATTTTTTAAATTATATCTTCGCGGCGTTATTTGCGAAACGAGGTCGATGTTTCAGCTATCGAGTTTAGGATCGAGGTTTTTAGTACCTATTCGACTATCGATTAGCAGAGAAAATGTCGTCCAATGTTGTGACGTGAGAATATCCTGCATCTGTAAAAAGATCAAATTAATGTGACAAAATGTGTCTCTAAGTTCTACAATCGTATTTTTGTACAACGGGCATGGGCCTAGGCCTTTGCTCTTGTTGGAAGAGTTGTTGAATAATTACGAAAGAGGCTAGGGCCTAGGCCTGAGAACCAGGTTAGAAATTTCAATTTAAACTGTTACCTTTGCAAAATTACGCTAATACGACGCCTAGGCCTAGAATCATTATTAGCAGCCACGTATGTTTTGCCCGCCCTCAATTAGGTGTAGGCCTAGGCCTAGGCAAATTTACAAAACAAAATGCAATTTTTTAGGTTATGATGGCTTGTCTACTGCAATTAGGCCCACTAGGGCCTAGGCTACATTGAGCTATCGACGGAGCTGAAGAGGTTAGTGGGAATGTTGATCTTGAACCACAATAAAGGGAAATGATGTAGGCCTAGGTCTAGGCCTACACGGAGATGCAACTTTATAAAGACGTTTAAAAGGTTAAGGGGAATGTTGATCTTGAACCAAATAAAGGAAAATGAGGTAGGCCTAGGCCTACACGGAGACGCAACTTTATAACGCAACTTTGGTGGTTTTGAACGAAAAAAAGTGAAAAAAAGTGAGTAGAACACCGGATCAGTTTTAGTTTTTTAAGTTTTACCGAAAATAATGTAGTAGGCCTCTAGGCCTAAAGAGTATTTCTTGCACATTAAAGCCTACCTAATTCTTACGTTCGGGGGTGCTGAAGGTCTAGCCTATTCTTACGTCCTGAAATGAAAATAATGTTTCTCTTATGCGATGATGACGTTCGCAGGTGGCTTCTTACGTTCTTACGTAAGAATAACTACACACTATTCTTACGTTGGTGGTGCACGCGCCTGTCGAGTCGATTAGTCACGTGATTAGACAACCAATAGAAACACAAAACGTAAGAATAATTTAAATAAAATCTTACGTTCTGCCGTAAGAATATCCACTGCCAATATTAAAACCCGTTCGTTTTCGTGGCTTAAAATAACCTACAATTACTTTCACCGATACAATACTAGTCAATTACTTTTTTTCTTTTGTCTTTAGTTTCGGGTATTTATATAAGTTGTAATAGGCCCCAGGCTCATGGTGTGAGAGGTTGACATTAGGGAGACTGGCCTATGCCCTCAATACAACAGAAGCTACAAGTTCACTTAACTGAGACTGCTATCAATCTTTCTTCACAGGTGCGTACAAACAAAATTGCGATGAAGATACCGGCCGCTGTTTATCATGAGTTTCATCCGGATCAACTGTACGCCAGGAAAGCCAAGGTAGGCTGCGTAACTTTTACTCTTTAACAAATTTTTTTAACAATCACTGTTCACCTCCAAAGCACCGTTTGAGCAAGGTGTATGATTTTGTTTAATGAAATAGGCCTAGGGTTATTTTAAAGTAGAGTGTTATTATAAGAAGGAATGACTTCGGGTCTGAAAATCGGAACCGGTTCTTTCATTTTTTCGAATCGATTATTTTTCATACAAAAATAAAATGAAGTGTGTCAACTTCCCTTTGAGGTTTGAACAATACCGGACATGCGTCCTTGAAAACTGTATAAGCAGCTCTGCTGCCTGGAGGTAAGTATTGACTGCAGGATCACTGGAGTGACTCATTTTCGAAGTATTTTGGGATGCTTGGGTAAACTAGAAGCAGCACTCTTGATTTCTTGGAAAAACACATTTTTTGCGAGGCGAAAGACACAAAGCTAATGCCGCAGGCTAGGGTGGTCTGGCCCAAGGAGGTTGTATATAGTGTAACGCACACTATATGTTACACTATATACAACCTCCTTGGCCTGGCCACACCGTCGGGCCAACAAGCTCCAGCTTGCAGACGACACTGCGTGGAACGTGGTGCGCGGGGGGGTCCCGGCTACATTGTTGACGTAGGTAGCATCAATCGTAAAGCTGGCTTATGGAAAAAATGACCAACCGGTTTTCAAAATGTGGACCGGTTCGAAGTAGAACAGGTTTCCGGGTACCCAAAGTAATTTCTAATTATGAATTTTGTTGTGGGGAAGATGGATGTGATACCTTTGTCACACGTTATAAAATGTATTTGATACAAATTAGATTCAAGATGCTTGAATTGTGGGACAAGCGTTTCTCTTTATGGACTTGTAAATTACGTAGAAAAGTCACTCGTCCAATGGGCAGTGGTCTTGTGTGTCTAAATTCCTTTACGATGTATCTATTGCACATTCAGATACAATGACAACAAATAAGTTGAGTCTTGACTATCAGGCATCATTAAATAAAGTAGGCTTTCTGCCCATCGTCCATTGCTACCAAAGTGTCTCGTTCGATTATGATCACGCTGTTAGTTTACACGTTTTCACTTCCAAATGAGATATTTAATTTTGAATGCCCTACCATCATATAATAGGCCTATTGGTATTTTACAATAATTCAATGTGTTCACTTTCCTGTTTTGAAAAGTAGTTATTTATCTCCACCAGATACTTTTCTAAGTATGTATCTTCTTTTCTTTATGTATACCTAAATCATTTTGAACCAAAGTACTTTTACCATTACTTGGCCAGTGTTTCTTAAAGTGTGGTCCGTCAGTCTGTCTGTCCGTCTGTCTGTCTGTCTGTCTGTCTGTCTGTCTGTCTATCAGTCTGTCTGTCTGTCTATCAGTCTGTTTGTCAGTCTGTCTGTCTGTCTGTCTGTCTGTCTGCCTATCTATCTATCTATCGGTCTGTTTGTCTGTCTGTCTGTCTGTCTATCTGTCTGACTATCTATCGGTCTGTCTGTCTATCTATCTATTGGTCTGTTTGTCTGTCTGTCTGTCTGTCTATCTATCGGTCTGTTTGTCTGTCTGTCTATCTATCGGTCTGTCTGTCTGTCTGTCTGTCTGTCTTATCTATCGGTCTGTCTGTCTGTCTGTCTATCTATTGGTCTGTTAGTCTGTCTGTCTGTCTATCTATCGGTCTGTTTGTCTGTCTGTCTGTCTATCTATTGGTCTGTTTGTCTGTCTGTCTGTCTGTCTGTCTGTCTGTCTGTCTGTCTGTCTGTCTGACTATCTATCGGTCTGTCTGTCTGTCTATCTATTGGTCTGTTTGTCTGTCTGTCTGTCTGTCTGTCTGTCTGTCTGTCTGTCTGTCTATCTATTGGTCTGTTTGTCTGTCTGTCTGTCTGTCTGTCTGTCTGTCTGTCTGTCTGTCTGTCTGTCCATCTATCGGTCTGTCCGTCTGTCTGTCTATCTATTGGTCTGTCTGTCTGTCTGTCTGTCTGTCTATCGGTCTGTTTGTCTGTCTGTCTGTCTGTCTGTCTGTCTGTCTGTCTATTGGTCTGTTTGTCTGTCTGTCGGTCTGTCTGTCTCTGTTTGTCTATCTATTGGTCCGTCAGTCAGTCTGTCTGTCTGTCTGTCTGTCGGTCTGTATGTCTGTCTGTCTGTCTGTCTGTCAGCCAACACGACAGAGGCGCCACCGAGAACGTTGAGAATCTCGAGTGCGTCAGGGACGAGAGCGGAAGGATACCTCTACGTACAACAAAAACCGCAGAAAATTTTAATTTTTTAATTATATCTCAAGATCGAGGAAACACAAAATCAAAAATCTGAGAAATCACGGCGCTGTGGTTTGGAAAGCCCTACCGACAGAATGATACATGTTTCTAACATTATAATCAGTATGACTGTGATACTTATTACCTTAGTAATTTAATGAAATAAAAATCACAGTCATACTGATTATAATGTTTCATACATGTATCATTCAGTCTGTAGGGCTTACCAAACCACAGCGCTATGATTACTCAGATTTTCGATTTTTTGTTTCAATCCTGAGACTAATAAAAAATGAGAATTTTCTGCGGGTTTTGATGTAGAGGTATCCTTTGCTCTTGACAAGGTTTTACTATACCTTTTTATTGTCTATTCACTCAGTTCCATGGAGTGATATTCAGTGGGGGACATTTGTACAATTTATTATGTGCTTCGTTGCTATGACGGCTCTAGTCACCGTTTACATAGGCCTATACCATTATCATACGATTTTTTTTTTTTTTTTTTTTTTTTTTGTCCTGTGCAGAGTTGGCCTCTTCAACCATTCTTCTTTCTTGCCATCCAATACAAGGCTGCCTCCTTCTCTGTCCTGCTCATTGCGTCGGGCAGGGAGTCAATGTCAATTTCCAAACTAAATTAGCACAGCCCAAACCAGAAAACGAACCCAGGACCTTCTGCATTTTGTAATTATTCGCAAACTCACATGATCACTGCTGTTAAAATACATAAGTAATGTTAAGATACTTCGATATTGTAAGGCGTGGGGATTACGTTCAATTCATTTAAATTAGATTTTGGTTATTGATGTCCACAAAGTAAATATAGGGTCAGAGGAAACTTGTCTTACTCTAACAATTCTTCTCTTGCACTCACCTTATTATTGTTTGGTTCCAACTAATTTAGGCTACAAATCCAAAGGCAATGTTTGTCCATCAGTGTCCATCAGTTCAATTCATTTGTTTCATTGTTGTAGTCCGGATGTGACGTCAGTTGCGGCGCACTCTATCGTAGTCTTTGCGCACCAAACCAGGCCACTGCACGCTAACGCAATCTGTGTGGTAACGGCGGAACTGCCAACACGTCGAGCTTCAGCTTTTTTGCCTCGTGGCAAGACCTGATAATAGTAGACCGTGCCTTGCACTATAGAGCACTCGAAATAGACTAGATGCATCCTGGTGGCAAGAAAATAAACTTCTATTAGGAGTGGTTTAGCTGTCAATTTTTATTGTTGTTTTATTGTTATTATTCATCGATGGGGCTAAAAGGAGGTTGCTTAGCAGCGCTCTCTACCTTAGTTTTGAGTCCTCCACTGGCAGCTAACAAAACTAACAATTGAAAACAAAGTCGCAACGTAGAAAGTCAGTAGAAAGGAGCCGGTAGTTGATATTGCCGACCATCTAAGACAAGTAAGTAGAGCAATGCTGTGAGTCAACCATGGCTGAACGTGGGAGGCTGCCGTGGGTCGAGGAGTCTTTTCCACCGCTGATGTTATTTATTTATTTATTTATTTATTTATTTATTTATTTATTTATTTATTTATTTATTTATTTATTTATTTATTTATTTATTTATTTATTTATTTATTTATTTATTTATTTATTTATTTATTTATTTATTTATTTATTTATTTATTTATTTATTTATTTATTTATTTGTTTATGTGATGTATACAGATGACAGGCCTGTTTGTGTTGATAAGTTTGTAAATACTTGGCCGATTTTTTTATTTTTTTATACCTTTTAAGTGTACTGGTACTTGTGCTTTTAAACTGTATTGTCTTTGGCCATGGATGCCAATGTTTGCTAGCAGCCTTTAAATGAGAATATTGTCCCTCCACACACAAGAGTCGATAATTAACTATATCCATATTATGCTCTAAATATATCTAACTCATTAGACTAGGGGAAACAAAACAATATATAGGTAGTTTGATAGAGGCAGTAGTTGGGTTGTGTGCCTGTTGCCGTCCAACCCCCCTTGTTTTCGGTATCTGTCAAAATGGCGTACATTACAACAACAAATTACATTATTTAATCATTATCACTTATGTGTCATTGTGAATTATATAAAAAAGTGAGTATAACAATAATTGTTTACAAATGCATAGTTATTTACTAATCTAGGCCATACCTACACTTCTCTGCTACGTTACTAAAATGTGTTTATAAGTAGGCTAGGTCTAGGGTCCTAGGCTAGACAAAGGGGCTAGGCCTAGGCGTAGCGTAGGCAGTGGCCTAGCAGAGCGTTAAACACCCACACCTGTCCACATAGGCCTAGGTCTACGTGTTACTAGGCCTAGGTAAAATGTTTGTAAACATTTTACCACTACTATGTAGGCCTAATAGAAATTTAATATAATAATCCAATGTAAATACTTTTCTACAGGATCCCTGCTTGCGATTAGCAATAGGCTACCGCAGCTACTAGCAATCTGCAAGTTTGGGTTTTGGGTGGAGGTGGTATTTTCTGCACGCACGCATTGGTCGGCGGTGTATAGGATCGCAGTTAAAGGTGTATGTATGTTTGTACACATATATTTTCTTGCGGGCGTTTACACGTTTAAACGTTTACACGACTCATCCCTAGTAGGTACCTCTTTAGGCCTAATTGCCGCCTGAAGGTTGCATGATTTTCATGGTTCTTGATTGAAGTCGACAGCTTGTTCTTTTACCCGCCTGCATCACGCTACTGTGGGCAGTAGACGTGAGCAATGTCTTGGGCTTGACTGGTGCGATGGTTGTGGCGAGAGCCGTCCTCGAAAAGTGCCAGATTATCTCATTGTAAAACTGGCACACTGCTTGAATGTATAGACATAGACCTGGAAAAGGCAGGATCATTCTGTATCCAGTCCAAGGGATTGGATACTCAATGGCAGGATGTTAAGCTATTTGAATCCTAGCCTGCAGGGCTCACGAGGACATGCCCAGCATGTAGCGGATAATTCTTTTCTGTGCTTTAAATGCATCTATAGGCCTACTTCTTGTAGCAGCTCCTGAAAAAATCACTCCGCGCTCAAGTAGTGATTGTGCTTGTGCTAAATAATAGGTGTAAATGACAGGTGAACGTATGTTAGGTGTAAATGTGTAATTATACAATGTCTATCAACTTCAAAGTTACAGTTTATTGTGCATATACTGTGACACAGGGATTAAACTTAAATGAGGCCTAGCCATAGACATACAAGCTCATTCAGATTATGCCCATAAATTGAAAATAGGTTGATCTACCGGCTTTATATAGGCTTGCTTTGGCCACAGCCACGCGTTAGCAATTCAACTAAGAATGTGTGGTCAAGTTGTTGAAGCCAAAATAACTTCAAATGCTATTATAGGCCTACGTATACTATATTGAGGAATTGCAATTGTATTACAACATTGCCCCGACTTGGAATCGAACCCAGATCCTCCGACTCTACTGGTCGGCCGATGCGGTAAAAAGCTACATTTAATTTCCCCCCGCGTATTGTTTAAAACGTTGTCATTGCTTGTGTGCGTATAGCTTCACATTCTATCCAGATCTGTTACCTGAAATTAGAGTTCCAGGTAATAGGCCTAGTTCCCAAGAACATGATTTGACACATTTGTTTTTGCTTGTAAAAACATAAGTTGATGTGTGCAGTCTTCATGCGCTCCGTCTTCATGCCCTCAGTCTTCATGCGCTGCGTCTTCATGCGTTACCGTCTCTTTCCTGCCAAGGCGCCTCAGAGAACGCATCTGGATCCGAGAACTAGCTGACAACATTTCCTTCTTCGTCTTTGATTGGCCAACGTCCGTACACGTGACACGTTGTGTGGTAGGTATTCATACATGGGCTGTCAATACCTGCACCAATAATCTTATTTTAGATAGGCTACCCAATACCGGTACCTACATGTTTTCACTCTAATGCCCGGTATTACGATCTCGGGATAAGGTACTAGATAATGTTATCCTCTGGATAAGCAACATTTCAAAGCTTCCGATTGGTGGTTGCCATAGTGAAACAAGTTATCCCAAGGATAAATATTTATACCGAGATCATGCAATCAGGGGTAAGTAATATGACTACAAAGACTACGTACAGCCAGCGAGATTACATTCGCTCGCAAGACGCTTTCTAGACAAGATGACCTGTAGGCCTAATTGTGTCAGAGTGATCTTTGTTGTGCATTGTACACTTACACATGTAGGCTTATTACATTATTATATACATGCACGTATAATCCATTTTAATACGTTAAAAAAAATCATAACGAGGCAGAAATGTTGACTGGTTCCTTTTTGTTTTAGTGTAAACTTCTTGCCAAATTGCTCATAGTATGTGCAAAATTGAAGTTTTGTAATTATTTTCTGTACTATTAGAATAAAACAAACACAAGCTATAGCCTACTAATAATTAGCTAAAGTTAGTTGCTATAAAATGTGCAAAAAGACTCGTTTAAGTGATGATCTTAAGAATGGCTGAAAAAGCCATCTTGAAACAAGAAGGAAAAAAAAAAAAAAAATGATAAGTGATCGTGTGCAGACAAAACCTGTAGAAAGTTCATTACATTTACTCGAAATCTAATATTTTCCTCCATTCAGTATTTGTGGTTTAACTAAATGTTTGGGGTCTAGTGTTGACTACATTTCACCTTCCGAGTGACGTCGGCTCGAGGGTTCCTCGCTTCGTGTTACGTCTTCGTTGTCATCTCTTTGTTCTCGTCCCCGTCATGTTGAAGGTAATCTCGCCGCCGATCGTCCAAGGCCACGTTTCATAATCTTCTCCATCTTCGTCATACGTCAACACCGTTTCCAAGCCTGGTTAAAACACACAAGCATGTATGGAGAGTATGCAATAACTTCATTACCCGTATCGCACGGTGGCCATACTGAGATACTCTGTAAACATTGTTCACGTTCTTCCGACACTTCATTGTTGCAATATTGCAGATGTCCTTTGATTGACATATCAACTGTTTTCAAACAAAGGTTGCGTATTATGACTGAAAACAAAACAAGAATGCGGCGTCATCTCTGTTTGAAGGTAATCATTTGCATGTGTTATCATTTTCTTGAACTTTTACCTGCACACATCAATCTATATGGCTTCAAACTGTGATATTTCCTAGCAAACCTATGTGTCTTCTATATTGACAGAATGAATGTAAACAAGCAATGAGTATCTCATAATGGCCGCCACGTGACGTCTATTGAATATTACCTGTTGATCAGCGTGTGTTTCCAGACAGGTAGAGAGGTAGGAACATGCTGGCTCGTCGGTTGTGCGGGCTTGTTCTTTGCTGCGATGCAGAATCCACGGCTGCCACCGGGATGCTGGGGTTTCCTCTTCTGAAATGGAGTTAGATCTGTCGATATGATACTGTTAAACTTCTTTATAACGAACTCTTGGGGGCCAGATTATTATTTTGTTATAAAGAACATTCCTTTATAAAGATGAACCTTTTGGGACCTCTAAAACAGTTTGTTATAGTTATAGATCATTTTGATTATTAAGAGGTTTGTTATAAAGAAGTTTGTGTATTTGCATACGTTATGTAAAGGCCCACCTAAGTGGTGGTTTTGGGAGCTGTTTCAATTAGGTAATGTTCCCCACTGCAAATAAATAACTTGTAACTGAATGGTTTACTGAGCTACTAACATCACATAGCATTATCACTAGCCCTAGCCTAACGTTTTGCAGAATATTGTTCTTACATGTACCCCTTGCAATAAATATTGGATTGGTTCAACTTGTTTTAATTTGGAATACATTGTAACAAGCTAAAAACCAATAGCTGAATACACACCTGACATCTTCCCATACCGGTATTTGACCCAGTGCCAAACCAACTTTCAAGCTATTTTAACCATACTGAATTAAAACTTATGTACTGTACTTACATACAATGAGAATAGTGTGTGGTCTTTTGCAGATGATTGCTCGACTGGGTGGCCAAAATACTCGTCGCCGAAACGAACCCCTGGGCAGCACGTTTCCTGCTGGCTGCATTCTCTTTGCTGCAATTGAACACTTTGCGTGTAAGTCAACTAAAATAGAGGAACTAGGCATAACATATCGGTGAGACAAAGCGTGTTTCAAAAATGACTTTATATGCACATAATCCAAGTTATCTTACTCGTTAAATGATCAAAGCTTGGTTGCTTGATTGGCAATCAATGATTTTTAACACTTTGAACTATTCTTGTATCAAACACCCAGACGTGAAAATTAGTTATTTCTCTCTGTAGATGGCCAGTTAAATCTTCACACATACCGCTCGCTCTATATCCAACAGTTCCCTGTCTGTTTCCAGGGGGATTTGTTGTGTCTTGCATTTTGGCAAAAGGAGACTCCATCACTCTTTACTTTATGAATGTGGTGCTGGAGATAGTCGTAGCCTCCCATTGCTCCCTCTTGCAATTCCTTAGTGTGTTGTCATGAAGTGTTCAGCACATATTAGCCACGTTCCACATACGAGAAAAAAAAACATTCGTTAAACTTGCTGTTCAGACAAATTCAAATAGCATTTGAACAATGTTAACGGTTAGTCTTCCTATAAAATCCGCCCAAAATTAACGTTTTTTTTTAGTAATATCTTGAGAATGCTACACAATACTAAAAATTAATAAATGGGCAAACTGTGTAAATTAATAAACTAAAAATAAATTTTAAAACATTAATATTTTAAACATTACATTTGCTATTGGTAGGTCTAATAAAAAATAATTCTTAGGTTGGAATTCATAGTCGGCCCCTACACCTAGGGGCACCCATTGTTGCTATGGATTTGTTTTGTTTATGGGAAATAACATGGAAACAACTGTTACCGTGGTAACAATGGGCGCCCCTAGGTGTAGGGGCTGACAAAATAATAAACTTCTATTAGGAGTGGTTTAGCTGTCAATTTTCATTGTTGTTTCATTGTTATTATTCATCAATGGCGCTGAAAGGAGGTTGCTTAGCAGCGCTATCTATGTAAATTTTGAGTCCTCTATTAGGTCACGATAAAAATAGTTGAAACTTCTAGAATTAAGTTTTTTAGTATTTACAAAAAAAAATCTGCTCATAAGAGTGGGTTTACAGCTAAGCATTGGAAGCGAAGCGAAGGCGCGAGCTCCAATCAGCGGCCGAGTTTCACCCGAAGTCGGCCAATGATGGTGCTCGCGCCCTCGCTTCACTCCCAACACCTAGCTGTAAACCCACCGTAAGTATTGTGTAGTGTTCTGGAGCGTACTACAAATGTTAATTTAGCCCAGATATATAGTAACAATGTTTACCACGCAAGCAACCTGCGTACAATTCGGTACGTACCAACGTGTTTATCAGGGTCTCATACGAACCCAGTGTGACGTACCAAATGGTACAGACTCGGCCCGCGTGGTAAACGTAGTAACTGAGACTCACCTTTCCCGTTAACAATAAGTAATGGAAGGAAATACTTACTGGTTCGAAGCTGTCAGTCAGCGTCCGCAGGGACACCTAAAGGTTGCCCTTGGCCCGCGATCTTATCCCTCCGGGTCACCCCAGGGGCCTCATTCCAGTACATTTGCTAAGTTAAAGGGGGCTGTCACAAACGTTGAATGTGCTCATACACGCAAAAAGCCGAAAACGCGAAGTCCCTACGATCTCACGTCAGCGAGTTATACCGATTTCTCGCCCAGCAGCTGAGTTTGTGACGTCATTGCTACCCAGTTATTCCCGCACGAGGCTGGTTCCACGCGCCCACCGCCTGGGTTGTGTTCATTCCACAACCTCCGTTCATTCTTCTGACGACTCAAAGTATATTGAATATGAGCATGGTGAAAAATCATCTTCAACCGTGACAGCAAACCTTTAACCCCGGTGTTAATCAATAGCCAATCAGGATTAAGGTTATCAGATTCCGATCGAAGGAATACAGTACATTGTTGAAGAAAATAACCTCAAAACGTTGACAAAATACTTAATACTACTCTTAATATTACTTAAGATAACTCTTCTTAACCCTACTATCTGACAGGTTCACATGGTTCTCCATGTTATACAGAGAAAGCCTTGGTAGGAGTTGACCCCGGCAGTTAGCGAGAGTTAAGGAGAGTTATAAAAATGTACCGGCATGAGGCCCCTGAGAGTTAACCAATCGGGGCCGCGCATTTACTTCGGCCGGCAGGAGAGATAAGCCGTCAGAAACCAAGCTCAGACACGCAGACAAATGCGGTTACCATAGGACCTCTGGGCAACCACGGCGACATTAACGCACTCTACCGTAGATGTTAGACACGGCCGTCAGCGGAGGGCAGGGTCAGACTTCTACGATAGAGTCGTTAATAGTCGGGATCCCTCCGGTAACAGGTTGCCACGCTCCTCCTAGGACTTCATGACGCTTCCTATTATCTAGTTATTACCTAGTTAGTTTGTACCCTCTACAGTACACAAAGCTACGAGCGAGCCCGCAGCCGATCACTCGCCCAACCCAACGTGCCACACAACCAGTTCTAACGGACTTACAATAGTCTGGGCGAAACCTGGGGGCCGGGCAAGGTTCATACTTGCGCAACGTTTATACCGGGGTCCAATGATTGTCGAGAGGGTCTTTTGTCGTGATTAGGCTGGCGTGGTTGTCACCCCTGGTGACCATGACTCCGCATTTAAGATACACTACGCGAGTGCACCAGCAGAAAGCCAATGGTTTTGCCTTCGGGGTCTATTTACTAACTTCTTCTAATCCCTAAGTAGGCCTATAGTGAACACGCCCTAACTCAAATTGTGCAAAGTGACTACGAAAAGCATTAAAGGTATTAAATTGCACCTAGGCTAATGCAATAAACGTTAAGCAACTATTCCTAATTTTCACTGTAAGCAGTGTCGATTAGGTTTTTAGAAGTATAAAATTCCGGTGTCTAGATATTTATTTTTTAAACAATTGCATTATATTTAGCTCAGCTCCTATGAATAATGTGATTGTTATTTATTTATTTATCACAACTTAAGTGTATTTAATAAATTAATATTGAAGGAAAGAAAATTATGAAGACACTTTAGTCAGCACATGTGCCCATGCTAGGCTACTTATAACCTAAATATTGCAACAGTGCTGTAGCATCTTTGATAGTCAATCAATCGATCATGACCGGCAAACATTTAGTGTACTGTGTCATTGATCGAAGTCTACCGCGCGAGCTAGTAGCTACTAAGTAGACCCCTGGCCGGCAACCACCTGTTAGGACCAGCATCTTCGAGAGGGCACTGACCCCAGCGAGAGGCAACCACCGGGCAAAGCATCGTCATGCCACCGGGGCGGGTGAAGGCGGTGATTCATGGAATGGATGATCTTAAGATATATCACAATTTGAATCTGATGTATACTTATGGTAGGCCTATGATATAGGCTTTTCGTTAACACAGAATGTTTGTGACTGGTTAATTATAATCTCATTAACAGTCAATTTTCTAGTTTGATCAATGCAGTGACGACGCCAGGAATTTTCCATTGGGGGGGCCAAGGGGGGTCCTACGTATGTATGGGGGGGCGTGCTGATTCCAGGCTTGTTTTCTATCAGTGTTGGGGGGGGGGGGGGGGGGTACACCAGGCTACATGCACTCGCGGACATGAAATGCATTCCATTCTAACCTAATTAATGCAAGGTTATCCTCAAGTTGTGATGAGCTCCATCAAATTTGCGAAACACCTCGCGCATATTAAATAGATATAGTTAGGCGAAAAACTAAAAAATCACCAATGAGTCATAAGTGCATGAAATTCAGTTATGTGTAAAATAAAATTGATAAAGGTTGCTTCAATGCAAGAAACAAAAGAGTGAACATTTAGCTATTCTACTAGATTTCTTTTGCCAGCTCTGCTGCATTTTTCTTCTAAAGCGTAGTAGCAGCTGTATTGGTCTGAGCTCGCTAGCGCCTTCCCGAAAGACAGAGCACTCATTGTGTTATACGAGACGAGCCACAACACTCGGCCACTGCGGACAGTGCCGCTCAAATCAGATTGCAACTTTTCTACACATCAAGTCACACACAAATTAATCGCAGGGCATTTTGTAGAAGTACACGTTCGTACTAATAAGCATGTTATCGGTAGAGAAACGATGCACATTGAAAATCGAAATCGATTTTTGATGTGCCTTATTTTAGCGGTGGTTTTACTATCTCGAGGCAACATTTTTTTAAAATGGGAATTACCATGAGAAAAGTTGTCCGGTGCTACTTGGTAGCAACAAGCCAAAAAATCGCGTTTTCTTTAATTTTTGAGCCGCCTGCTTTTAAAGCATGGTATCTTTTAGTCATGTTTTCATATTTGAGGGTAGACATATACAAATGGTAGTTTTTTTTAAGTTTTTTACCTGACTATTCCTAAGGCCTTTGGCAATGTCTTTTTCCACTGATAGGACAGATAGTGTACTTAGTCGATTGTTTTCCACTCGATTTCGTAAGTATAACTCTTGATACGGTGCATGCTCGAAAATGTTCTTTCACAAGCAGCACTTGATGCAGGTATTGTTAGGCTAATAGTGCACAGTTTGTAAGCTTCATTGAAAGCAAGAAGGGGCATACAACCTTCCAATGGCGTTTGAAACTTCTGGCTTCAGTTACCATGTGCAAGCAGTGAAAAACTTGAAAGTAAAAAATCAAAATGCTACGAGCTCCAGTTTGATAAATATTTGGTAGAGAGAGTGGTGGATTGGTGTAGTCAATTTCAACTACAAGAACTAGTTAGAAGCGCGGCTATTTGAATGCGAATTATTTGTTTGTTGGCGTGCATGCGGCGGCACCAACGTAGTGTAACAGTGGTAATTTCTTTTGGCTTGGGGGGGCCGCTGGGGGGGCCGAGGGATTTTAGGGGGGGCACCGGCCCCCCCTGGCCCCCCCCTAGCGTCGTCACTGGATCAATGTGACTGGTGCAGCTCTTGTGGGCTTCACTGTTTGTTTTCAGTTCTATGCAACAGCTGTTTGCAATTTTAGTTTTCGACATCTTTCCTGTTGAATGACGAAATTGTGACAATTGATTTTCCTTTATTCAATCAATAGCATGTTGCATACTACTGTATTATTACCGTATTATTATTATTATTGATTTATTTACCTTTATCTTGATACGTTCATGTTCCGTCTAGTACGTATTAATTTGCTGCCAGTGGGCAAAGTGGCGGGCGGACAATGTTATCAATTGTAATACGCCAGTGCTTTCACTCTGTCTCCCGTACCAGTATGCTACTAGGATAGTAGATGTGCGCCAGTGCTTTTACTCTGTCTCCCGTACCAGTATGCTACTAGGATAGTAGATGTGCGCCAGTGCTTTCACTCTGTCTCCCGTACCAGTATGCTACTAGGATAGTAGATGTGCGCCCGTGCTTTCACTGTCTCCCGTACCAGTATGCTACTAGGATAGTAGATGTGCGCCCGTGCTTTCACTCTGTCTCCCGTACCAGTATGCTACTAGGATAGTAGATGTGCGCCCGTGCTTTCACTCTGTCTCCCGTACCAGTATGCTACTAGGATAGTAGATGTGCGCCAGTGCTTCCACTCTGTCTCCCGTACTAGTATGCTATACTAGGATAGTAGATGTGCGCCAGTGCTTCCACTCTGTCTCCCGTACTAGTATGCTATACTAGGATAGTAGATGTGCGCCAGTGCTTTCACTCTGTCTCCCGTACCAGTATGCTACTAGGATAGTAGATGTGCGCCCGTGCTTTCACTCTGTCTCCCGTACCAGTATGCTACTAGGATAGTAGATGTGCGCCAGTGCTTCCACTCTGTCTCCCGTACTAGTATGCTATACTAGGATAGTAGATGTGCGCCAGTGCTTTCACTCTGTCTCCCGTACCAGTATGCTACTAGGATAGTAGATGTGCGCCCGTGCTTTCACTCTGTCTCCCGTACCAGTATGCTACTAGGATAGTAGATGTGCGCCCGTGCTATCACTCTGTCTCCCGTACCAGTATGCTACTAGGATAGTAGATGTGCGCCCGTGCTTTCACTCTGTCTCCCGTACCAGTATGCTACTAGGATAGTAGATGTGCGCCAGTGCTTCCACTCTGTCTCCCGTACTAGTATGCTATACTAGGATAGTAGATGTGCGCCAGTGCTTTCACTCTGTCTCCCGTACCAGTATGCTACTAGGATAGTAGATGTGCGCCCGTGCTTTCACTCTGTCTCCCGTACCAGTATGCTACTAGGATAGTAGATGTGCGCCCGTGCTATCACTCTGTCTCCCGTACCAGTATGCTACTAGGATAGTAGATGTGCGCCAGTGCTTTCACTCTGTCTCCCGTACCAGTATGCTACTAGGATAGTAGATGTGCGCCAGTGCTTCCACTCTGTCTCCCGTACTAGTATGCTATACTAGGATAGTAGATGTGCGCCAGTGCTTTCACTCTGTCTCCCGTACCAGTATGCTACTAGGATAGTAGATGTGCGCCAGTGCTTTCACTCGTCTCCCGTACCAGTATGCTACTAGGATAGTAGATGTGCGCCCGTGCTTTCACTCTGTCTCCCGTACCAGTATGCTACTAGGATAGTAGATGTGCGCCAGTGCTTTCACTCTGTCTCCCGTACCAGTATGCTACTAGGATAGTAGATGTGCGCCAGTGCTTCCACTCTGTCTCCCGTACTAGTATGCTATACTAGGATAGTAGATGTGCGCCAGTGCTTTCACTCTGTCTCCCGTACCAGTATGCTACTAGGATAGTAGATGTGCGCCCGTGCTTTCACTCTGTCTCCCGTACCAGTATGCTACTAGGATAGTAGATGTGCGCCCGTGCTATCACTCTGTCTCCCGTACCAGTATGCTACTAGGATAGTAGATGTGCGCCAGTGCTTTCACTCTGTCTCCCGTACCAGTATGCTACTAGGATAGTAGATGTGCGCCAGTGCTTTCACTCTGTCTCCCGTACCAGTATGCTACTAGGATAGTAGATGTGCGCCCGTGCTCTCACTCTTGTCTCCCGTACGGCCGTACCAGTATGCTACTAGGATAGTAGATGTGCACCAGTGCTTTCACTCTGTCTCCCGTACCAGTATGCTACTAGGATAGTAGATGTGCACCCGTGCTTTCACTCTGTCTCCCGTACCAGTATGCTACTAGGATAGTAGATGTGCGCCCGTGCTTTCACTCTGTCTCCCGTACCAGTATGCTACTAGGATAGTAGATGTGCACCCGTGCTTTCACTCTGTCTCCCGTACCAGTATGCTACTAGGATAGTAGATGTGCGCCCGTGCTTTCACTCTGTCTCCCGTACCAGTATGCTACTAGGATAGTAGATGTGCACCCGTGCTTTCACTCTGTCTCCCGTACCAGTATGCTACTAGGATAGTAGATGTGCGCCCGTGCTTTAACTCTGTCTCCTGTACCAGTATGCTACTAGGATAGTAGATGTGCGCCAGTGCTTTCACTCTGTCTCCCGTACCAGTATGCTCCTAGGATAGTAGATGTGGGCCAGTTCTTTCACTCTGTCTCCCGTACCAGTATGCTACTAGGATAGTAGATGTGCACCCGTGCTTTCACTGTCTCCCGTACCAGTATGCTACTAGGATAGTAGATGTGCGCCCGTGCTTTAACTCGGTCTCCCGTACCAGTATGCTACTAGGATAGTAGATGTGCGCCAGTGCTTTCACTCTGTCTCCCGTACCAGTATGCTACTAGGATAGTAGATGTGCGCCCGTGCTTTCACTCTGTCTCCCGTACCAGTATGCTACTACGATAGTAGATGTGCGCCCGTGCTTTCACTCTGTCTCCCGTACCAGTATGCTACTAGGATAGTAGATGTGCGCCCGTGCTTTCACTCTGTCTCTCGTACCAGTATGCTACTAGGATAGTTGATATGCGCCCGTGCTTTCACTTTGTCCCCCATACCAGTATGCTACTAGGATAGTAGATGTGGGCCACTGCTTTCACTCTGTCTTCCGTACCAGTATGCTACTAGGATAGCAGATGTGTGCCAGTGCTTTCCCTCTGTTTCCCGTACCAGTATGCTACTAGGATAGTAGATGTGAGCCCGTCCTTTCACTCTTGTCTCCTGTACCAGTATGCTACTAAGATAGTAGATGTGCGCCCGCGCTTTCACTCTTGTCTCCCGTACCAGTATGCTACTAGGATAGTAGATGTGCGCCCGCGCTTTCACTCTTGTCTCCCGTACCAGTATGCTACTAGGAAAGTAAATGTGCGCCCGTGCTTTCACTCTGTCTCCCGTACGAGTATGCTACTAGGATAGTAGATGTGCGCCCGCGCTTTCACTCTTGTCTCCCGTACCAGTATGCTACTAGGATAGTAGATGTGCGCCAGTGCTTTCACTCTTGTCTCCCGTACCAGTATGCTACTAGGATAGTAGATGTGCGCCCGCGCTTTCACTCTTGTCTCCCGTACCAGTATGCTACTAGGATAGTAGATGTGCGCCAGTGCTTTCACTCTTGTCTCCCGTACCAGTATGCTACTAGGATAGTAGATGTGCGCCAGTGCTTTCACTCTTGTCTCCCGTACCAGTATGCTACTAGGATAGTAAATGTTCACCCGTGCTTTCACTCTTGTCTCCCGTACCAGTATGCTACTAGGATAGTAGATGTGCGCCAGTGCTTTCACTCTTGTCTCCCGTACCAGTATGCTGCTAGGATAGTAGATGTGCGCCCGTGCTACACTCTGTCTCCCGTACCAGTATGCTACTAGGATAGTAGATGTGCGCCCGCGCTTTCACTCTTGTCTCCTGTACCAGTATGCTACTAGGATAGTAGATGTGCGCCCGTGCTTTCACTCTGTCTCCCGTACCAGTATGCTGCTAGGATAGTAGATGTGCGCCCGCGCTTTCACTCTTGTCTCCCGTACCAGTATGCTACTAGGAAAGTAGATGTGCGCCCGTGCTTTCACTGTCTCCCGTACGAGTATGCTACTAGGATAGTAGATGTGCGCCCGTGCTTTCACTCTGTCTCCCGTACCAGTATGCTACTAGGATAGTAGATGCGCGCCAGTGCTTTCACTCTTGTCTCCCGTACTAGTGTGCTACTAGGATAGAAGATGTGGTCCTGTGCTTTCACTGTCTCCCGTACCAGTATGCTACTAGGATAGTAGATGTGCGCTTGTGCTTTGACTCTGTCTCCCGTACCAGTATGCTACTAGGGTAGTAGATGTGCGCCCGTGCTTTGACTGTCTCCCGTACCAGTATGCTACTAGGATAGTAGATGTGCGCCCGTGCTTTCACTCTGTCTCCCCTACCAGTATGCTACTAGGATAGTAGATGTGCGCCCGTGCTTTCACTCTGTTTCCCGTACCAGTATGCTACTAGGATAGTAGATGTGCGCCCGTGCTTTCACTCGTCTCCCGTACCAGTATGCTACTAGGATAGTAGATGTGCTCAGTGCTTTCACTCGTCTCCCGTACCAGTATGCTACTAGGATAGTAGATGTGCGCCCGTGTTTTCACTCTTGTCTCCCGTACCAGTATGCTACTGGGATAGTAGATGTGCGCCCGTGCTTTCACTTTGTCTCCTATACCAGTATGCTACTAGGATAGTAGATGTGCGCCCTAGCTTTCACTCTGTCTCCCGTACCAGTATGCTACTAGGATAGTAGATGTGCGCCCGTGCTATCACTCTGTCTCCCGTACCAGTATGCTACTAGGATAGTAATGGGCGCCCGTGCTTTCACTCTGTCTCCCGTTCCAGTATGCTACTAGGATAGTAGATGTGCGCCAGTGCTTTCACTCGTCTCCCGTACTAGTATGCTACTAGGATAGTAGATGTGCGCCCATGCTCTCACTCTTGTCTCCCGTACCAGAATGCTACTAGGATAGTGGATGTGCGCCCGTGCTTTCACTCTTGTCTCCTGTACCAGTATGCTACTAGGATAGTAGATGTGCACCCGTGCTTTCACGCTGTCTCCCGTACCAGTATGCTACTAGGGTAGTAGATTCTCGCCAGTGCTTTCACTCGTCTCCCGTACCAGTATGCTACTAGGATAGTAGATGTGCGCCCGTGCTTTCACTCTGTCTCCCGTAGTAGTATGCTACTAGGATAGTAGATGTACGCCCGTGCTTTCACTCTGTCTCCTGTACCAGTATGCTACTATGATAGTAGATGTGCGCCCGTGCTTTCACTCTGTCTCCTGTACCAGTATGCTACTAGGATAGTAGATGTGCGCCCGTGCTTTCACTCTTGTCTCCCGTACCAGTATGCTACTAGGATAGTAGATGTGCGCCCGTGCTTTCACTCTGTCGCCTGTACCAGTCTGCTACTAGGATAGTAGATGTGCGCCAGTGCTTTCACTCTGTCTCCCGTATCAGTATGCTACTAGGATAGTAGATGTGCGCCCGTGCTTTCACTCTGTCTCCTGTACCAGTATGCTACTAGGATAGTAGATGTGCGCCCGTGCTTTCACTCTTAGCTCCTGTACCAGTATGCTACTAGGATAGTAGGTGTGCGCCCGTGTTTTCACTCTGTCTCCTGTACCAGTATGCTACTAGGATAGTAGATGTGCGCCCGTGCTTTCACTCTGTCTCCCGTACCAGTATGCTACTAGGATAGTAGATGTGCGCCCGTGCTTTCACTCTGTCTCCCGTACCAGTATGCTACTAGCATAGTAGATGTGGCGGGTCGCGTTACGCGACTACAACGTAATGTGTGTGCTTGTTGTCCTACCTTGTTTCTGCGCACACCCACCCACAATAGACTCCAAACGTGCTGAATGGTCCCTGTGTCTTAGCTGTTCCCTCCTCTGCAGGTGTTCGTCCCTCTGAGAAAGTAGAGTGAAATGTATAGTTAGGTATGCAAAGTAATACAGTAATGGTTTTGTACACGGTATAGTCCTTCATTAATTCAAACTTTGATTTTTAATGCTTTATGGAAATGTAGTTAAAGCAGGACTACTGTCTAAACTATGACGTCAGACATAAACCTAGTAACGTGGTAACCAATAACTTCAATGTTTGTTAAACGTGCGAAATAAACATTGGGGAACAACATCGAATGACTTGTATTGGTGGAGGTGTAACAGTGTTTAGCGAATAGACATAGTAAAGTAACGAACAGCCCATCATACGACAGCTTGAAGCAAACTAAAGGCTTTTTAGGTTCGATTTAATTCTATAGAAGGTTTTGTAGCAAACAAAAACGTACATTTACCTTCCATGTTAATTGTTAGGCCTAGTACATATTTATTACTGTACGTATCTGTTTTTGCATGGCGTACTTGACAGCTAGATCTTACAACGTTCGGCTTTTATTTTAGTGATCTCTTAGGACTGGCAGAAGTATTATTATTTATTAATTGTGGTATTATGACGTACTCAACAGCTAGTTTATACAATATTGATCATTTAGGCACTTCTTATGACAGGTAGAGCTACCCTGGACCAATTCTACCCTGAGCCCAAATGGAGAGCTTACTAGGCCTAGTGCTGTATAGTGTATTTCATATTACAAAAGTTGCCGTCACACCCATGTGGATACAGAATAGAGTGGACACTACACAACAAAACAATCTGTGAGAACTTTTGGTGTTTGCATTTCTTTGAAAGTTAACGATTTGAAGTGGTGTTCTTCAATGACGTGCTCAACCGTTAGTATAATATCACATAGCCTCACATGACCAATATGGTGTACTCAAATAAAAACTCTGGTTGTAGTGAGATCCATTTTGACAATTTTTTATCTCAAGCGTCGACGACTTTACTTTGCTTGGGGCAATTTAGCGGACTTTGAGAAAAGATGTGTTTTTTTCACAGAAGGCCGTGACCGCTTAACATTGTTACTTGTGATTCTTTGCTACAAACTTTTTTCTGTAGAATAAAATACGGGCCACTACGCCTGTGGTGCACGCGGCTAGCTTGCAATCGGCGTGGGAGTGGTTCATAGATGGAGGGGAGGACAGGCATACAAATGATTGAACCAGAACCACCTGTTACGGGCACCACTTAGTTTTAATAATAAGTTCACAGGAAAAACTAAGAAAACCTGGTACACAAAGTATGGTGTTATGTTTGGCCCTTGCGCAAGATCGATCTTGGTACTACAATTACACTAATTAATTATCATTTAACAATATACAAATAATTACTCAAAGTTTAAATGAATATAATTAATTTCTTAGTGCTAAATTATAAATTAGATTTATCTATACAAAATAATATTGATTTGATAACATAGAAATAGTATTCTCTGCTATCTTCGTATGCTTCCGCGGCTTCACACGGAGGTGGGTGACAACTCGAGAAGACCAAGAGATGAGGTCGGTGAGAAATACTTGAAGAGCCGAACGGGAAAATAGGGGGAAAACCAAAAACCGAAAACCCGGTCCACACGACACCTGCCCAAAGAAGCCCTGAGTTAGTGGTGGCACAAATGCTATGATTTCTTATGAAAAGTGGCAACAGTAAATAGGAAATATATAAATAATGTTTTTTTTTTTACTCACCCCGGGTTTCCAAAAATCACGGCAAATGGTCACGTGGTGTGGGAAATGGAAACGGCTAGAGTTCCGGAACGTTCCGATCAATTAAGTAGTGAGGGCGACGTACACTCTGTTGTCGACCCCTACTCAGTGATAAGCTGCTCCATATACGATGATTCCTGGCTGAGAGACCCGACCAGACTGACTCCTTCTCAATGCATCACACCGCGAGTTATATCCGCCCTTGTTATTCCAGTACCGGGTGGGTACAAAAGCGAGTCGCGAAATCAGGTGCGTAACATCTTTTGTTTTTGTTTACTATTTTTTTAAATGTTTCTAATTTTTTGTTGATGGCTCACTCCACCAAACTGATAAGCGAACCAAGACAGTGGAGAGAAACACATCCACATGCAGCAATGGTTCAGTATTATCATTGAGTTTGTTAGTGTAGGGTAGAGACCCCGCGGCCATTGGCGGCTGTCTACCCATAAATTTCCCGTGGACTCTAGTAGTACGAGCGCTTTCCGCTAGAAAGCGCTACACGTACCCACTGATCACACTAACAAACTCAATGGTATTATTACTCTGTGACCCACACAGTTCGGACTGGAACACCAACCATGTGAGTAAAGAGTAAACGTTGAAATGTTCTGTTCAACATCTTATTTGTTTGACATTTATAAATTCTATTATTCATTCAATCTATTTCCTTGTCAGTGTCAATACTGATTGGATAAAGGGTATTTGGGGAATGAATGTGAAATATTTTTTTTCAAAGAAATTTAACAAAAACCACTTTTTTATGTTACCTGTTACTGTATCTTTCCAATTATGCAAGGCGCATGCTTCAAATAGTACGTATTTATGTTTTCAATCAATTTAATTATGTTGAATTGGCTAGAGCCTATATGTATATGCACGCCATTCACCATTAGCAACATGCACACAGCCTACTGGATGCTACAATCAGCTGTTCTACGTTGATTCAGTAGCCAACGTATGAAATGAAACCGAATATCGCCCGCAAACTTGAAGAAGGGGTAATTTATTTTTTGGGTATAAATCTATTTTAAAATAATAACCCCTTCTTCAAATTCCCCCTTCTTCAAATTTGAAGAAGGGGTAATTTATCGAAAATACTGTGATTATTATACAGTAACTTATGTTTAAGTTGGTGCATCTGCTGATAGCAAAGAACCAAAGCACTTATTTTGCTGCAGAGATATTTCTCTTCATCCTAGTGTTGAACAATGGCGAATGGCGTGCATAGGCCTATACTCGGCGCGACGCTAACGCTAGACCTGGAAGATCAACAATTTTGTGACAAGTCCGCTATTTTGTACAAACTTGAAAGTCTATTCATAAAAGTCTTCTCGCAGCGAGCGCGCGGAGTTCCGTCGAATAATAGAAGGGTTGCCGCTACCTGCCTCCCCCCATCTATTGTTAGCCATTCTAATGCACAATGAATACTTTTAGGGTTTCATCATTTATATATTAATCAATTTTGGTTTTATTAATGCACACAGTTTTCCTTGTCATATTAATTTAATATATTTTCTTTTTTGAATTTTGTTTCTATGATGATTTTTGCATTTATCGAAAATGTTGTATCCATTGGTTATGTTGGAGCATTTACAGATAGCGTGTTGTCTTTACGGGTGTTTTTTTAACGTATTTATGCGTATTGTAGACACATAGGTATTTGCTATTACTATGTTAAGTCAATATTTTCAATATTATCAAATGTTATAAACTATGTACGATACACAATGTTCAGTCCGGCCCTTGATTTACTTTTAAGAATAATAGTAATAATAATTCTTTATTTAAGGCCGATCCACAATTGAAATAAGGGTTGAAATAAGAATCCGTGAAATAGTGAAATAACAAGCAGCTGGTTCACAACAGTTTCGTCACACTATTATACTTCCCGACATTGTTGGATGCAGTGCAATGTGCGTTGCTAAGAATTTCCGCTGTCATGTTTTCGCCGCGGTCCGCCACCGCTACTAACAGTTATTGACAGCAAAAGAAATGTGATTTCTGCCTCTAAAATGTATCAAATCGCGTTAACATTAGTATATTCGTGACCGGACAAAAATTAACTATAAGATAGCTACCTCACATTTTGTTGTTACTGTGTTTCAGAAATATATTTTTTATAACTTTTGTGTAACTTTGCCAATATTTATCAGATCACCATTACATGAACATATTCGTGATCGGAAAAAGCTTTACAAAAATATGGCCATCTCACATTTTGCCGCCATTTTGTTTCAGAAAAAATATTTTGCAGTAACTATGGCGTAACTTTTTAACTTTTCGAACGATTTTGCCTCAAAACTATATATAGTTTCCACATCGAGGCTCGTGGATGGTTCAAATTTCAAGATGATCGGACTTTCTGTTCGACCGCTATCGACGGACATAAAAAAAAAAAGAACGAAGTGCCATAAGAGTCTCGTGGAGACGCTCGCTTCGCTCGCTTAATAAAAACTGATTTACAAAGGAGGACCTTGATTTAAACTAAGCTACGCAAACAATTAATAATGGGATGTCAATTTGAATTTATAATCCATGCGCTTTAATTCTCTGTTTTGAAATTACCGCGAGGGAGCGATGGCCACGTAGTACGTAGATTGCCGCTACAGCGTGGTAGTAGTTGTATTGGCTGAGCGACCGATGCCGGTCGGTCAGTAGTACCTCCGCCTTTCACTAGAAGCCATTGCTATCAGAGAGGTTTACCCCATCTAGCGGAAGGCGGAGGAGGCTGACCAGCAGGAAATTCTCGTTTTGACAGCAATCGATAGGTTGAAATTATTTTGTATCGATCGATCGATATGTAACATTCGTTTTGTTTCGTCACTTCCGAAAGCTCTTGCGTTTCCTGGCTTCTGCTCGATGTTTTTGCTTATTAATACATGGTTATTTTAAGTGTTTGTTTGGATCAAGGTTAACTGGGCTGTAAGTTTCTTTCGGAATCGGCCCATAGGCCTAATAACACCTTAAAACTATTGCCATATAGGCCTAGGTTTATTACGCTAAATTGTCTTTGTCAGTTGTGGTTTCACTGGTGTAGGCCTAGGCCTAGGCCTAGCCTAGGAGCCAAGCTGAACGTGGCCTAACAGTGAGCCTAACAAGGATAAAAGGTAAGGGCTAGGCCTAGCATAACGGCGCTGCCTGGGACTCTTGTAACCTTGCCCTAGGCCTAGGCCTAGGCTAGCAACATGATGGACGTTCAAAAGCTTAGGGCTAGGCGTACCTACCCTAGCTAGCCTAGGCATAGACTGAAACATCTAAGGTTAGGCCTACTAGGGTCTAGCCTTCTAAGCTAGCCATAGGCCTAGCGTTGTTTGAAGTACAAATACGTAGGGCTAGGCCTACTAGGGTCTAGCCTACTAGCCTAGCCATAGGATTGATTGATGTACAAAGATGTAGGGCTAGGCCTAGCCTTGCCTAGCTCTTGCTAGCCTTGCTACATACTTGAAAGGGCTAGGCCTACTAGGGTCTGGCCTATCCTACTAGCCTAGGCCTAGCTATTGATAAACGTTCAAAGCCTTACGGCTAGGCCTAGCCTTTGCGTAGCTGTTACTAGCCTTGCTACATACTTAAAAGGGCTAGGCCTACTAGGGTCTGGCCTACTAGTCTTTTCACAGACACGGAAGTGCACAGGGCTAGGCATAGCTTACTAGCCTAGCCATACACTAGGCCTACGTTTATCTAGCAGACTGGGTTCGGACTGGCTTCAGTACGCAGTGAGTTCGGAACCCGCTTAGAAAGCATAGGCCCTACTTCACTCTGGACTCCTATTAAGCCCTATCCCTAGTTCTATTAAACCGGACTAGATCGGCTTCTTAACAGAACTAAAATAAGCTTGAGCTGAGGTGTTTATCAGTCGAACTCGGTACGCACTAACTCGGCTCGCACCGCGAAGTGCCAGCCCAGTCAGCTTGATAAACGTAGTGATGGACTTAAAGTAAAGTACAATGAAGACGAATGCTAGGCCTTGATAGGGCCTAGCCCACGGTCTGACAATATTCTTCCTTGCTCAGATCTGGCACTCCGACGCACTCGTTTCCGTCCGCCCCGCGCTTGACGTCAGCCTCATACATGATCGCTGTAGGGCTGGCGCTTCGTGCGTGTTGAAATGCTAGGCTAGTCACCTGGTTCTACATTTATTGGCCAGGTTTACATTGCATTTGAATTTTGTGTTTAGACAATTAGAAACGATGCATGATATTAGTAGATAGACAGCACCATTTTTTCAGTAGTAAATGTGGTCTAAATATTAGCTGTGTTTTGGTAACATTGCAGTGATTTGTTTACACACAATACAAATCTGTGTGATTTACATATAATATGAATGAATGTAATAATAACTCTACAACGATATTAAACAAGTCATATGCATTATCTACACCTACTTACCAGTAATATAACCTTGTTCGTAATTGTCAGCCAGCGTTCGCCAGCTTTGTGTGCATGTAATTTGTGACGTAATATAGTCAGTTGTCACATTTTTATTTTATGTGGCCGTCATACTGGGTGGTTTGACACATTTAGTTTATTATCCACCCATTCAGGTAGGCTACAAGAAGTAAGTTTCAGTGGGGGACCTTACTTCATTTATGTGCTTTGTTGCAATGCATGTATACTACTAGCTATGTATGGGCCAGTGCACTCAGTCCCCCAGCTATTAATAACCACTGTATTATGTAACTTAACATTAAAATCATACACAAGGGCGCTGGCAACACGACTCCATTAGTTCGCATTACTACCGGCTACCGCATGAGTGTGTTTTGCAACATTTAACCTCGAATACAGATGTCATAGAGTTACAATAATTTGTAATAGTAATCTGTCCGTAGAGAAATCTATGGGACCCCTTCCTTTACTATTTCTGTTTTTACCTTCACACTAAACACGGTTTAAATAACTGGTAATGGGCTAAAACGATATTGTGAGTTGGCCGCTATGCAGTTTCGAGATTGTAACATTTACCAACACGAAGACCGGCACTAATACAATTACCACTCAAGACCAGCCGTCGACATGATTAATTCATTAAACAGCGGTGTTATGTTATTCTTGGCATTGATGTTTGGTTGAGCGTCTATTTCCTAAGACCGGTGGGAAACTCCTCCGCACTGGCTCGCAAATACGCGGCCCCCTGAATCCCACCTGTTGGCAACGAGACTAATCGGGACATTCGGCAACAATAATGTCTGTCGTTGCAGGGTTACTGCTGCTCTGGGGTCATAGTGTGTATTGTCAATTAATTGGTTGTGTATACTTGGATGGAGAGGCCAAAGTGGCTGAGTTAATCACCAGTACATGTCCATTTGCTGATAGATAAATAGAGGACATGTTTTAACAATGAGACAAATACTGCTTGGCCTCACACATGTCTAGATATTTACTAATTAATAATAGCAAATATCAATTTTAGTTCTATTTTCCAGTAAGCCTACCTAGTCGTGTTTTGTTTTCTATTGATGTTTTAAATGTTAATATTTTCAGTTTTCTTGTATCAAATCATGCCAGTGAAATATTTTATTCTCTTGTGTATTAAGAGTAAATAATAATAATAGCATTTATTTGAGTTTCGAAGTCTATTACATGAAACGTTATGGTGATGTTGATTACAGTGAAATCCCAATGTATCGTTTTTCTGGAATCTTTGCCAAAAACATACTGTTGAATACATACGTGAAAATAGTGAAAGCGATAACATACATGGGCAAATTAAAAAAATAAAAGTGTTTGTATTTTATGCACTTTGAATTGATATAGGCTAGGAAATACAATATTTTGATGCCATAATGAATGTCTTGTGAATGGCCTGAATAGTGGTGTGTGAATAGTCCTAACTTGCCCATTATTGACCAATGGACACACAGGATCTGTTTTCATTGACTTGTATTGTTGTTGCAGATAGTTGTCTTCCGAGATATACCCTTGTCACAGCAGATCCCGCTAGGAAGCCCGAGACGAGGTATGTAGGGCCTACAGGTCCAAGACAATCTACTAACGTGATCAGTTAATGGACACACAGGATCTGTTTTGATTGACTTGTATTGTTGTTGCAGATAGTTGTCTTCCGAGATATACTCTTGTCAGCGCAGATCCCGCTAGGAAGCCCGAGACGAGGTATGTAGGGCCTACAGGTCCAAGACAATCTACTAACCTTCTCTTGCATTCATTGTGATAAGTCAAGTGTAAACTCGCCCCAAGACTACCTTACACATGCTTTCGTCTCGGGCGAGCAGCTCGTAGACAACCAGCGAACCGCCCGAGACAAGCCCACGCAAATACCGATCACTGATCGACTACGAGTGGGGGCGGATTCCTCGCCTGTGACGAAAGCATGAGGAAGGTTGCTGTATGGCCACGTTATAAGTCGTAAGCCATGGCTAGTTCATCACGGAAAGAAAGCTCTCACTTGTATTTGAAAAAACTACAGGTCCTGATATTTGCGGAGACGACCGTCCAAGAAACTGGGTTGCCTCAATAGATAATTAGGCCTACCATGATTGGGCTGGATGCAGATAGGTTCTTTGATTTCCAACTTTATTATAATTTAACACAGCGCAAACAACTACGCCGTTCATGCGTGTGTAACTGCTGCGAATACAATTTCCCCCCCCCCCCTTGGACATTATCTATATATATATATATATAATATATATAATCATCTAGATAACTATTCATGATCATCTTTATTAACAAACCACAGTTATCTATTATATAAGATGATATTTCTGCTTATCTGTTATGTTGGTTGATTCCCCCATAGATAAACATGAGCTTGGTTCTGTTTAAAACCCATAAGGAAACTCGGGACAGATTATGGTAACCAGAAGTTGCCGTATCAGACTGTAATTTGAAATCTAACTGTTGTTTTAATGAAATGTAAATCTGAGTGAATATTCAATATATTTTGTCCATCGTAGTTGTGTAAGACAGTAATTATTATTAACCATTTATCCAAATAAGATTATTATTTTTTAGTCGGGTCAGCATTCTTAAACTTCTAATAAGGTTTTGCACTTAGTCATTAGGCCTACACATTAGTGGCAATGTCGATCAATTAATAATTCGAATTAGGCTACGTGGTACTTGTATATCAGATCAGACCAATAGAAATGAGGTAAGGCTACATTTTCAGCTACTATCTAACTAGTGTATTTTAAATAGGCCTACATGTTCATGAAAAAGCAGGCCTAACTTCTTAAATCAAGTCATAATATAATACATTCACTTCGTAGCAGTTCACCATGATTATTGCTCATGTTAAAGTCGATCGATGAAGTGAACTACCCATTCAATACAACAACTAAACTATTCAAATTAAATGGACATGAAAAAATACTTTTTTTTATTCTAAATTATGAATTTCAAGAATTATTACATGTGAGTAGCAATTAATACTGAAAGTCTTGAAATAATATATATTTTTTTTATTAATAAAATTTATTTATAGTTTCTAATTTGAGTAGATTTGAGGTAAAATTGACACACCAGCGCAAATATCTCGAAAACGGATTGCGTTCGATCATCTTTTTCAAACGTATTCATGTTAGTCATGAAGTTATCTACATTTAGGACGAAAATTTGTTACAATATATTACTTTTTGAAGGTGCTACGCAAAGTTATACGATTGAAAGTGTAGGTTTTTGTTCAGTTACAATGTATAACATAGGGAATTCCAACGCATTTCAACACTCAATAAATAAAAAACTAACAGCGGTAGGTGCATATTTTTTTCTACAATATTCACAAGCTTAATCTCAACTTGCAGTACATACAATTTGAATGATTTATATTACATGTGCAGTTATCATCGATCGACTTTAATATTTAATAGGCCTACATTGAAACTAGTCCAATATGTCCACAACACTTCGATCAATGCAATTACTCTAGGGTTGACTGAAACCATCTAGATAACCTGGGTATCTCTATCTTTATCTAGATAATGTTCAATTTCATTACTGTAATACTATTATCTTTACCTAGGTGACACTTTCATGTGATTATCTATCGTTATCTACCTGGCTCAACACTGCCCCCATAATAAGTGTTCATTTTGGTTTTTTATACAATGACGTGTACGGACGCAAACCGCCCCCGACGATCGTTGTAGTAAATCGCTTTTAAGCTTATAAAGCTTTATTTCAAACCATTCATGGGAAATGATAGTCAACATCCTTTAATTGTGTTTACAATAAACACTACATCTACATAACATGTGTATACTAGGCCAGAGGTTCCCAACATTTTTCACCTCACGGACCGGCAATATGATATATTAATGCGTAATGACTGGTGTGGCTACAAGGGGTCTGGTGTGTAGCCCCAGACACCGGAGGTGAAAATATTTCGGGTGTACTCGCACACCAAAATGGCCTGTACAGCGATCTGAGCAAATAAGGCAGACGAAGGGAAGGGGCAACTGGAAGAATGTGAACACAGGAAACATTCAAATCATCGTTAATAACATATTAATAAACAACTAGTTTCGGATTATAAAACTTTAATGTGTTTATTATTCATAGTTCCCACGTGACGTCACAGTGGCCATGATTGCGACACAATCGATGTAGACCTATCGAAGATCATTGTAGAATATTATTGAAATTTATTAAATACCGGTAAGCATAATTTAGAATTTAAAAAGTAAAAATAAGTATTAAAAATATCAGAAATTACCACACATACCAATAAACACAAGCTGAATTTGAAAGAACTAATGATTTATGTGTTGTACCACAACAGCTTTCAATTGTTTCTCCCTGGTTAACGTCAAAGTTTGATCACAAATGTTGCCAGAATGTGACAAAATGGCGCACAGATGTTACGTACGTGCAACCTATGAATAGTGACGTATTACTAATAAGATAACTTAGAATTGCGCATTTATTAATTAATTGTTAATTAATTACGATCTAGTTTTAAGCTTTTTTATGTAAAATATTGACAACTCCTATATTTATATTATGTTTATGTCCATTGGAAGCAATAAACATACATACCTACATTACATACATACATACATACATATTCGTGGTTGTTTCTAGTCTCGTGTCGTTCCTTGCCATCAATGCTCTCAACTATCTGTGTCGGTAGAAGTGGGTGTTTGTATAGTCGGTATTGATTGAATTATAAGCAAGTGTCCCCTCCTGAGAAAATACCATTTAGCCAGAGTACGCGTGATATAATGAGAACAAATGTTACTCACCTAAGTACTGTCAAATAATCACTTAAGAAGTCTCCATCTATGATTAAAGTTTAGTCTATAGCAGGGTTGGCATGATTTTACTCGACCCGAAAAAAACCCGCGGGTTTTAGACAAAAAGTGGGTTTTTTCAAATACTCAACGTAGGTGTATAATTGTACAGTTTATAATATTCTAGCCACCTTTATTTATTCTCTTATTGTGTTTGTGGGTATGTAGGTCTACTACAGTCTCATTCAAAAATATAATATAGGTAGAGATCCTTGTATTTCGCAATGCGCGATAGCGTGAAATCACTTGAATGTTGGCATGACAGTCCAAAAATAGTCTTTATGAATCGCGAAATAAAACGAAATCCCGTGTGTACGCGAAATAGCACAATTTTACTGTTATAAAAACGAAAAAGACCGAAGCTGTAGAATTGACGTGAAATCGCCGAATTTCTGTCAAACGTAATTTTTCAACATTTTCTGCAGTGACTGCAGTGACCCCTCCACCCCTGCCAAACTGGCTCACAACAGATTTTTCTCGTAGCTTGTGCGTCGACTGCATTCCGCATTCTTAGCGACAGCTTTCTTTTTTTTCTTCTTTTCTTTCGCGACAATGTAGGCATGCCACATACGTTAGAATACTAGATACCTACAAATTAGATTTGGTAAATTAAAATTGAAACACCACCAAAAAGCTGAAATTACTGCTTAACAGTGAAATTTGGATTTAATAAAACGAAATATGCTAAAAAATAAAACCATTTATAAGGATCTCTAAATATAGGTTATCTCTTATTATAATTAGGCAGTAACACCTATCATTCCGCTCACTAAATTGATTCTCAAGAGGCGTGGGTAAACTGTTTGCCTGAAATTGAAAGGCAGACTGACTAACAATATATTTAACTAACTTGTTCAGTCACCACTTTTTTGAGGAGATAAAGCCAATTATAAATAATTCTGTGATTGTTTATGATTTGACATACACTTTGCAAAATTAATACATCATGATTTTTTTTAATTTTTGGATTATATAAAACCAAATTTGTTGTTCCCGGTTCTATAGGGCACTAGCAACACCGAAAGACAACAATGACACAAATGAATTGAACTGAAGGACAAACCATCAGCTGTCAAAATAATAAAATTGCAACCATAGAAAGAAAAACAAGTGTAGCAATAGTAACTGCTCGCCATTTAAAACTTTTAGTGATAGACAACGACTAAGTGAAAGTTTTGTATGTGTATTTGTTTGTTTTGTGTTTTGTATTCCAAAATCAGACGAAATTATTTTTTGACAGCTTGTTGTTTGTCCATCGATTCAATTCATTTGTTTCATAATTGTCTTTTGGTGTTGCTAGTGCCCTATATGAAAATCGATGTTTTTGTTTTCGACTAATATACTTCACATTTTTTCTCTCTCCAATACAAGACAAGCTAGAAATTAATCAAATTTACGGACATAAAAATTGTCTTGTTTTTAACGCTTATCGCAAGTATGGATTTTCTAGTCAAAGTACCATTCGTCACAGTCATCGAAACAAAACAAAATCACAATGGTTGTCATCTTCACATTTACTTTTACAACATTGGTCAATTGAGAACAAAGGTCATATTTGAATATTTATGAACTCAATAATAATAAATCTCTGTAATAAACTTAAAATAAATAAATAAAATAAATAAATTCACATTTAGAGTCTACCCACTCAGTAACGAAACTGATTTCAGTGGGGGGAAAAACCCATATCCGCACACGAGGACGTGGGATCTGAGAAAGCTAATATTAGGCATAACCATCAATAATGAATGATATATACATTTATACCGGGCAGGGTAGAGAAAAAGTAGATTTATTTAAAGAAGTATAATATTGTCATTAACCGAAAAGAAAGAGCTTGAAATATTTTGGTTGAATTTTACAATGCTATAGGAATTCCTAATTTTACTACCCCTAATACGTTTGCCCTCATCACACAACAATAAACAAAATACTAAACAATACCCTGGGCTTGTACATTACGTTGAGAAAGAAGTAGGAACTTAACCAAATACGGTCATTCATTACAGTATGTACGTATAACGTAATACGACATTACATGTAATGGCCATGGATGTATAAGGTCACATTATGGGTTTACGGTGCTTGAACGGTGAAGATTATTCGCGCAGTATATGGTTAAAATATTCATAAATCGTAAAAAGAACAAGCTGAAGGCATAAGAGGACATTCATACTCATTTAAAATGTTTTTGTCTAAAACTTGAAAAAGCCCGATAAAACCCGAAAAAACCCGATGAAACACACTGGGCAGGGTTTTTTCGGAAAAACCTGGGTTTTTGCCAACCCTGGTCTATAGTTGGCTCAACGTAAGTATTCTCATGCTTACGACATAGCCGAGGCAGGCTACCAACTTCATGTTCTACTTCTCTAGTTCCTACAATATAATTGAAACAGGCCCATTAGGGATAATTTAGGCCCTTCCGTTGGTTACCTGGAACGGTGGGGTGGGGGAACAGGCGTGTGCACTCTACTCAGCGGAAGACTGCATTTAGAAATGTGTGGAAGAACGCCAGGATTCTGTTGATGTTCCTTCAGTTAGCGCGTATGAAAGGGGCCTTGGATAATGATCTGCGATCGGTTTGCGAATACTTACATTGGGGCTAGTATAGACATACAGTTCATCAGAATTGTAATATTGAAGTTATGATTGCATCAGTTGTTTACAGTCACAACACTGCTAAGTAATCAGTGCACTGCAAATAAATACTTAACATTATATTTAAAAATGAAATATGTCTCCGAAAGATGTGAATATTGCTTCACGGAGTGTTTTTATTTAAAGATAGGCTGGACTAAACTGTTTTTTTTTCACTGCGTGTACAAACTGTTGTAAAAAGACGAACGCAAAAGAAATCATTCAAATCCGTCCCTTGGTTTCGAAGATATGCGCGAGTGAAGTTGACGGGACTGAGATCGTGACGTCACAGCCTCCACCGAGGCTAGCCGCGTCGGCCAAGCCTGTATCTTGACTGCACAATATGTGCGTCCAACGTGACACGCTCAATCGTTGTTGTTTCTTGTGTGAAGCGTGTCCTGCTTGGTTTTTAGATCGACAATGTTAAGAACTAAAAGTATAGTAGTTATTTTTTAATAGTAACCCAATAATAATAGTATAATAATAATAATAGTAATTATTTATCTAGTGGTGAAACAGTATTAGTTGTTATTTGAGTTGAAGGTCTGGTTGCACATATGCGAGTCTTGTTTCATATGGTCATCGAGGATAACCTGGGCATTACACTTCATTCTGCGTGTGTTTGCGTATGATCAGTGTCGATTTTCGTTGTTATGTATAACACGCCTAGCTGTAACTGGTCTTTAGTTTAGTAAACACGTAAAAATATGTAAATACTCCAACTGACTTTTTAAAATTACTATTAGTTGTGTTTATGGGCGCAACTACAGAGATGATAAGCTGGCAATAATAAATTAAATGAAAACTAGTTTTCATAAATTCCCACATCGTGACAATCATCGTGACACCGGCGTGGGAAAGTAAAACTAGTCGTAAAGGTTTTACGTTCTGTAGTTTGTTCTGTTCACTTTGTCGACGATGACTTTGAGCCCTCCTCACATTTAAAAACCCAATTTGGCCTCAAATCAAATTCTGTGCTGAAAAAAGGTCCTGTACCCATACAAAAACTAAAGGACACGTCCAAATCCCCCCCAATAACCCTCCCTCCCCCCACACCAAACAAAAGGCGACGGGAATCGGTGTATCTCGGGAGGAAAGCGGTACAGCTAGCTCTGGATGATAGTGTCGTGGCGGTGGATGCTAGAACAGCTGTTGAACAAATTGAAATCAAACCTGACATTGATTGTATAAGAAGTGGGTCTAAATCGCCAGCACAAGGAAATTTAAATCGGGAAATCGAGATCCAATATAAGCTAATAGGTGGGTCGAAGCCACATCTCGAGACACAAACCGCCACACATGGTTGGTTGTCTCTCCTACTAAGGCCCGGTTTTTCAATCGGTAAACGGGTTGTTAACGGGGCCGTTAGCTGACGGTCCGTAATCTGTAACCCAACTAACCCTATGTAGATAACGGATTCTCAGCTAACGGCCCCATTAATGGTCGATTAAAGAACCGGGCCTAAATCACTCAATACTTGCGGAGATCCGCCTTGGAGTGCAATCAATACATGACGCGCAGTTAAAAGTACATCTTCATTGAACATGCTTCCAAAGGATTCATTATTCACTTGATGCACTCTGCACTCCCTTTAAATGAATTTATTACATTACTTTCGGTGTGTCACACTCCGATCCTGGCTATGTACGATGGGAGGTGGCAAGTGTAAATACACGAATGTAAATTACAGAAACTTTGTAGTAGATAGAGTACTGGTTTTAATTAAAACAGCATTAATACACAACAAGAATGAAAAGGCACAAATCACGTAGATCTGATTTCCTTCGAATCCGTAGATCCACTCCCGTTTCCATGGAAACCAATCTCCCCTAAAAATAACACAAACCAAACATCTATCCACATACATCGCCCTCTTGATCTCAACAGTATGACCCACACAAAACAAAGATCTTCTAAAACACATTGCCCTCTTGATGTGAACAGTAAAACAAATGGACAGTTCAACAATGCATCAAGAGGGCCTGTGAGACAGCACAGGTGCAACAGAAACTTTCCATGTCAGACAACATCACAACACACCGCAATCGTACCAATCATTTTTTCCCTCTCTCCCTAAAAGATCACGCATAACCGCTCTTTCCTTCCTCGGCTTTTCTCATCTGTCTGACCTTCGAGGCTCGAACTGGTAAGGCTTTAACTACACATATCACAATGTCAATGGGCCTAACTACCCTCTAAAGTAGCGCTCTACCGCTGCCGGACTAACACGAGTACACATTGCACGCACGTGTTGATGCTTGGCCGGCCGGCGAATGCGTGGGAGCGATGACGTAGGCTCCCAGCTGAGCCATTCTTTGAACTCTTACAGTCCGGGAACCGAGCGGTCTTTCGAGGTCGAGGTTTTTCGTGTCTATTACTGGTGCGAGTCTTTACACGATTATTACAAAAAATCACAATGGTAAAAAATTCACCGAGTTTAATCCAGCCCACCTTTAATAAAATAATGAATTTTCCCACTGGCAATTTTTTATTTTTATCTCTGCCTAATATCCATAGTTATTTCTTTTGATGGTTCAACGAATGTTTCCAAAGTTACCCTTAAAACAATTAGAAAATAGAGGGTTTCATGAAATGCGTGTGTGAGTATTGAAGCCGCCCCAACGTTGGCTAGTGGCTGCGCTGGTCACTCACTCCTCCCACCCCCGTCTCTATCAGTTAGTTGTCGTTTGCAATTATTCACGTGACTTCCTCTTTTGTGAAATAATTGGAATTTTGTTTATTTATGCAAATGAAATGGTATACCCTAAATGAATACAAATTGCAAAAATCACATTTTTCAAATCATGAATCAAATGGTTTATTTATTATTATTGTTATTATTATTATTATTATTATTATTATTATTATTATTATTTATTATTATCATTACAAGTATTATTATTATTTTATTGAATATATCACAATCATACAATCTCGGTCAAAACCGGCGTTAACATGTTATACGGACGTAATGTCAAGTATTTCCATGTGTCCACCTTATTTAACTTCACTAATCACATGTTACTAATTTAAACAGTCATCAAACTTGGTCAAAGCCGGTGTTTACATGTTATACGGACAATACAGATGTAATGTCAAGTATTTCCATGAGATACCTTGATAATAATAATAATAATAATTATTATTATTATTATTATTATTACTATTATTTATATTTTTTTTTTAATTATTATTATTACTAAATCTGTATTGACAACAGGACCAAGGTCCCACGAGTTCAATACATTTAAATAATGTAGTCAATACAATAATAGTCTAGTCAAATGTAAATTTGATTGATTGATATTTGGGTTTTAAATCCTATATTTTTTGCAACTTGGCTAATCCATACGTAGTGTGGATAATATATGAAGTTTTAAATGAATAAAGATATTTGAGATCTTTTATTTATCTGTCAATCATCCACCCACTCTAACTCAAGTCCCCTTCTGTGTCCAACAACTCGTTTGGTTGCAGGATGGCTGAGAACGATGGCGCTCGGTTCGTTATAACAAAGCCTGGTGTCCTGGTGTTGGGTGGAGACCTGCCTGCTGGATCGAGCATTGTGTCGTTCTCCCAAGACGAGACCGTCGTTCAGGTGTCTTGCGGTCGATACCACTCTGCAGTTGTCTGCGAGTCTGGCCGCGTCTACACCTTCTCTGTAACACAAGAGAAAAGACGGATGAAGAACAAAGGCCCAGTCACTGAGCCGAGGCTTGTTGCCACTCTCAGCACTGTTAGTATAACCCAGGCTGCTTGTGGAGTTGGATACACAGTGTTCCTCAGTGATAAGGGTGAGGTGTATTCAAGAGGGCGAAATACCAAGGGTCAGCTTGGCCTCGGTTTCACCCGTAAATTCCCCACACCAGTCCTGGTTCCCGGTCTGCCGCCCATCAAGAAGGTTGCTGCTGGGTATTACCACACAGCGGTCCTTGCAACAGGCGGGGAGGTCTGGGTGTGTGGATGCAAAAACGGGGGTCGACTAGGACTCGGTTTTTCAGGCCAGCGAACCTCATTCACTCGCGTGCCCAACCTCCCTGAGGCCATCGTTGACATATCGTGTGGCGCGATGCATACAGCTCTTATCTCGGCCTCTGGGGTTCTCTTGATGGCTGGGTGTAATGGCAATGGTCAACTTGGGCTTGGTGCAGTCTGGAGCGTGTCCAGCTTCACACGAGTATCGGTGCCGTCCACAGCCAAGGCTGCCGTGTCCTGCGGTGGCAATCACACTGTGGCCCTCGGAGTCGACGGGACAACCTGGGCTTGGGGTCGTAATATTGAAGGTCAGTTGGGGACCGGTGACACAACCCACAGATCCACCCCCACTAGAAACATTGGCCTCGAGGACCAGACTGTCTCCCAGGTTATCGCTGGATGTCACCACACTGCGGTGTTGACACGGGCAGGGGACGTGTTTGTGTTTGGCCGAGGAACAAGTGGTGAACTGGGTCAGGGAAAGAATAACCTCTCGGTGGCGACTCTGTTGCCGAAGTCACCGGGGCTGGTGGTTCAACAGGTGGCTTTTACTGAAACATATTCACTACTGTTGGTCACTTCAATCGTCGCACCTTCAGCGCAGGGCGGTACAGGAATTGATGAAAAGGTGGATGAGGACATAATGAACGACATCAGGTCATAATGCGAACCCTGGAGTGTCCCGTGTACTTAAAGATCATGTGTGCTCCGATACACGTGTGCACCGAAGGGCACAGCCTGTGTAACGCTTGCTAGTTGGACAACAGGACCACAGTTTGCCCGCTGTGACACAGACAGTTCTCTACTGTAAGGAATCTCTTGCTAGAGGGTCTTAGTGCCAACATCCGGCTACCGTGCACGGAATGCCTACTGCGCATGCCCGCGTGCGAGCTGGGGGGACACGGCGCGGTCTGTCCCCGCCGTGCATACTACTGTCCCTTGGCGTGCGGCGGTTGGAGGGGCCGGCCCGAAGCGATGCTAGGCCACGCCCTCTCGGCCCACGCGGACCGGACGTGGCCCGACCTGCCACGCACGTTTGTGCAGCGGCGCGGACTCTTGTTCACGGACGTGCTCGCGGCGCACGGCAGAGTGTTCACCCTACATCGCGGGTACGACGGGGAGGGGCGCACGTTCCGGGCGGCCGTCAGGTACGTGGGCGCGCCCGAGGACAGGCACGCGTTCAGGTTCAAACTCACACTTCTCATCAAAGACACGCGCCTTATTTACTGCAGGAACCTGTGTTCAGACATCGAGAGCGTCGAAGATATGTTCAGTTCATCCAACTGTGTGAGCGTGAAGGGGGATTTTCTTGACGCGTTTCTCCAAAACGGCGATCTGACGTGTCAGGTGGCCATCTTGAAAGTGTGATCTGGACAGTTTGATCTTGACAGTTAGGTTACTGCTATACCACATTGTACTCGACAAGTGCAGAGAAAATACTAAACCCAGCTATGTATAGTTGTCCCAACACTACATTACACATGCTTTCGTCACAGGCAACAGGTTCGTAGCCAATTAGCGATCGGTATATTCACGGTTGTATCTCGGGCGGCTCGCTGGTTGGCTTATAAGTGCTTCGCCTGTGACGAAAGCATATTATGTAAGGTTCTTGGGCCAAGTATTCAAGTAAGTGTTCAGTTACGTTCTTGGCTCTGTTTTTTTTGTCTGGGCCAAGGTGGGTGTTCATCAGTTATGCAGCCTGACAAGCTGTCCACTAATATCCTTGTTGAACATTGCTCGCATTGAAAAACTTTTTACTACTTTCAAGTAATCATGTCAATTGTTTTTATATATTGGTATAGTCATTCATCTAGATGAAATGATAACTGGAGTCTATGTTGACGAAGTGTGCGTGCATGTATTGCACAGTTGCATTGTTCTTTTTGTGTTCTCATTAAGTATGTGAAATGTTAATTTCGGTTATTTACCATATTTCTTTTTCTTTACAATTAATAAAAATTGAATGCATTCAATTGAAATCATTCTGCTAGATTCAACGTATTCTTGAGACAGTTGACCAAGAGTGCTGTATTGCATTATTCTCATTGTATTTGCGTTAGCCTAAGTGATATGTTGACCTTTTTTGTGTGCAACTATGGTAATTTCTTTACTTTTACAACTTATATTTTAAGCTTTCAATGGTTTTTTTAAAACAAGTTATCATCTTCAAACTGTGTTTACAAAGTGTGTGTGTGTATTGTATTATTATTTATATCTATCTAGATTGTAGATTTTACAACTTAGCTAACTGAGTTGGGCCTAATATTCAATGTTTTCAATGCTTGTTGATTTATATTTTATATTAATAATTTTGATACCCAAAATGTGACTTAAAATAATGTTTTAAGCAAGTAAAGTGTACATGACAAGAAAGAATTGCATTGTGGCATTCTCCTTCACACCACCTGTTTCATAAAGAATCCCGTTCTTGTCATCCCGTTAACATGCTCTTGGGTTGTTCCCCTTGAAGGGTAATTAATTGTAGCCCGGCCTGGCCTAGGCTGGTCTGTCTGGGAGAATTGTGATCAGTGGTGGAACTAGGCGCCCGCAGCGCCTGCAACTGCGGCCGGGCCCAGGCCTGCCCGCTTGTTTAGGGGGCCCTCGCCTGGCTTGCTCGATACAAGCCATTCACAGTTTTACACTTCACATATAAACTTAGCAGGTGTATTGAATACGATAGCCAGAATGTATTCTATTTCGAGAAGAATGGAAGTCAATTGTCTTGACCAGTCAGCAACTCGCTGCTAGGCAGGTAGTGTGCTATAGGCAGGGGTGTCAAAGGGATTAAAAATCTCTCGATCTTTGCTTCATTCAGTTCTCATAATAAGCAAGGGCTATTTGTAGAATTACCATGGCTTGCAGATTGTTGTCACTATTTCTACATTTCCTACAAGTTTCGACAGAACTGCATTGGACTACCATCAGCATTCAGAATCAGTAGCTGATTGATGCCCTTTGAGGGTGGTCGAGTAAAGTTGTTCCTTATATAACCCGATCTGTCAATATTGTGTTGCTTTTTGTGTTTTTTTTAAATGTTTTTCAAACAATGAATCCAGTTCTGGGTGTTAGTGTCAATAAGACTAGTGACGCGTCGAAAAAAGCGCGACAGAAATTATTAGAATTAGAAGTTAAAAAGTGTCATAGCATAAAACACTTTTTTAGCTCGGTTGCAGTTCAATCACTTCCACTTTGACAGTGGTATTGTCGGCGGCAAGGGCAACGTAGTTTCCCTTGCCACCGATACGTTATTCGTTAATTTGTTAGTTCGGACCATGATTCGAACCCCGGGCTGGGCCTATAGCGTGGCAAGTCCTACGACGTCGACGACTACGCATCCCTGTTTGTTCATGTAATAGCGTACGTAAAAATGTATGTACCCATTAGAGGGCCCTAATAAAATGTTTGCGGGTGGGTCCATGAGTCGAAGTTCCGCCACTGATTGTGATGTACATGTTTTTATGTCCTTTTTGGTAATAAAAAAGTTGACTGAAGTACGAGGTGAACTACTAAGGTAGGCCTACTAAGGCGAGTACTAAGTGAAGTGGAAGTGGACCCTGAGAGTTATGCCGGCGGCCGGCTTCTGGTATAGGGCTACGCTAGCCGGCCGGACAGGACCCTTATTCTATAATTATCCCGCTATGGAAGCGGGCCGCTTTGGGTCTAAAGCGGCCGTTATGGAAACAATTGCCGTTCCACAACAATATAACTGCCTGAATAATTTCCAAAACTAGTGTTATTATTTCTCATTTGTTTCCATATCGGCCCGCATCCAAAGGGGGATAATTACAGAATAAGGGCCCAGGTCGAGGGGAAGGAGCAAGACGAAATCCACCCTTTTACCATATTATGCAGTGTTCAATTCAGCTATGATCCCCGGGATGGGAGGGGAAATTGTCATTCGCCCCCTCCCCCACCCCCTGGAAATTTATTGACTACAAGCTCCATATATGTATTACTTTATTTTGAAATGGCATGAAAATATTGCATTCAAGGTTTTTGTTATGGCTTATGTTTGCACCTGTAATGATAGGCAGACCCTGCGAAAAGAGAGTATGTGACAGCTCACGAGGACTCTTGCTACGGCTTGGCCAGGAACTCGATTTGTGAATGAATGGCGATTACTGGTCTCGAACATCAAACTCTGAGATATCTGATAGCATTAACGGTATTGTATTTTACCCCTCGACTCTTCACAATGAGTAATAACATTTTTGGAAACAATTAATCCTCCAACTACCTTATCATATACAGACAGTTATAGACAGACACGAGATTAATTCGAGTGTGGACGATGCTCATGTGTCAATATTGACAGCGTCTCGTGTATGAGGGGGGGGGGGGGGTGTCTAAGGAATAAACAACTTCACTACCCGTTTTGGAAATTAACTTTATTTTATATCCTGAGTATTGGAAGTAAGTTGACAAATTATACTGTGTAGGTGTTTCCCGTTTGATATCGTTTAAAATGTTATCATAAAGTAAAAACACACTTGTTTATTTTTTAAGTATTACCATCGACCTCTTCTAAACGGTTTATTGGAGAAGGGGGCGGGGCAGATGGAATCCAGATTCAAGACATAGGCAAAGTACGTTTGTAGTAGCAACCCAATGGTGGGGCGTAGTGCCCCGTCAGGTCAGGCGTCCAGTGCATGAGGAAGTACCCGGCCATAAATTGCATAGGAGCCCTAGGGATCAGCAGAGTCAAACACTTAGTGCTTTGTATCTCAGCTGTCTAGGGTACTAGTCGCACGGCCCCGCACTACTCCGAGCCTCGAATACGTTGGCCTGCACCCTAACCCGGTGACTTGGTCCGATGTAGCGCTCGTACACGACTGAGAGCCCACGTCGGCCACTTTGGATTCCTTCGTAGAGTTATTAACACTTGGAAATTTTCTCTCTTATTGCCAGTCTAAATAACTTGTCTTGAAATCGTCTTAGTCCCAACAACACAGTTGAAATGTTTATTTTCTTGTACTTACGAGCCTCCGCTAGGCGGCGTCAATTCGACCATTCTTAGAATATTGCCCGTGTGGCCAACTTATTATATCATTATACCTGTACCACTACTACGGACGTGGTAACTTTATTATGTATAGTTAGAATTTGTCTTATATATTTCTAAGTAGTCTAAAGCTAATTTTTCTATAAGATATATTTTGGTCTTCTACCGATTTTGTCTCCTTGTCCAATGTAAGGTATAAATACAATAGTACACACACACGCACGCACCCACACACACACACACACACACACACACACACACACACACACACACACACACACACACACACACACACAGACAAAGTGCCGATCGAGTTGTATGGAGAGATTCACTCCGCTTCGCTACGCTCATCTTATAACATCTCATATTTTTGCAACTTGGCTAATCGTGACGATGAGTGGGTGAATTGTGAAAATGAAATAGAGGGCTGTTTGTAGGAAAGGGGCAAGTGCATAGGGTGCCGGCGGCACGTACTTCTGTCCCGCTTTTTATGCAAAATCAGAGATTTTGAGTTTTTCAAACTTCACGCGTACTATTTCACATCCCTTTCTTTATTAATGTATGGGGTGGAATAACTTCATCAAGACGGGTGCACACCACTAAACTGAGTTGGCCAACTCATTAGCCCAACTTTTTCAAAAACAACCTTACTTGTGGAGTATTACTTCACTTCTAACACTTCTGATATAAGTTGGCGGGTTTTAGAAATCCTATCTTGCAATGCTATTTGGAAACAAGTAGGCTAACTTGAGTGCACCCGTCTATAGGTAATATAAAGGAAGTTGTTGAATTTTGATTCGCTTTGTCCGGAACGAATGCGGCCGTCGAGCGTGTGTTTTCCGTAATGCACACTATGTGGAGTGACGAGAAAAATCGGCAAGATCCATCCACAATAAAACAATAAAATCTATGATAATTCTAAAATCTCCCAGGTTGACGATTACTGCATGGCCACCCATATCTTAAATAATATCTATTAGTATTTAGATCATTGTGGAGTAGCAGTATACTTACATGTAAATGCTATTTTGCATGACAAGATAAAATATTCAAGCCTTAAAAAGGGAAACTGTTCCCCTTCCTTGCTTCTATGGACCGCACGCCATTGATTATTATTATTATGCCTTTTGTTTGTGTATCAAACTCTCGTGTTTTTACATGTCTAAGGTGGCAGTGTTTTGGTTGCTAACAGATGTTATTCTTAGTGTTTTGTTGTAATAAAATAAGTTTTTGAGATGCCTAGACGTGTGTTTTTCTTTCTTTTAAATCAAAGTAATTTTAAGTGAGTAGTAATACTCTGGTCCTCCGGTCTATCTAAATGCAAACCTCCGCGGGACCGAACATTTTGGTCACTCCGAGCCGGATCAGTGAAGGTATTTAAGTAAATAATTATGGTGTGCGACACTCGACTCAACTCGGTTCGAGCGCAACATGGCAGTTGGGTTCGTGCAACAACAGCCTACAAGCTCATAACGTCACGCGCGGGACGCCATCTTGAAACCAGTTCAGCTGCTGGCCGCTGCGCGCAGGGCGCATTCCACCACCCGCGGGAGCTACGTCATCTTTTCGACAGCCAGCCCTCTGCAGGTGTGCATGAAACTCGACTACGCGCGCCAGCCACCAGCACTACATTGTGTTTCAGATCAGGTCAGGTGTCACTCCTTTCTCTATTCATCTAGTTGTCTCCAGAGATACACCTACTGTCTCCAGAGATACACCTACTGTCTCCAGAGATACACCTACTGTCTCCAGAGATACACCTACTGTCTCCAGAGATACACCTACTGTCTCCAGAGATACACCTTCTGTCTCCAGAGATACACCTACTGTCTCCAGAGATACACCTACTGTCTCCAGAGAAACACCTACTGTCTCCAGAGATACACCTTCTGTCTCCAGAGATACACCTACTGTCTCCAGAGATACACCTACTGTCTCCAGAGATACACCTACTGTCTCCAGAGATACACCTACTGTCTCCAGAGATACACCTACTGTCTCCAGAGATACACCTTCTGTCTCCAGAGATACACCTACTGTCTCTAGAGATACACCTACTGTCTCCAGAGATACACCTACTGTCTCCAGAGATACACCTACTGTCTCCAGAGATACACCTACTGTCTCCAGAGATACACCTACTGTCTCCAGAGATACACCTACTGTCTCCAGAGATACACCTACTGTCTCCAGAGATACACCTACTGTCTCTAGAGATACACTTCTGTCTCCAGAGATACACCTACTGTCTCTAGAGATACACCTACTGTCTCCAGAGATACACCTACTGTCTCCAGAGATACACCCACTGTCTCCGAACGGAACACAAGAGCAAAGCACGGCACGGCACGGCACGGCATAGCACAGCACAGCACAGCACAGCACAGCACAGCACGGCACAGCACAGCACAGCACAGCACAGCACGGCACAGCACAGCACAGCACAGCACAGCTCAGCACAGCACGGCACAGCACAGCACAGCACAGCACAGCAAAGCACAGCACGGCACGGCACAGCACAGCACGGCACAGCACAGCACAGCACAGCAGCGACAATCTATGCGTCTCAACGACCATCTAGTTGTCTTGGCGACCATCTAGGCGTCTCGGCGACCATCTAGTTGTCTTGGCGACCATCTATGCGTCTCAACGACCATCTAGTTGTCTTGGCGACCAACTAGGCGTCTCAGCGACCGTCTATGCGTCTCAGCGACCATTTAGTTGTCTTGGCGACCAACAAGGCGTCTCAGCGACCGTCTATGCGTCTCAGCGACCATCTAGTTGTCTTGGCGACCAACAAGGCGTCTCAGCGACCGTCTATGCGTCTCAACGACCATCTAGTTGTCTTGGCGACCATCTAGGCGTCTCGGCGACCATCTATGCGTCTCGGCGACCGTCTAGTTGTCTTGGCGACCATCTATGCGTCTCAGCGACCATCTAGGCGTCTCGGCGACCAACTAGGCGTCTCAGCGACCGTCTATGCGTCTCAACGACCATCTAGTTGTCTTGGCGACCATCTAGGCGTCTCAGCGACCGTCTATGCGTCTCAACAACCATCTAGTTGTCTTGGCGACCATCTAGTTGTCTTGGCGACCGTCTATGCGTCTCAACGACCATCTAGTTGTCTTAGCGACCATCTAGGCGTATCAGCGACCGTCTATGCGTCTCAACGACCATCTAGTTGTCTTGGCGACCATCTAGGCGTCTCAGCGACTATCTATGCGTCTCAACGACCATCAAGTTGTCTTGGCGACCATCAAGGCGTCTCAGCGACCGTCTATGCGTCTCAGCGACCATCTATGCGTCTCGGCGACCATATTTGCGTCTCGGCGACCATCTATGCGTCTCAGCGACCATCTATGCACCTCAGCGACGATGTAGACGTCTCAGCGACCGTCTATGCGTCTCAACGACCATCTAGGCGTCTTGGCGGAATTATCAGAAGCGTCGTCTTATAAGACACGTGGGGCAATTGTGCGATCTCTGAAAAGGTTAGATTCCTTTTCACGCGGGAGAATGTTTGTGTATCAAACCCTCGTGTTTTTACATGTCTAAGGTGGCGGTGTTTTGGTTGCTAACAGATGTTATTCTTAGTGTTTTGTTGTAATAAAATAAGTTTTTGAGATGCCTAGACGTGTGTTTTTCTTTCTTTTAAATCAAAGTAATTTTAAGTTAGTAGTAATACTCTGGTCCTCCGGTCTATCTAAATGCAAACCTCCGCGGGACCGAACACCTTTATTTACACAGAATAAGAGCAATTCCACAATGGTTAATATAATAAAGACAACAAAGGACAAAAACATACACAGTAGTTAGTCAATATGGTTATAACTAAAAATAGAAATCACAATGACAGTCATAATAAACAAATCAAACATACATAGAAAAAAAAAAAAAACATTATGTAGTTACACATGACATTTTAAAACATGTTTCACACGTAAGACAGAGTCCTTACCTAAATCAATGTCAACAGTAGGCGGCAAGTTATTGTAGGAATTTTGTAATCTATTTAAAATAGAAAACTTTGAAACATTGGTCCTGCATTATCTTGTACGAAATAACTGTGTGTGTCTTGACCTCCGCTGCGGCACATTAAAATTAATTCTCGATAAAAGTTCTCCACAGTCAATGATATTGTTTACAATTTTGTGTAAAAGTACCAAGTCAGCAATTTTCCTCCTACACGAGAGAGTAGACATTCTAAAATGAGTGCACAATCTTGTATAATCTATTCTGTGAAACGTCAAACCAGTTCTAAAACACATCCAATGTACATAGGCTATCTCCTTTGTAACCATTCCACATTGTCCTCCCAGGTTTTATATTGAGGGTTCCAGATTTCTGACGCATCCTCTAGATTAGGTCTTACAAGAGACGAATATACATATTGTACTGTTGAGTTAGAAAAGTGAAAACAAAACGCTTCAAAAAAGCTAACATCTTAGCTGTCTTCTTAACTACATTTGTCATATGGTCATTGAATGACATTGTGGAAGTTAAAATCATACCGAGATCATTTACTCTATACACCCTGGATGAAGGCGTGTCGTTTATAATGTAATCATAAGTAATGTTATTAAACCGTTTCGTAGTAAAAGAGATGATACGGCATTTAGCCACATTTAATTTCAGTAGCCATGTAGGCCTACTACACCACTTGGCAAGTGCATATAGGTCGGCTTGCAAGTGCACGCAGTCTAAAATTGTTTTTACATGACGTAAGCCTAACTTTAAATCGTCTGCGTACATAATACACTTAAAAAATTGAAAAATTTACGTGATGTCATTTATAAATAACACAAAAAACAAGGGTGCCAATATTGACCTCTGAGGCACCCCAGTGTTCACTGGTGAAGGTGTTGATTTTACCCCTTCCATGACAACCGATTGAGTCCTGCCACTTCCATAGCTAGTTAACACTTTGAGCATGTTCCCTCGGATACCGTACTGTGCTGACAATTTGTGTAACATTAATTGACGATTTACACTGTCGAATGCCTGGGTGAAGTCAGTGTATATTGAATCCACTTGGCATTCACTGTCAATACCGTCAGAGATGAATGTTGTGTAAGTAGCCAAATTAGAAACCGTTGACCTCCGAGGTCCGAACCCAGGCTGTTCCGGCACGATGACACTAGAAACATGTCTAAATATTTCGTCACGAACACGTTTCACGAATATTTTTGAAAATATTGCGAGAAGAGAGATGGGTTCGATAATTCTCAACATCATGTTTGCTACCTTTTTTAAGAACCAGTGTTACATGTTACAACTTACATGTGCTTGTAACATGTTACAACTTACATGTGCTTGTAACATGTTACAACTTACATGTGCATGTTCATGTTACATGTTACATGTTACAACTTACATGTTACATGTTAGATGTCATGTTACATGTTACATGTTAGATGTCATGTTACATGTTACAACTTACATGTTACAACTTACATGTGCATGTTCATGTTACATGTTACATGTTACAACTTACATGTGCATGTGCATGTACATGTTACATGTATGTTACATGTTACAACTTACATGTGCATGTTACATGTTACAACTTACATGTGCATGTTACATGTTACAACTTACATGTTACATGTGTATGTTTCCATCTGCTCGGAAACACCCCAGTTGTGAAAATGTTATTGAAGATAATTAATAGTGGCTGAGTAAGTTCCGCACTACAATATTTAAGAACGTGAATAGGGATCATGTCCGGGCCTCGTGATTTAGAAATGTCAAGTTCACTCAAACAGTCCGCTATAGAAGATAACGTGAAGTCGTGAACTCCATTGTAGATAACAAATCAGACGTAATAGTAGATACCCCCGGAAGTTCATTGGCATCGACACACTGTCGCGGCTGCAATGATGACTGAAAGAACAACCCAAACAAATAACAGGGCTGATTGAACATCGTAAGATTTGTTCCCCCCCTACGTCACATCACTTGGGACGCGCTTGGAACACATTCTCCTCTGAATATACCCCCAAAGCTGTTTAGGGTCGTCTTGAACACTCTTATCGACAGTGCGCAAGTAAGTAGTATGTTTACGTTGCTTCAACTCATTTCGTTTCCAGCTGATCCCAACGTAGTCAGACTGTATTTGAGATCGCTGCCACTTCCGACGAGTTCTATTCTTGGATTTCAGGGATAAGTATAGAATCAATCAATCGTGTCAGCAGAGGTTTCATTACAGAGCACACATGATATCAGGTGCTGTACAGTCGCCGACATAAGTAGATCGAGGCAAGGGTCGGACATTTCTTTACTCAACGACTCTCTATGCAGCATTCATTCTACTATTCCTTTGGCGCAATCTCATTTACGAATCAATCTCAAACAGGAGAAATGACGAACAGTAACCATATTTCGGGTTAAAAATGCGTGCAGAATAGAGCTGAGCGCGTGTCGTGAGTCACGACATTTATCGTGAGTGTGCGTGAGTGTGGACTTAATGGAATAAGTCGTGAGTGATTGTGCAAGATACTCGACTCACGCATGAAACGTGACACGCGTGATTGTGCGTGTCACGTTATCCATTTTGTTAGCAATTGAAGATTACATTATCTTTTCTCAAAAAAATGTTTTTGAAACCGTTAGTATTAACATAAATCTGGTACTTTAAGGCTGGTCCACACAGATTTTTTAAGCATAAGATTTAAGGTTTTAAGACGTTGTTCTAAGAACAACAATGAAAACAATGTCTTAAAACTAAAACTTTGTGTGAACGCCAGTACGTGTTTCCTATGATCCAACTTCACGACTACGCGTTAAACCTTAAATATTATGCTTAAAAAATCTGTGTGGACCAGCCTTTACAACTTTTCATTTATTGCCATTTGCTTCTCAGTCTCACCATGGTCATGTAAATGTAAATGTAAATAACATTCATGTTAACCATCCCTGAGTTTGTCGTGACTCGTGCGTGACTGAGTATGATGTGTGATATGGCGTGAGTATGTGAGAAATATATTAATTTCTAGCGTGAGTGTGCGTGATCGTGTAGCGATAATACCTGAACGTGCGTGAGTGTGCGTGATTAGAGAATGTTCGCTCGTGATCGTGACCCGGCGTGAGTCAAAAGTCACTCACGCGCTCACCTCTAGTGCAGAAGAGATGTTAGTGGGTGAAATACGAGTTCTGTCCTATCCTTGATTTATTATGTCGTATAGAGTTCAAGTAGTCGTTCATGCTTAGCTTAAGTCCTTAGATTAAAGATATTTGTTGAAACTTTTATGAAAATACTTAGCGGAGTCACCATGCGATGATATGATAGGAATCAAACAGTAAACCAAACATGGCACATGTCCATAAAAATGCCTATTCTAAACAATTTATAGATTAATAGTCTTGTTGTCGCATATTTGTAGCATACAAACCCGCTGGAAGAAATATAGATTTAGATCCCAGTGTTCGATGACGTCTTATACGTGTGTGTTTACCCCTCGGTCCAGGGTCCTTCAGTCCAGGAGGGCCTTGGGTCCTTTAGTCCAGGAGGGCCTAAGACCCCTCGGTACAGGGCCCTTTGGCCCAGGAGGGTCTTGGGTCCTTCAATCCAGGGGGTCTCAGTCCAGGAGAGCCGAAGACCCCTCGGTCCAGGAGAGTCTCAGTCCAGGAGGGTCTAAGGTCCTTTAGTCCAGAGCCCCTTGGCCCAGGAGGGTACAGGGTCCTTCAGTCCAGGGGGTCTCCGTCCAGGAGAGTCTAGGGTCCTTTAGTCCAGAGCCCCTTGGCCCAGGAGGGTCCAGGGTCCTTCAGTCCAGGAGGGCCGAAGACCCCTCGGTCCAGGAGAGTCTCAGTCCAGGAGGGTCTAGGGTCCTTCAGTCCAGGGCCCCTTAGCCCAGGAGGGTCCAGGGTCCTTCAGTCCAGGGGGTCTCAGTCCAGGAGGGCCTAAGACCCCTCGGTCCAGGAGAGTCTCAGTCCAGGAGGGTCTAGGGTCCTTCAGTCCAGGAGGGCCTAAGACCCCTCGGTCCAGGAGAGTCTCAGTCCAGGAGGGTCTAGGGTCCTACAGTCCAGGGCCCCTTAGCCCAGGAGGGTCCAGGGTCCTTCAGTCCAGGGGGTCTCAGTCCAGGAAGGCCTAAGACCCCTCGGTCCAGGAGAGTCTCAGTCCAGGAGGGTCTAGGGTCCTTCAGTCCAAGGGGTGTCAGTCCAGGAGGGTCGAGTAGGATCCCTCGGCTAGGTTCCCTAGCCCTTGCCGGCGGACTTTTTATTCCGTTTCTATTTGCTCCTTTGCGAGCGCCTACAAGTCTCTTGTCTAGTCTAGGCTACTTGTTGGGCCGACGGCTGACAACTCTCCCGATACCTTCATTTCGGGTGGATTTTAAATATTGACGGCCGGAGTATTCCTAGCGTTGCTGATCGATATAAAATATCGGTGATTTCGGCGGCAGATAACCCAAGTATGATCGCGGTTTCGGGTATTTTGCATACGTACGCGTAGAAAGAAGGGCTCTTTGTACGCAAGAGCATACCTTGACTTTAGTATTTCCAACTGGGAACTATGCCAACTTTTAGGTGTCGAGCGCAACCATTTAAGAATACGTTTAAAGTTGACGTAAGAAAGTCTAAGCTATGGGACGGGACAGTTCGCGTCTACGTTACGCACGAAAAAGTCGACCGAATGCGAACTTTTCCGTAAGCCACGTTAATTATTTAATTAAGCCACCAATCACAGCTCGATTCCACTATACGTTATAAAATAACTCGTGGACTGAGAATGCACCAATTCTTATCTACTGATACCGGTACGGTAATAATTACCAGTTTTTTTTTTTAATTAGGGATGACGGCGGGTACCCGTTACCCTCCCGGCCCATTTGGGTACGTGTTCCATTACCCGATTTTTTTTTTAATATTCATTTTATTTTATTTTGTTTTATTCCCCGCTGGTATTTTACGAACGTAAACGAACGCCAAATACCAAGTTACTCCCACGCAATAGGTGGGTAGTTTCCTCCACATTTATAGCCGCGCTACCTAGATTCAGGTAGGTCCCTGGCGGCCTGGCCTATACATATTACGTGTATCTCTTTCCATGGAAAACGAGGCATGGATTTTTCTTTTCCGACTAATTAGACGTTTGGTGGATAATAAGACATCCCACTTTATATTTGTAATTTAATTTTAAACTTGTTGCCTCGTTGCCGCCCCCCACATCCACGACACCTCTTGAACACGCCGAGCGGTGGATCTAGTTACGCTGCCGTCACGTTTAGACACGCGTACAAAGGTTCTCGAACCGTAAGCGATGTTTTCCTTGCCCCTCTCCACCTCCCCCGTCTAAACATTAGTTCTTGTAATGGAGTGGGTAGACTATTTATTGTCCCAGACCTCTTGTTGCTGTGTAAAATCAACTGTACCATATTATATTATATGTTAACAGATTCCTTTTATCCCCCCCCCCCCTCTTGTTTTAGTATGACATTACAACCTTGATTTTAACCGGTATGGTATGATCAGTTTTGGTACCTAACAAGTTTTAAAACGTTTTTTAGTGCCATTTTTTCAACCGTACTCAATGAGTGAGTTCTGTTTTTCATATTAGCATATATTTGATACTAATAATAATAAAATTTAATTTTGAGAGTTTGCTCTGAATGTGTAATGGACGTGTACAGTTGAGCTCGCTCATGAGGAACCCGCTTTTAAGGTAGTTGGATCTACGTATTTCCCCCTTTAAATGTGAAAGCACAAATATTAAGAGCAAAGGATACCTCTACCTCAAAAACCACAGAAAATTTTAATTTTTTGATTATATCTCAAGATTGCAACACAAAATCGAAAATCTCATTCAACAGCGCAATGTGTTTTGGTAAGTTCTACAAACTGAAGGAAATATTATAACCATTAGCGTAGTTATTTCGATTATTAAATCGATAATTAAAAATATATAATATCTGCTCCCTCTGTCCAACAATGAAGTCGAGTAGGGGATAGAAAATTAATCCCATCATATTCTGGCCCCTAGGTACATCGAAGCCGGCTGGCCATACCTGACGCTTTCCTCAATGTTAACTTCTTCTGGCTCCTCCTCTTCTTAATAATAAAATTAATTCGAAATATAAAACCATACTGATTATAATGTAAGACACAATTGAGAGCGTTCAATATGTATAGGGCTTACTAAACCACAGTGCGCTGTTGATTCAGATTTTCTATTTCGAACCCCATTCTTGAGATATAATTTAAAATGAAAATTATTTGCGGTTTTTGACGTAGAGGTATCCTTCCCTGTTTACCCATATATATATATATATATAAGGACGTTTGGTTTTAATTCAACCTCTTTTTGAGCACGCCCGTTTAAAGTCCATTTTAAACAAAACCTATCCTGGCAGTGTTGCAGGTCTACACTGAAACTGAGAATCCACTCCCGAAGAGATTAACAAAGTAGTTTCGAATTCGCTTCAGCTTCGTTAAAAGTGGGCTTGACTAGTATATTTTATTCTTGATCTAATACCAGTTTGTGCAATTCAAGTCGTAGAACCGTTCGATTCTAGTGTAATTTATTGAAGTTTGTAGCGCGCAATTTTATTAAGTGAGAAACAAACGTTGCGTAGTATTGTTGCAAAGCCACTCTTCGAGAGGCGGGTGGTAAACGCGAGGAAGATTTCAATTAAACCCCAAGGGCCGGATTCACAAAAAGTCTTAACTTAGGACCGGTCCTAAGTCATGCTTTACCGTATGTGCTATTATAAATCCATGATAGGCCTACAACACAGCCCAATTGATAGCTTCTTTCGTAATCACAGCGAACTTAAAATATTGCAAGGCGGTGTTTTTAAGTTTAGTGGTTTGTCACACTTTTAAAACAGAGAAATGTATATGTCAAGGTAAGTAATAAATTTCTATTTATGTTAACACTTTGAAGTCATAGACGCATTGCCACCATCTTTGAAGAAAGATAAGACCAACTCAGACCGGGCCTAAATTTTGGTCTCAAGTGTTAGTTATTTACTAGGGTTTCTTAGCAACGTCGAGTCGAGGCTATGTGCAGGTCCGTATTAGCCAATGGCGTAGTTAGGCCAGGCCTAAGTTAAGACCTCTTGTGAATCCGACCTCTCAGGTTTGTGACGCGAACCTCCGGGTACGGTCGTCAACGCGATGCGCGTTTCGCTCGAGTTATTTACGCGCGAGACAAAACGGTGCTCGTCAAGTCGTAACCTCGATGAAACCGTCTCTCCTTCCCGTTGTAGAATGTGGAGCCATATTCTGTCCATCCTTTGTATTGTACTCGACTTGTTACATGTAGCCTACGTGTTATATATAGATACTGCAATGGTTCTAGTTTTTAGTGTTGTGTATTGAATGTATTATAGATTTATAGTGGTAACCAAGGTTCGTCGATCCCCTCGCAAGGGTTCGGTAAACGTCAAAGTTGGGTCTTCTCGTGGGCACGAGAATCGTCGTTCTCTTGCTTACCACAAAAACTGGTTCGTTACGAAAATTTATCATGTAAAATTTGATTTCAGAATGTTTTATTAAAAACGTAGATAGAATACAAATAAAATAAAACTATTTCAATTCGATAGGTAACGCGGCTACAAACCAGGATTGGTTTTTGACGGATCAGTTCGTTTGTTTTGCCGGATTATTCTCACGTTTGAATAACGTGTGACTTTAAACATTGTGTAAACGGATGGGACGACCCAACTTGGGAGGTGGACGAGCCCCCGCCAGGGGATTTACGGACCTTGGACTGGTATCAAGAGCGGCCGGGCATAACTAGTGGGCTCGAGTCTCAACACTGTGGACAACTCTCAATGCTATTTAGGGTGGAAGTTTAGGGGCGACTGTAAGACTGCCCACTTAAATTTGATACTAATCAATATTTATATTTCGTAACTGTATTGGTGTGGAGGAGTGTACAAGTCAAAAGTCGAAAATAAACGTACTGCACGTTTTGCTCTTTTTATCAATTGTATCGTCTTCGTCTTTGTTAAGGCTAGGCTCGACCGTAACCGACGGCATCGTGATTGTAATCGTAATCCGGAAATCGTGAAATAGTTGACGTACTTGGTTCTTGTGGCGCCGCTCACGACGAAACCGTAACGTCGTAATGGATTGTAATGGTATAAATCATATTTCTGCAATTGCGATCCCGATTGCAACTACGATGCTGTCAATAATTGTGGTTGGGCCTTTATCTATCCTCTTCGCCTCTGTTCCCGTCTCGAACCTAAACGGAAACCTCCCATCTAAGAGTGTTGCACGATTGTGGACACTGTTTCGGGCGCGGTTCTACGGAGCCCCAGGAGATAATTCACCGATAAATCTTTCGTGACCTCTGAAATTTGACTTGACCAAATGAAATCATGTTGAATCCTTAAACATACTCATGGGATCGATTTAAAACTAAGATATTCGTGACGGGACAAACATTTAGGTCTACCACGAAACAGCCAACTCATATATTGCCGCCATTTCGTAAATATCTTAATTATATAAATACATATATATGTATATTCTTTCTCCAGTCGGGGTTGGTTCTTTTATTTCTGCTTTAATTCATTATATTATATACTGTACATATGTATGTTGAAAACCTAAAATTACAAAAAACAAGCCCGTCTGGGACCCGAACCCAGGTCTCCCACTTGCCGGGTGGGCCCCTTGACCCCCGGGACTGGCAATTTAATGTCTGGATATTGTGCATTATAACATCTATGTGGCGGTGGACCAACACTTCAACATTTCAATTACACTTGAGTTGACCAGCCACTTAACGCCGGCTTGAGCGGGGAGTTTATTTAAATGGATATTTTTTCTAGAAAACCTCTTGTGGGGGGATTTATGAAGAAAACCAGAAATTATCAACCAACCTCGAATGGGAACCGCCACATAGCCGTTATAACGCTTTATATCCAGACATTGAATTGACAGTCCCGATGGTCTAGTGGTCAATGCGCCCACCCGGCAAGTGGGGTTCGATTCCCAGTCGGGGTTGGTTTTTTATTTGTGGTTTTCTTCATGTCCACCCACAAAAGGTTTTCTTGAAATAATATCCATTTAAATATGTATATAGAAATCCAGAAACTAAAAAACCACCCCCGACTGGGAACCGAACCCAGGTCTCCCACGTGCCAGGTGGAGCAAGAAGAGAGAGAGAGAGAGAGAGAGAGAGAGAGAGAGAGAGAGAGAGAGAGAGAGAGAGAGAGAGAGAGAGAGAGACAGAGACAGACAGAAAGAAGACCCGCTTAACTTTAGAGAATCGGGATTTCACTTTTTCACTTGTTAGAGGACAAACATAAATGGGAGCTGGAGAAGATTTATCAATGTATTACAATACAGCAGTGTATTATATTTTTTCTTTATTTCAACGGTAAACATATATTTGTCTATCATTATATATAAATGAGACTAGCAGATCTTGGATCTGAAGCATTTCTGCTCAAAACAAACACGCATAAAATTGAAATATCAAATCATTTCAACTTTCTTAATCTTAAAATTATTATTATTTAAATGTTTGAAGTACAAAGAATTGGTTTGATCAAAAAAAGTATAAACACATTCTATGAATTAGACTCCTACCCTGCAGCTCGCACCCTTAGCCTTGCGCTCTCTGCAGCTGCAGCAGACTTTCACTGCGTCGAGCTCGCTCGAATTCTAGTTCCTCTTCGGCGTTGATGCGCCAGGCTTCATCGGCCTTAGCCCGGTCTCGAGCCCCCTCGACCCCTAATTGGGCCGCAGTTGCATCAGACGCCTCTTTCTGGGCTCGATAAGCCTCATATCTGGCGCTTGACTGGGCCGCCTCTAGGGTGACCTTGGCTAAGGAAGCATTTGACGCCGCCTCAGCCTTTGCCGCCTCTAGAGTGACCTTGGCTAAGGAAGCATTTGACGCCGCCTCAGCCTTGGCCGCCTCTAGAGTGACCTTGGCCGTCTCAAGGGTGACCTTGGCTAAGGAAGCATTTGACGCCGCCTCAGCCTTGGCCGCCTCTAGAGTGACCTTGGCCGTCTCAAGGGTGACCTTGGCTAAGGAAGCATTTGACGCCGCCTCAGCCTTGGCCGCCTCTAGAGTGACCTTGGCCGTCTCAAGGGTGACCTTGGCCGCCTCTAGGGTGACCTTGGCTAAGGAAGCATTTGACGCCGCCTCAGCCTTTGCCGCCTCTAGGGTGACGTTCGCGTGTTCCTCTGCCAGCTCCGCAGTCCTAGCCGCAGCCCCGGCCTCTCGAACACGGAGCTCGTACACCTCGTCCCGGGGACAAGAGGCGTTGTGAAGCCCCTTGTACTCCTGGCAGACACGACCCAGCATGCTTGCAGCCGGGCAGGAGGGGTCTAGGGCGATGCTAGGGTCACGTGTTGTAGTGAGGGCCGCTCCAGGTGTAGCGCTGCTGACTGCAAGCGGCGTAGTTGCACTTACTGCTTCTGAAACTAAAGCAAATGTGTTATGTATGATATTTTTGGGGAACCGTATAGCATATCGTGGACAAATAATGCTGCAACTTCAAACTACTACTGCTACTGATGTTGAAAGAGAGACATCACACAATTTGTTTAACACTTAACAGCTGAGTTTGTATAAGTCTGATGTTTATTTGACCAGATTTTTCAGTGCAATTTAGTCTAGATTGTCATCATCATCATCATTTCACGTGGCAATTTTGGACTAAGTTCAGAAGATATACACCTCTTTTCTACACTATGTGAAGAAATCACCTTGATAATGACAATGACTGCACTGTTATTGTTTATTTATACCCTCTACAGTATTTATTGGTCGATCGGACATCAAGGTCGATCGATAGACTCGAAATGTTGGCATCGAGCTTAGATTAGCCAGGGAACCTAGGGACCCCTTAAAGAAAATAATCTGTGCGACGAACTAGACTTAGCATTCATCAATCAACAGAAATAACAAAATTACTACTTCAATGTCATAATCGGTTTAATAGGTACGAATTTTACATCTTCGACGAAGCTCATTGGGAGGAAGGTGTGAAGTGAGAAGATATCTTTAGTTAGACATAGTTTGAAGCTCTACCCCGTTGTAACGTACCCAAGACCCAAGCATAACAAACATGACTGATTATAAATAATATAATATTACGTGTGTGTAAATATGATGTGATTGTCGGGTTGTAACGGGGGTAAGCGGTGGTCACATAGCGGTGGAGGGAAACAGCATCAAACTGAGAAAATAACAGTTCTACACAACATGTATACAAACATAACTTACCAGTGAATGAGATCGTCTCCATCGCCTCCAACGGCCGAGCTAAGGCCACATGAGATACAACACACTTAAGGACCTTGCCGTTGTCCTTAGTCTGCAGGGTGAGTGTAAGTCTCTGCATGACAGATCCCTTCATCCAGGGCCACCTCCACGCGTCCTGAGGGTTGCCTAGAAAGTCCACCACTGCGTCCTGGCGGATTACGTGTTCTCCCAGGATCCAGGATATGTGGGCGACAGGACGAGCCCCGGTCACCTCACAGGTGGCCGTGACGCTGGCCTCCGTGTAGACAACACTCAGGGTTGGTGCGCTGGGGGGACCTGAAGCATGACATAGCATCACTGAGACATACAATCACCTAGCCTCGTGCAGCTCACAGGTGGCCGTGTAGACAACACTCAGGGTTGGTGCGCTGGGGGGACCTGAAGCATGACATAGCATCACTGAGACATACAATCACCTAGCCTCGTGCAGCTCACAGGAGGTCGTGTAGACAACACTCAGGGTTGGTGCGCTGGGGGGGACCTGAAGCATGACATAGCAACACTGAGACAAACAATCACCTAGCCTCGTGCAGCTCACAGGTGGCCGTGTAGACAACACTCAGGGTTGTTGCGCTGGGGGCACCTGAAGCATGACATAGCAACACTGAGACAAACAATCACCTAGCCTCGTGCAGCTCACAGGTGGCCGTGACGCTGGCCTCCGTGTAGACAACACTCAGGGTTGTTGCGCTGGGGGGACCTGAAGCATGACATAGCAACACTGAGACAAACAATCATCCTAGCCTCGTGCAGCTCACAGGTGGCCGTGTAGACAACACTCAGGGTTGGTGCGCTGGGGGGACCTGAAGCATGACATAGCAACACTGAGACATACAATCATCTAGCCTCGTGCAGCTCACAGGTGGCCGTGTAGACAACACTCAGGGTTGGTGCGCTGGGGGGACATGAAGCATGACATAGCAACACTGAGACATACAATCATCTAGCCTCGTGCAGCTCACAGGTGGCCGTGTAGACAACACTCAGGGTTGGTGCGCTGGGGGGACCTGAAGCATGACATAGCAACACTGAGACATACAATCATCTAGCCTCGTGCAGCTCACAGGTGGCCGTGTAGACAACACTCAGGGATGGTGCGCTGGGGTGACCTGAAGCATGACATAGCAACACTGAGACATACAATCATCTAGCCTCGTGCAAGCTCACAGGTGGCCGTGTAGATAACACTCAGGGTTGGTGCGCTGGGGGGACATGAAGCATGACATAGCATCACTGAGACATACAATCATCTAGCCTCGTGCAGCTCACAGGTGGCCGTGTAGACAACACTCAGGGTGGGTGCGCTGGGGGGACCTGAAGTATGACATAGCAACACTGAGCCATACAATCATCTAGCCTCGTGCAGCTCACAGGTGGCCGTGTAGACAACACTCAGGGTTGGTGCGCTGGGGGGACCTGAAGCATGACATAGCAACACTGAGACATACAATCATCCAGCCTCGTGCAGCTCACAGGTGGCCGTGTAGACAACACGCAGGGTTGGTGCGCTGGGGGGACATGAAGCATGACATAGCATCACTGAGACATACAATCATCTAGCCTCGTGCAGCTCACAGGTGGCCGTGTAGACAACACGCAGGGTTGGTGCGCTGGGGGGACCTGAAGCATGACATAGCAACACTGATACATACAATCATCTAGCCTCGTGCAGCTCACAGGTGGCCGTGTAGACAACACGCAGGGTTGGTGCGCTGGGGGGACCTGAAGCATGACATAGCAACACTGAGACATACAATTATCTAGCCACGTGCAGCTCACAGGTGGCCGTGTAGACAACACTCAGGGTTGGTGCGGTGGGGGGACCTGAAGCATGACATAGCAACACTGAGACATACAATCATCTAGCCTCGTGCAGCTCACAGGTGGCCGTGTAGACAACACGCAGGGTTGGTGCGCTGGGGGGACCTGAAGCATGACATAGCAACACTGAGACATACAATCATCTAGCCTCGTGCAGCTCACAGGTGGCCGTGTAGACAACACGCAGGGTTGGTGCGCTGGGGGGACCTGAAGCATGACATAGCAACACTGATACATACAATCATCTAGCCTCGTGCAGCTCACAGGTGGCCGTGTAGACAACACGCAGGGTTGGTGCGCTGGGGGGACCTGAAGCATGACATAGCAACACTGAGACATACAATTATCTAGCCACGTGCAGCTCACAGGTGGCCGTGTAGACAACACTCAGGGTTGGTGCGGTGGGGGGACCTGAAGCATGACATAGCAACACTGAGACATACAATCATCTAGCCTCGTGCAGCTCACAGGTGGCCGTGTAGACAACACGCAGGGTTGGTGCGCTGGGGGGACCTGAAGCATGACATAGCAACACTGAGACATACAATTATCTAGCCTCGTGCAGCTCACAGGTGGCCGTGTAGACAACACTCAGGGTTGGTGCGGTGGGGGGACATAAAGCATGACATAGCATCACTGAGACATACAATCATCTAGCCTCGTGCAGCTCACAGGTGGCCGTGTAGACAACACTCAGGGTTGGTGCGCTGAAGGGACCTGAAGCATGACATAGCAACACTGATACATACAATCATCTAGCCTCGTGCAGCTCACAGGTGGCCGTGTAGACACCACTCAGGGTTGGTGCGCTGGGGGGACCTGCAGCATGACATAGCAACACTGAGACATACAATTATCTAGTCTCGTGCAGCTCACAGGTGGCCGTGTAGAAATCACTTGGGGTTGGTCTACTACTATTTACAATACGTGTTAGGCCCCAATGCAACATAAGGGCCCAAATCTCAGCTAGTTATACAGATTGAAGGACGGAAAGTGTTTCAATCGATTAAGACGTATGATTTCGATTTTAAAAATTGCTCACAGATAGGGTCGTTCTACAACTAGTCACAATGTGTGTTAGGAATAATAAACAAATGGCCCATATCTCTGTCAGTTTTTTCAGATAGACGGTCGGAAATGGTTTCAATTGATTTGGGCCTACGATTTCTGTTCTAAAAACACCTTACAGTGGGGGTCTAGTCACAATGTAGGTAAGTGTCATACAATAAAAGGGCTCATATCTCAGTCAGTTTTACAGATAGGAGATCGGAAGTAGTTTAAATAGTTTTTGACGTATGATTACCATTCTTAAAACACCTCACAGTGGAAGTATATTTACCACCAGTCCCAATGTGTGTTTGGTCCTAATACAACAAAAGGGCCCAAATCTCAGCCAGTTTTACAGATAGGAGGTCGGGTATGGTTTCAGACGATTAAGACTTTTGATAACCGTGCTAAAAACACCCCACAAAACGGGAGTTAGCTACAACTAGTCACAATGTGTGTTAAGCCCTTAAACAACAAAAGTGCCCATATCTCAGTCAGTTTGAAATATAGAAGGTCGGATATGGTTTCAGTTGATTTAGACGTACAATTACTATTCTAAAAACACCTCACGGTGGGGGTCTAGCCACAACTAGTCACAATGTGTGTTTGGCCCCAATACAACAAAAGAGCCCATATCTCAGTCAGTTTTATAGATAGGAGGTCGGCAACCATATGGAACCTCTGTAGTAAATTAAGCGTCCATTACAAAAGTAATGAACTTTACATACCAGATCACCTTAGCGACCCCGATAATATCAATGATTACTACATAAAATCAGTCGGTGATATTGTGGCGGATACAGAATTAATTAAGTGGTATAGAAACCATAAACATGAACATGTAACAAGCGAGTTTTCGTTTGAACAGGTTAGCTCACTCACGATTCTAAAACTATGTAAATCAATCAAATCAAATGCTACGGGGATTGATGGAATATCCGGTTATATATTTAAACTGTGTCTTCCATTCTGTATAAATACTTTTACAGGGATTTTAAATAACTGTCTCATTAAGGGAGTCTTCCCTAATGGATGGAAAACATCACTAATCAAACCCCTTCCCAAAATAAGTAACCCAAACCAGCTAAAAGATCTAAGACCTATTAGCATCTTGCCTTATGCGTCAAAGATACTCGAAAATATACTTAATAAGCAGCTTACCAAATTCGTTACAAGCCAGAACCTTATACCTGCATCACAATCAGGGTTCAGGGCTGATCACAGTACCACAACAGCATTAGCCAACATAACAGACGATATCATTAGAGCAAATGACAAGGGGGAGGTTACTACCATGGTGATGCTAGACTACTCGAAGGCTTTCGATACTATCGATCACGAATTATTACTTGCAAAATTATCATATTTTGGTATATCTAAAATGTCACTATCAATATTAAAAGACTTTATTACGAACAGGTCACAGATTGTCAAATCTAATTCCAAATTATCAGGCCCTAAATCAATAGTTAAAGGAGTACCACAAGGAGCAATCTTAAGTCCATTAATGTTCTCACTTTACACCAGTGACTTAATGAAGGACTTCAAAGTTTACAAAGCTCATTATTATGCCGATGACAGTCAACTTTGTCTATCCTACGATCCAAGAGATGTCAAAACCGCAGAACTAGAAATGAATTCAGACCTCAAGTATATTAGTGATACGTCAAAGAAGCATGCCCTTCAATTAAATTCAAGCAAAACCACAGTTATTCATTTTGGAACAAAACACAGCAGAGAAATGTTTAACGTAACCCACCTATTCTACAGATAAACAATGAAACTCTCCCAACTACTGAAACTACAAAAAACCTTGGACTGATTATGGACTCTGAACTAAAATTTACAAATCACATCAGTAAACTCATACAACACACTTTTTCTAAATTGAAACATCTTTACAAATTCTCCAAAATACTGCCACAAAAGGTAAAACAGCTGTTAGTTGAAACACTTATTTTGTCTAAATTCGACTATGCAGATATTGTATATGGTCTTTGTTTAGACACCGTACAAAAGAACCGCGTACAATATGCTCAGAATGCATGCATACGGTATACACGCTTAACATGAGAAAATACGATCACATCTCCTACAAGTATAAAGTACTGAAGTTACTAAACATGTCAAATCGCAGGTATCTCCATCTTGCATGTCTTACACACAAAGTCATGAAGAGGGATTTACCTACGTATCTAAGAAACAAACTCCCCCTTAGGAAAGCTTCACACTCGCGTAATCTAAGAAACGTCAATGAAATAACCATATTCCCTCACACGACCACCGGCTTCAGGAAAGCCTTCACCTACAACGCTGCATCAACATACAATAAAATTAAAATTGATTTAAATCTTTCTCATGTACAATTTAAACTAAAACTAAAATCATATCTATTGAATGAACGAACATAAAATAAAATATAGCTAAACCTGATATCACAAACCTTCGTATTTGGTGATGGCCATTAATCTATACTCAAAACTGTTACCTCATTTATGCTACATGTTTTATTTATTTATGTTGTACATACTGTTCTATAAAAATTCAATGTCTCATTACTTGACTATTATCATCAATTAATTATGTTATGAAAACATTTTACTTGTGCTTACTGTAATTCTAAAAATTGAAGTGATATTATGCCTTTATAGATCAAGCCAGCTTATAATAATAAATTAATATGTGAATTAGTCGTAAGATATAGTTTAGTTAGGTTAGTAAAGGTCAATTGTAAGAGAAGCCATCTCGGCTTAAATTCGCCTTTTTCTTCAACTAAGAAAATAAAGACATTATTATTATTATTATTATTATATGTGTTAAGTCGATTTAGACGTATAACAACCGTTCTAAAAACACCTCACATTAGGGGTCTAGCTACAACTAGTCACAATGTGTGTTTGGCCCTAATACAACAAAAGAGCCCATATCTCAGTCAGTTTTATATATAGGAGGTCGGATATGGTTATAATTGACTAAGACGTATAATTACCATTCTAAAACACCTCACATTAGGGGTCTAGCTACAACTAGTCACAATGTGTGTTTGGCCCTAATACAACAAAAGAGCCCATATCTCAGTCAGTTTTATATATAGGAGGTCGGATATGGTTATAATTGACTAAGACGTATAATTACCATTCTAAAAACACCTCACAGTGGGGGTCTAGCTACAACTAGTCACAATGTGTGTTAGGCCCTAATACAACAAAAGAGCCCATATCTCAGTCAGTTTTATATATAGGAGGTCGGATATGGTTATAATTGACTAAGACGTATAATTACCATTCTAAAACACCTCACAGTGGGGTCTAGCTACAACTAGTCACAATGTGTGTCACGCCCCAATACAACAATGGACCCCATAACATATCTCACACGAGCATTGAAGATAGATAGGTTCTTTCATCGGAGTTATTATTGGGTAATATATACTCAAAATATTTCAAAACTGTATTCAAGTTTTGTATTATTAAATTTAAAATTTTAAGTGTTATTAATTGAACCATCACAATAAGGGAAACTAGTTTCTAAAACAGATTGTTGTAGCTGCCGTGAGTCTTGACCTTTCATTGACTGAACCATGACAAAGTGGTTGTCTTGGTAAACCTACTTGCTACAATGAGAGTCATGATTCTGTATTCATCCTTGTTCCCGGGCGCTAGGATGTAACCCCTGACCGGCCCGTTGTCCTCCTCGCGGACGTTGCTCACAGCCAGACCGCACTCGCCGCTCTGCAGTCCAGCCCCCAGGTAGCTATGCCGGCCGGCGTTGTCGGCAGACTGGGATCCCTGGTTGAAGCCAAGATGCTTGCCTGGCAGGAAGAAGTAGCACTGTCTCAACGATCCCTGCGCCTTCAGCTTGAACCTCGCCTCCCCGCCCTGGAGAACGACGGCCTCCCTCGGGGTCAGGGTGTGAGAGATGGTGGCCCAGTCTGTAACCAGGGAGCAGATATACAACACTCCTCTAGTGATGTTTGTGTTATAGTCTATACCAACTCAGTTACAATTAATTACTTGCTGATTTTCAGATTATTTTATTTTACTTTTAGTATTTTAATTTTTGTTGTTATTATTTTTGAAAGTTTACTTTGTGGGCAACGACGAACTCTACAACTTGTTCATACGTTGTTGAGATGGTTTTCCGTAGGACACACTTATAAATAAAAACGTTATTTTTGTCAATCCTTGCTATGTCGGTTACAAGACCCCGGTTCCGCCTAGACTAGTATAATTAATTTAGGGAGATTCGACAAAACCCAAAAATCGACTAACCCAAAAGAAATTGCAACAGTAGGTTTTATGCAACGAGTGTAGAATAAAGGCTTAACCTTTATTCTACACTCGTTGGTTTTATGGTATTATGGTCCCCAGAAAATTGAGCTCCATAACATATTCAAAATCCGCTTATATCAGCATGGAGTAATTTAATTAGAATGAGCTAAAATTAAAATATAATAGAAAACTAAAAATTTAACAAATGTGAACATATCAACATGAAATTGTGAACACACGTACATCAACACCTTAATGTTCCATGTTAATTGTTTTAAAAGTTGCGATCATATTTGATCACATTCTGTTTTCTTATACAATTTTACCGGGCTCCAATGAGGCTCAAATACAATTCAGCAAGCGGTAAAAAATAAAACCATGTATGGTAATTACAAGCTAATTGCACTGAATGCTTATCCATTTTGTGCGTTATTAATATTGCACTTAAATGATCATTTATAAAAAACCAATACAATAGCTTTGAAGATTTGAAGAGAATTGTTTAGAAATGTATGAGATCTCTTTCAACGAATATTTCTCCTTGATCTTTAAAAGTGTTAATTTATAATTCATTGGGAAATTAACATTGAAGTTTTCCATCAAAAATAGCTTGATGCACAACTGGAATTCATTAGTTACGTTTGTATGGTATTTTACAAATGAAGCCGTCAGCTATATATTAAGGACACTCTTTCAACTCAATCTTCTTTTCTTGTCTTAACACTTTTCAAGGTAGGAAGGTAGAGAACTCGTTCATTTCTCAACCAAATCTCTTCAAATGTTTGAAATACGTACATAATTTGTAAGTTTTATAACTGATGAGAGCGGGATTTATAAATTAAAAATTATGTTCAATATTCATTTTTTTTTACTTAAATTCCTTTCTTTTCGCCATAAAGGATTTTTTCACTAAATCGATACGTGTTTGTCACCATTTTCATATCATTACTATTATCATGACCATGTCTAACACGCTTTTTAAATGTTATTTATCGTTTACTTCATGTATTTTAAACGTCTTTTCGAAGCCCGGTAAAATTATACTTCAAAACAGAATGTGCTCAAAAAATGGCACCACAATATATTTTAAACACTTAATGTGTATCTTGAGGTGCGGATGTACTTGTTCAGGTTATGTCGCTGATCGGGTTATATTTTTTAAATTTAAAATGATTTATTATACAAGCCCTACTGTCCGCTTAAAAGCTTATTTTCTTAAATTTATCTCATGCGGATTATTGTAATTTTCCCTTAATCATACAAAATAAGGTCGAGTTCCAAAAATTAAAAAACCACCCCGTTCCGGGAATCCAGCCCTAATACTTCTGCATTGGAATCAGGAAATAAACTAAACCCACTAGACCAACGAGCCACACAACGCGCTCAAGTGTGTTGAAACAGTGAAACTCACTGTCAGCATAGAGGTCAGCCCAGGCGTAGCTCCAGCCACCGTTCCCGGCTCGGACTCGACAAGCGACCATCCATCTCTTTCTGCTGCTTGTAATCTTCAGGGCGACCCCGCAGTCCCCCTCCCCCAGACCCCGGCCGCTGTAGCTGTAGCCGGTGAGCTCAGAGGTCAGATGGGTCGAGTTGGCCTGGGACAGAGACCCCCGACTAAGATCCAGCAGTGGACCTTCTTTGCCATTCCGGTCCCACCACGTGAACTGACACCCGGCCAGGGCTACACCAGCAGAGCAGGTGTAGGTCACAGTGTGGGGGGCTTGGGATACTCGCCCGTAGTCTGGGGCCATAGTGAGGCTGTAGGACGCCACCCCTGAGACACAGAACAAACACAATAATCTAGTTTCAGTGAAACTAAAGACACAAGTATGCCGGCATTGGGCTAACTATAACACGCACCCTATTTCACGGTCTATTAGACAAACATTGGTCATTAGCAAGGTCCGTTAATCCCCTGGCGGGGGCTCGTCGAACTCCAAAGTCAAATAGAAAAATTATTCAGAAAAACAAATGAATTGATCTGTCAAAACCAATTCTGGCTCAAAACAGCATCTCATCAAATTGAAATAATTTATTGATACTTGTAGTCTATCTACATTTTTAAGTGAAGTATTCCGAAATCAAATTTTGCATAAAAAAATAAGTAGAATTAAGTAATAAACAAATTTTTGTAGCGGGCACGAGAATGGTGATTTTCGTGCCCATGAGAAGAACTAGCTTTGAGGTTTACCGAACCTGCGCCAGGGGATCGACGGACCTTGGGTCATTAGCTCTAAACGTTTTGTTTCTACTATAAGCGGACAGACTTTTTGCCGGACGCCGTAACAAAGAAGGTGTTGTCGTCACGGATGATGTAATAGCAAGTGACCTCACACCTTGTAATACCAACTTAAATGTAGACTACTACTCATTGGCTTACCAGAAGTACACATGTATTGTTATTTCATAGGTTGGTGGACATGGGCTCTGGATTAAATGCTATTTTTCTCCCTCTTTGTATGTGTATGCGGTTTAATTATGCAGGAATAAACTCAAGTTTGTTATTATCTAATTTATTATATTCACTTATAAATTAATAACTACTTAATTATGTTTGGGAAAATTTAAAGTAGTTCCGTTCCATCATGCTAGGCATGAAGGCATGAAGAAGGAACAGCTACGGACGACCTACCTTTGTCATTTGCTTTGTCTGTCTGCATATTGTCGTACCCTAAAGGCACAGGGAACGCATATGACCACTCTGAAAGATCCTGAGTAATGTTTTCAGTGTAAATGTTTCTTGATATCGGTAATCTATCTATCTATCTATCTCTCTATCCATCTATCTTTATATCTATCTATCTATCTATCTATCTATCTATCCATCTATCTATCTATCAATCTGCATATGGTCGTACCCTAAAGGCTTTATTGTGAACACCCGCGCGCTTCGTCCACTCGACATAATTGACAAGCAATTATCTGCTTATTATCATCTGCTTCTGTCGTACCCTAAAGGCCTCTTTCAATCTATTGATTTATTGCTACAGTTAAAGCTAAAATAATACCCGCATATCCACTCGAGAAATTAACCTTACATTATTATCAAGTTAATAACATTCACTTGAGCGCGGGTTTTTTTTTCGTGACGTAGGTTTTACTAAACTTTGTCTCATCGTAGGATGAGACTAGTCAAACCGGTTTTTCCGCTCTCCAGATTTTGTGCAACCCTAATTGTAGCTCGGCGCTCACAGCACATCAGATGAATGGAATGACAGCTTCCCTAATTGATTCACATGATCGCGGTGAAATACCAGAAATAACTACCAGTGCAATATTATCGGCAACTGAATTAGCACTACTACAACATATAAAATAACAGTAGGTTTTTATTTTCGGTATTTCATGAATGTGAAATTTTGAATGGAAGCTCTACATCGAAAACTGGGCAAGTTGTTGAGTTTTTAGTATTGTTTTAAATATTACGGCCATTGGAACAGGTCTTAATTCTAAGAAAATGTTCAATCATCATACTGTATTAGGATTTTTGGTTATGCACGATAAGCAGATAATTGCTTGTCAATTATGTCGAGTGGACGAAGCGCGCGGGTGTTCACAATAAAGGAATCTCAGGGGTCGGTAAAACCCTACTCTTGCAGTGGCATTTGCCATTTCTCGCGGTCTCATCCTGCAGTGAGACAAAGTTTAGTCCCAACCAAGGCCGTCTAGATATATCGCTTACATCACGAAGGCCCCGTCCCAACCCACTAGCATCGGCGGGAGACGAGATATGTCGTACGCGCGTCTATTTACCCTGTCATAGCAAACGAACTACTAGCGGCAGCTTTATGAACTCAATTGCACTTAATTCTGCCATGTTTTCTCTTCCTAATCGATGCTTCAAGGAGAAGAATATATAATTTTCATAATGCGGATAATTGGTTACAAACGCGCTACGTTTGCCGTATTTACTCGCATATTCCAAAGTCTGGTTAGTATATTTTACGATAACATATTCACCATTTAGGAAGTCGTGACTTAATACGACATGCACGTAGAATTATGCAAAAAGTACGGTGTTGCAATTTGTGTTAGGATTTGCTTACAGTTCTGTGACATGTATTAACGTTGTATCACTGTTTTCACGCTCGCACTGCACTTCCAGCATTGCAGGTGCGGCTAAGCTATAAATAAAACAAATAAATACATTCGTATTTATAGAGTCTACCCACTCAGTAACACGACTGATTTTCAGTGGGGGACTTCAATTTAAAGCGACTGAACAACCCTGTAGGCTCTGAACACCATCGACAGGTGAGCGATAACCACTCAAAGATCGATATTTCAAATATGAAACACATGAATCAGTGATTAGACAGTGCGAACACCTGCGGACTGATGCCAGAATCAACAAGGCCAATCCAGAACAACTTTGAATTTATTGAGTGCTTCGTTGCTATACTGCTCTCGCTGTAACGTACAAGGTGTTGTCGTCACGGATTATGTAATAATTTCCCCTCCCCCTTTCACCCTCCACTCGGTACCGGCTAAGGGCTTGCGAGAAAGGTATACAGGGAGGGTTGCGGTCAACATGCCAGGTGTCATTGATTAATATAGCAATATTTTTAAGTAGTTAAATATTACAATTCCTCAATTCTCAGATATATGGAATGTTCACGAAAAATGGATATAAAATTAATTTTGAATTTAAAAAATAGATTGAAAACTGTCAATTTCATAGCAGTGGTCTCGTCATCGTTATAATGTTCAGACTACGCCAACATTGTTAATATTCAAGTTATTTTTAAAACTCAACGTTAATTTTATATCATTTTTTCGAGATTAATCCATATAACTGAGAAGTAATTTAGAAACTGTAACATTTAACTACTTCAAAAGATTGCTATTTTAAACAATGACACCTGGCATATTGACCGCAACCCTCCCCGCATATCTTTCTCGCAAGCGCTCAGCCGGTACCGAGTGGGGGTGGAAAGGGGGAGGGGAAATTATTACATAATCCAAGACAACACCTTGTACGTTACAGCGAGGGAAGTGTACTCGTGGCCTGCTATCGTTTAGTACACAATCCACAGTGCGAGCGTGGAAACAGTTCAATACATATCACATAACTGTACGCAAACCCTAACACAAAGTGGAATAGCCCTACTTTATTTTTTTAGTAGTTCTACATGCATGTCGTATTATGCCAAAACTTCCTGAATGGCAAATATGATATCGTAAAATATACTGACTATGTTAATTAATAACATGCTTTTTGTTAATCTACATTCTACCTTATCCATGATACCATTACAAAGTTGTACAAATTCACCGCCGATTCCTACCTTTTTATTTTATTTAAATCAGACTCAATTTTAGATTCATTTCATGAAAATAGTTTTTAATTTGTTATGATAGTTTTTCAATATTATATCTCTTTTTGCTTCGACCCTCCCAAGGTACTGATTGGCTTATATTTTATGATTTGTCGGAGCATATTACAAGCAAATATCCTAAAACAATATACTTTGGGCAGCTATCTAGCATTTGATTTCAATTCAATAATGAGTGATTGTAACGTTAAGCAAGTGTTTGGTTCTATACTTTCATGTTGTTCATTTTAGGCCTATAGTCAGGAGGGAAATCTGAAAAAGACCTCTAGAAACCGATTCCGCTAAACTTTTTGAGTAGAAGCAAGACACGGGTATCAAAATGTTCGTATGAAAGTCAGGAATCATCTCTACCCCGTGTACATCTCGGCATTCGATGCGGGGGGCGGGGGGCGGGGGTCAAAGGTCACGCGCGCGGCGCTCCATTATTTTGGTTATATCTCCCGAACCAATAAACATACGTAGTTCTAGTTTTCGAAATTAAATACCTCATTAACTGGCTAATTGATAACTGGTAACTGACCTGCCCTCTGACGTCACGAAGTCCCAGAGTTGGGACAAATCCGCTGACAGTTACGAATTCACGCGCATAACATACGACACCTATCTCGTTCTAGCTGCTATAATATTTATTTTAAGAAATAACTTTTGGGCACGCGTATTTAGTGCACATATCAGTGGTCATTTTAAAGATTATTTCAAAATTATAGACCAAGTAGTTAACTTGTTATAACCATTCACGCATCATAAAATGTAAAAGTGAGCAAAGTGTGTTTGTTTTTCCAACTTCAATTGGCGAAAAACTAATGACCGAATTAGAACGAGAGGTCCTTAAAGATACGCAGCAAAAATGTGAGACAATAATTAAATAAACTTTCAAAATTATAGACCCAGTAGTTGACTTGTTATAACCATTCACGAATCATAATATGTAAAAATGAATAAAGTGTGTTTGTTTTTTTAACTTCAATTGGCAATAAACTAATGATCGGATTGGAACGAGAGGTCCTTAGGAATATGTACCAATAATGTGAGACAATAATTAAATAAACTTTCTAGATAGAAAGTGTCTAGAACGAAAATTCATAGCATGCACTAATTTGCAGGGTGCAGCAGTTGGCCCCAAAAGCAGCGGTTTGGGCCATGAAACTACGCACCCTGCATATTAGTGCAAGCAACGAATTTTTTTCAGAACACTTTCTATCTAAAAAGTTTATTTCATTATTGTGTCACATTATTGGTACGTATTTTTAAGTACCTCTCGTTTAAATCCGATAACTAGCTTTTCTCCAATTGAAGTTGCGAAAACGTAGACACGTTGCTCATTTGTACAAGTATGCGTAAATGGTTATAACAAACTACTTGGTCTATACTTTTGAAAGAATCTTAAAAATGGCCACTGATACGTGAAGTATTATGCTTTCCCATCGGTAACACCTTAAATGAATGTTAGGACAGCTAGAACGAGGTAAGTGCGGATGTGTTGTGCGTGGATCCGTCCGGACAGTAGCTCGTAAGTCGGACTAAAAGGAATATTTTCCTTCTTGGTGTGTCATATTTTGATAGTACAGACTTGCAAATATCGCCTGAAATGTAATGATAGCAAAAATGAAATTGTATAGAAAACTTGCACGCAAACGCGTCAGATTTGCAATGACAGTAGTATGTAGATAATCTCCATCCCATCTGTACTGTGCAAGGCACTGTAGTGTATAAGGTGTGAAACTTGGAGCCAGTGGATACATTATGTGCTACTGTAATTGTAAACAGATACGAATAAAATGGATCCAATGTGCTTCAAACTCAAACTTCAATTGCTGCAAATTGCTACTACATACGTACTACACGCTGAACACAAATGAAGAAACTATATCTAGCAATAGAACTGCAATTTGGATCTCAGGTATCGGTGAGTCCATTGAAATCAAAGTTCTGACGTTTCGTTCCGATTGCAAGTTTTAGTGAAGACTTGGCCGCGAAAACATACTACATATTTAAAGTTAAGATTTAATAACGTTATATGAGTTAGGTAAAGAATGATAAACTCACAAACTTTTGTTGGGAGAAATCAAAGCCTGCATGTGTTCAAAGTTTCCATTTGTCGTGTTGTAAATTCCGAATAATGTTTAAGTTAATGTTATTTTTGTTCAACAATATAAATCATTAGTACTCAATTAGTTTATTAATTAGTATTCATAAAAAAATAAATTAGTACATAAAAGTACTAAAAAAAAATTGTGCGCTACTTTATAACTGCGTGCGTTACTGTATGTTGTGTGTTTTGTATACTAACTAATTATTGGTAAGGCGGTACCATCGCGTGTAATATTTTAATGAAGATTCAACCGGGATGTAATGTTAGTACTTATGATTACTCAATCAACAAAAATAACGTGAACTTAAACATTATTCGGAATTTACATCACGACAAATGGAATCTTAGAACACATGCAGGCTTTGATTTCTCAAAACAAAAGTTTGTGAGTTTATCATTCTTTACATAACTCATATAACGTAATTAAATTTTAACTTTAATCATGTCGTAGGTTTTCGAGGCCAAGTCTTCACTAAAACTTGCAATCGGAACGAAACGTCAGAACTTTAATTTCAATGGACTCACCGATACCTGAGATCCAAATTGCAGTTCTATTGCTGGATATAGTTTCTTCATTTGTGTTCAATGTATAGTGTATGTAGTAGCAATTTGCAGTAATTGAGGTTTGAGTTTGAAAGCACATTGGATCCATTTGATTCGTATCTGTTTACAATTACAGTAGCACTAATGTATCCACTGGCTACAAGTTTCACGCCTTATACACTACAGTGCCTTGCACAGTACAGATGGGATGGAGATTATCTACATACTACTGTCATTGCACTGCTATACAATTTCATTTTTGCTATCATTACATTTCAGGCGATATTTGCAAGTCTGAACTATCAAAATATGACACACCAAGAAGGAAAATATTCCTTTTAGTCCGACTTACGAGCTACTGTCCGGACGGATCCACGCACAATACATCCGCACTTACCTCGGTCTAGCTGTTCTTACATCCATTTAAGGTGCTACCTATAGGAAAGCATAATAGTTCACGTATCAGTGGCCATTTTAAAGATTCTTTCAAAAGTATAGACCCAGTAGTTTGTTATAACAATTTACGCATACTTGTACAAATGAGCAACGTGTCTACGTTTTCGCAACTTCAATTGGAGAAAAGCTAGTTATCGGATTTAAACGAGAGGTCCTTAAAAATACGTACCAATAATGTGACACAATAATGAAATAAACTTTTTAGATAGTAAGTGCTCTGAACGAATATTCGTTGCTTGCACTAATATGCAGAGTGCGTAGTTTCATGGCCCAAACCGCTGCTTTTGAGGCCCAACTGCTGCACCCTGCAAATTAGTGCATGCTATGAATTTTCGTTCTAGGCACTTTCTATCTAGAAAGTTTATTTAATTATTGTCTCACATTATTGGTACGTATTCCTAAGGACCTCTCGTTCCAATCCGATCATTAGTTTATTGCCAATTGAAGTTAAAAAAACAAACACACTTTATTCATTTTTACATATTATGATTCGTGAATGGTTATAACAAGTCAACTACTGGGTCTATAATTTTGAAAGTTTATTTAATTATTGTCTCACATTTTTGCTGCGTATCTTTAAGGACCTCTCGTTCTAATTCGGTCATTAGTTTTTCGCCAATTGAAGTTGGAAAAACAAACACACTTTGCTCACTTTTACATTTTATGATGCGTGAATGGTTATAACAAGTTAACTACTTGGTCTATAATTTTGAAATAATCTTTTAAATGACCACTGATATGTGCACTAAATACGCGTGCCCAAAAGTTATTTCTTAAAATAAATATTATAGCAGCTAGAACGAGATAGGTGTCGTATGTTATGCGTGTGAATTCGTAACTGTCAGCGGATTTGTCCCAACTCTGGGACTTCCTGACGTCAGAAGGCAGGTCAGTTGCCAGTTATTAATTAGCCAATTAATGAGGTATTTAATTTCGAAAACTAGAACTACGTATGTTTATTGGTTTGGGAGATATAACCAAAATAATGGAGCGCCGCGCGCGTGATTTTGACCCCCGCCCCCCGCCCCCCGCATCGAATGCCGAGATGCACACGGGGTAGAGATGATTCCTGACTTTCATACGAACATTTTGATACCCGTGTCTTGCTTCTACTCAAAAAGTTTAGCGGAATCATAGTGGTAGCGATTTCCCTCCTGACTACTATCTTACCTTTAATAAGTACCGTACTCGTATAAGACAATCTGCATATCTATTGATTGAACAATATTGTATTATTTACCACTGCTTTTAATTATTATCTATTAGGTAGCTTTTAACCAATCATTATAAAGAAATTAATACCTCTATTTTGTAACTAGTTTCTGTCAAACTGTACAATGCCATGGGCCTAATTTATCGTAGAGAATTGAAAAACGAGCTTCATTATTTGATATAACCTATAACATTAAGATATATGTAGATGTATACATATTATCACTTTATTCACAATACTAACCCTATGATAACTACAAAACAGTTTAAAGTATCTTGTATCTGGCAAGTAGATGTAAATGTATCTTGTTGTTGTATCTTTACGTAGGTACATTTCTAAAAAGGAATCTGTCTGGGTCTAGGTACATTTCCACCAGAGTATCTCAGCTGTATCTATATCTAGGTAGTTTTAAAAAGTATCGAGTGGCAAACACTGCTTATGGGTCGTCCCCCCTTTCCAAATTTCTGGACACGCCAGTGCCACTGCATATTGCATGGTGCATACACAGCGCGAATTGACGGTGGGGAGGGGGATTTCCCCCTCTGGTTATTTCATTCCCGGCTCTGTTTTACTGAAAGGTATTTCCACCGGGGATGGCTAAATCCCCACCTCTGAATACCCATCTCATTTCATATCATATCAAGTGACTTTATCTCATAACGTTCATAAATAGGCTAATGCGTCAATTTACACCTATATTCCTAGAGTGGCTAAAACAATTATTCGTGTGAACTAGAACTTAGGATACCCGTACTGAGGACTTTCATTTACGTCGCCAAGAACAAGTGGGTGAATGACAGTTACAACACTAATTTCAATAATATAGGAATAGATTAAAACTACAAAGAAAATTGGTGAAAGCTTAAAATACGAGGAAAAAATATCTTCAAAATAATACCTCACATTGCTTCTAAGGCCATCTCGAGGACAATAACACCCCAAAAAAGTTTGCTTTCGGCGGCTAAGGCTTCGCCCCAGACACCTTTCTGCCCACGCCCCTCTACCGAGCTGTCAGTTCGCACCCTGTACACACCCAAGGTATTGTCATATTGGCAACTTCTTTTAAGTATCGTCAAAAACATAACTTGTATAAGATTGTTCAATAAATAAAAGCAACACCTCTTGCTTAAACAAGCAGATACCTAAATAAGTAAATAAATTAATTAATAATTTAAAAAAATAATGTATTAATAAGTAAATAAAAGGATCAATGAATGAATGAATGAATGAATGAATGATTGAATGAATGAATGAATGAAGGAAAAGTAAGTCAATAAAGAATAAGTAATATAAGTAAAATAAAGTAAATAAAGAATAAGTACAATAAGCTAAATAAGTGTATAAGCAAATAAAGAATAAGTAAAACAAGTAAACAAGTTAACAAGTAAATAAGTAAATAAGTAAATTACTAAATAACTTAATAAATGAATAACTAAATAAAATGAATAACTGAATGAATAAATGAATGAATGAAGGAATGGATGAATTAATTAATTAATGAATAGAGAAATGAATTAATTAATGTTAAATGAATAAATAAATGAATAAATAAATAAATGAAAACATTAATAATAGAATAAATAAATGAATAAATGTATAAATAAATAAATGAATAAATGAATAAATGAATAAATGAATAAATGAATAAATGAATAAATGAATCAATGCATAAATGATTAAATAAAAACCCACCCAGTTAGAACAACTGACTTTCAGTGGGGGACATATATAGACTACTACCTTAAATGTGCTTTGTTGTAATGACGGCTCTAAATTCACCGTTATTATAATACCGGTACACCAGAACTATATTGATAGATTAAAGTCAAGTTTCAAATTACAAAAACCCATGCCCCGACCGGGGTTTTAACCTTATACTTTCAGCATTACTTTACACATGGTACCGCAGCCCTACACAGAAATTTCCATCAAAATAGAAAATTTTGCATTCAAATTATTATTTAAACAATTAATTTCCCGTTATCAACACAATTTTATTTTTAAAATCACTTTTCAATCATTAAATTTAGAAAATAATAACTAACATATTATGTCTGAGACTAACAGCGACGTCTATATTATATTGATCTCACTGTTGATGATGGTATATATGTATGTATGTATGTAGCCTTTACGTAATCAAATTTTGGCAACGATGATTATCGAGACAGTGAGTGGTGAAATCATGAAGATAAAAACCACTCCATACGGAATCCATGACTAAACAGGACTCGAACCTGGCGAATGCATGGGCTCAAAGTTTATCAAAGGCAGCAAGAGAGCCACTGTGGGCTGCTTATTTTATAAGTGATGTCGGTAAGGTAGAGAGATAAGCTCAGTTCCAAGTTCAATACAATAATATTACATGAAAAAAATAATTTTTTTAACAAACAATGCTTATATTTAAATGCACTAAAAAGTAAAAAATAAATTTTCGCCCAACAAATTTTTGCCTCACTCGGAAAATAAAAGCGTTGGGCGCTTTTCCTGCATAAACAGCAGAATACTGCAATCTATGTCAATACCGAAAGCGCCCAACGCTTTTATTTTCCGAGTGAGGCAAAAATTTGTTGGGTGAAAATTTATTTTTTACGTTTTAGTGAATTTAAATATAAGCGTTGTTTGTTAAAAAAATTATTTTTCATGTAATATTATTTAATACTTTTTAGTGTTAAAGAATCTTGCAATCGAATATATGCTCATTGGACGTGTCCTTATTTAGAAGACTGCATACTTGTGTACTTGTACTTGTTAACTTCACTCGCAAACTAGCGTGCTCGCATTGCAAACTTGAATTTCGGACAGTTCCGTTCATGCACGATCCAGCGATCGGCCAACAATAACATTCTTGCTGCATAGAAACATATCCGATGCTTTCGTCACGGATATTTGAGTCCCGAACAACCAGCGGTAATTCCGATGCCTGCATGTGGTTGGCCCATCCTCACTAGCTGTGACTAATTTCCCATTTGAAGTTAATTGTTTAATTAATTGGTTATGGTGGATTAATTAATTAATAAGTGAATCTGATAATTGATTCATATATTGTCATTTAGAAAATACGGCTGTTTGAAAATTTTCAGCTCGATCGGAAGTTGGGAAGTGGGTGAAATATCGATTCCCACATAAAACTTTGATTAATTAATTATGATGGATTAATTAATTATTTAGTAAATATGACAATTGATTCATGTATTGTCATAACGAATACGACTGTGTGAAAACTTTCAACTCGATTCAACGTTGGGAAGTGGGTGAACCATCGATTTCCATATAAAACATTAATTAATTAATTATGATTATTAATTGACTATTTAGTAAATATGTCAATTGATGCGTACGGTATATTGTTATAACGAATACGTCTGTGTGAAAACGTTCAACTCGATTCAACGTTGAGAAGTGGGTGAACCATCGATTTCCATATAAAACATTAATAAATTAATTTTGATGAATTAATTGACTATTTAGTAAATATGACAATTGATGCGTGTATTGTCATTAGGATTACGTCTGTGTGAAAAAAGTAAGTGAAATATCGATTATTAGATTCCGTCCAGACAGACAGACAGGCAAACACATGAAGCTTATATAAGCGTAATAATAATAATAAAAGATAAGAGGGTTGTGAGGCAGTGTGTCGGCGAGTGGGGAGGGTGTGCCGATATCTTCGGGAGCTGCTGCTAGAAGTTGTCTTCGCTGCCGCTAGGGAGAGCGCGGGTGAAAGCATTGTGCATGAACAAGCGCATTTACCACTCAAACCGGTGTTTTTCTGCTACAGAATAAATCACTTGATATGAACATATATTTTTCATTTCAAGTTTATCATCACCAAAAAACTATATATATTTTTTAGTATCAGTGTTTTTTCTAAGTAATTAATAAAAGATCATATTACGCCTATTTTACAAAGAATTGCATTGCTAAAGTAGAGTGAATAATAACAATACAATAAGGCAATATTTTGTACACAAAATAATGATATAAGTTGTAACGTTATTATTTCGTAGTAATCATTGAAACAGTAAACTTTCAACAATTGACAATTTTCTTTTTGCTTACACAATGAATCAGTTTTTTTTTTAACTTGCCAAAATGTGTATTTACACCATCGGTAATGAGTTATTAAAAAAAGTATTTAAAAAAAATGTTTGAGCCGCCATAATAACGGCATTAACCACCAGACACCGCATATTCTTAGCCAATTTTTGACTTCAAACTTAAATCTTGAAAGGGATCTCGATAATTTTGTCGGACGGAAGTTTGTTATATGTTTAAGGACCTATATAGTCAACATGTTACTGCCCCCTAGTTTTATATCTTCTAGTGGCAAAAAAAGAGTATGTATTTAAATATGTATTCCCAGACATTTCGAATTTATCAACTTCAGGTACCAGAGTAAAATTTGTTATTTACAGTGACATCAGGCCATTGTGAAAATCAAATTATTATAATTATTGTTTATTTACATGCAATTTATTAATTGGTAAATCAACTTACAAATAATCAATAAACGAATATTGTGTTTTCAAGATTCCTGTAAACTAGAAAAACGCTCTGTTTGACGCGTTGATAAGCGAGCGCGTCAATATCTACGAACTTTCTGGCGAAAAGATTTCAATGCTAATACAAACAACAATTAACAACAATTCAAGAATGCGCATTGCAAACATTTTTCTAATTTCCATAGCTATATTACTTCCCGACATTGTTGGATGCAGTGCAATGTGCGTTGCTAAGAATTTTCGCTGTCATGTTTTCGCCGCGGTCCGCCACCGTTACTAACAGTTATTGACAGCAATAGAAATGTAATTTCTGCCTCTAATACGTATCCGATCGCGTCTAAATTAGTATATTCGTGACCAGATGAAAATGTACTACAAGATAGCCACCTCACATTTTGCTGTAACTGTTTTTCAGAAAAATATTTTCGAGTAACTTTTGTGTAACTTTGCCAATATTAATCAGATAGCCATAAAATGAACGTATTCGTGACCGGAAAAAGCTTTAAAAAAATATGGCTATCTCACATTTTGCCGCCATTTTGTTTCAGAAAAATAGTTTGCAGTAACTATGGTGTAACTTTGTAACTTTTCAAACGATTTTGCCTCAAAACTATACACCTTCAATCCACATCGAGGCTTGTGAATGGTCCAAATTTCAAGTTGATCGGACTTTCCGTTCGACCGCTATCGACGGACATAAAAAAAAAAAAAAAAAAAACAGAACGAAGTGCCATAAGAGTCTCGTGGAAACGCTCGCTTCGCTCGCTTAATTAGGTTGCGGTATATAAACCAGTTCAACGACAATCATACAAAAACTATTGTAGTGTTTTTTTTACATAGTTTTGTAAGAACTTTACATCTAATGGTGTCATTAGGCTCTCTCAAGGTTCAACACTTATTTGTTTACGATCTTTCAAAGTCAGGGGACTCCGATGTGGGCACAGGATTATGATCTAATAACAATTGACAATTGTGTGACAACATATGTGTATGTAATGTACATAAATATTTCACATTTCACGAAAAGTCACAAAAAATATATGTTATTTCATATATGTTTCTATTGCTACATATACATAATAATATGCTTGTTTTACTTACAGCCAATCAGCAACCAGGCGAAGCCCACCAAAGTCAGAAAAACGTAGATGGACATTTCAAGACTAGTTAAAACTCCTCAGATATGATAACAGTGCAGACTGAGAAGGTAGTGAATGTTGGACCGCCAGCCCAGCGTGTATATATAGCAAGGCGTTATCAATTGACCTTTGACACAATCTGGCTTGGGCAAAGCCCATGGTCCATACTAGATGCAAGACTCACACGTGACTTCCCCCCAATCTCTGACGAGATAAGTCATAATAGATCACGCGGAGCTGCAACCCCATAATGCGCAGGCACCACCCAGAGTCTTAATGTCTCCCGAGTGGTACCGTAGCACTGTTTCCACCACGAGAACTCCAATATGCATGACTCACACGTGACCTTCCCCCATCTCTGACGAGATAAGTCATAATAGATCACGTGGAGCTGCAACCCCATAATGCGCAGGCACCACTCAGAGCCTAGATATCTCCCGAGTGGTACCGTAGCACTGTTTCCACCACGAGAACTCCAATATGCATGACTCACACGTGACCTTCCCCCATCTCTGACGAGATAAGTCATAATAGATCACGCGGAGCTGCAACCCCATAATGCACGCAGGCACCACCCAGAGTCTTAATGTCTCCCGAGTGGTACCGTAGCACTGTTTCCACCACGAGAACTCCAATATGCATGACTCACACGTGACCTTCCCCCATCTCTGACGAGATAAGTCATAATAGATCACGTGGAGCTGCAACCCCATAATGCGCAGGCACCACTCAGAGCCTAGATATCTCCCGAGTGGTACCGTAGCACTGATTCCACCACGAGAACTCCAATATGCATGACTCACACGTTACCTCCCCCCATCTCTGACGAGATAAGTCACAATAGATCACGCGGAGCTGCAACCCCATAATGCGCAGGCACCACTCAGAGTCTGAATATCTCCCGAGTGGTACCGTAGCACTGTTTTCACCACGAGAACTCCAATAAGCATGACTCACACGTGACCTCCCCCTATCTCTGACAAGATAAGTCACAATAGATCACGCGGAGCTGCAACCCCATAATGCACGCAGGCACCACTCAGAGTCTTAATGTCTGCCGAGTGGTACCGTAGCACTGTTCCCACCACGAGAACTCCAATATGCATGACTCACACGTGACCTCCCCCCATCTCTGACGAGATAAGTCATAACAGATCACGTAGAGCTGCAACCCCATAATGCGCAGGAACCACTCAGAGCCTAAATATCTCCCGAGTGGCACCGTTGTACTGTCCTCACCACGAGAACTCCAATATGCATGACTCACACGTGACCTCCCCCCATCTCTGACGAGATAAGTCACAATAGATCACGTGGAGCTGCAACCCCATAATGCACGCAGGCACCACTAAGAGCCTAAATATCTCCCGAGTGGCACCGTTGTACTGTCCTCACCACGAGAACCCCACATTATGGACTCGCATGCGACCTCTCCCCAACCCCCGAAAGAGCTGGGTCATATAAGTACACAGGGAGCCACATAACCAAAAGGCGTGTAGGCACCACTCAGAGCCTGAATATCTCCCGAATGATGCCATAGCGCCTCTCTCCCTCAAGTGGAGACACCCAATGCATGACCCGCATCCATGGACCTCTCCCTATCACCGAAGTGATGTCATTTTAGGCCCTGCGACGTCACACCTACCAAACGGAAGCCCCAAAAGAACCGCAACCCTGCAGCAATTCACAGCCCGCCCCTCGTACGTAAACCGACGCAACAATCGTCGTCACGATTGATGCGAAAACACTAGCCAGGCTGCCATGACAACATTGTAAAACCAGCAACAAGCTGACTTGCATGCATAGCGCAACTGACTACACACACTACGGACTGCTGACGTAGGAATAAGCTACATTCCGAAACGACAGCTTATCCGGGGCAAACGAAAAAGAATGAACGAAATAAACTAAACAACAATTAACCACTACAATATTAAAATAAAACAATACAATATATAATGTATTATTACAGAACGAAACAAAGAGAACACTGTACCAAATTGCCTTACCTATCCTCACATCCAAACCATAAAACAGTAATTAAAACATACACAAATTTTTGTTGTTGCATAGAATACAATAACGTTAATGCAAGTATAATGTGTATGTATAAATGAGAGGAACATTAAAGTAGTATTTGTGTAAGTTGACCTATGTATGTATGTAAGTATGTATGTATGTATGTATGTATGTATGTATGTATGTATGTATGTATGTATGTATGTATGTATGTATGTATGTATGTATGTATGTATGTATGTATGTATGTATGTATGTATGTATGTGTGTATGTATGTATGTATGTATGTATGTATGTATGTATGTATGTATGTATGTATGTATGTATGTATGTATGTATGTATGTATGTATGTATGTATGTATGTATGTATGTGTATGTGTGTTTGTTTGTATGTGCCCGTCAAACACACACACACACACACACACACACACACACACACACACACACACACACACACACACACACACACACACACACACACACACACACACACACTCACACACACACACACACACACACACACTTCGACCGGTAGGGTTTGTTTTTCCAAACCCAAACTTTGTTTTCATTCTTTCCTCCAATATCGACGGGAAGGAAGCAGGCCCTCAGCCTGCATCCTAAAGTGCAATTTTAAGTTGGATTTCTGTTCCATTCCTTGTAACTATCCCCTATTGATTCCGTCAGATTGAAGAGACTTGTTTCATGTTTTTGAGTTAACATATCCTTCTGGACATAGTTTTCTCTCCCCTATCGGTTTTATATAATAATAATAATAATAATAATAATAATAATAATAATAAACACACACACACACACACACACACACACACACACACACACACACACACACACACACACACACACACACACACACACACACACACACACACACACACACACACACACACACACACACACACACACACACACACACACACACACACACACACACACACACACACACACACACACACACACACACACACACACACACACACACACACACCTGGAAACTTAACATTGCACTAACGAATGTGTGAATGATTCCCAGAAATCCGGTGAATTTCGTTGAATTATCGCCAGTGAAATAGGCAGTAGAAAAGGATTTGATGCCGGCATGGGAATACCTACTTTGGTGATAGTTTAGTCGTATAAATAAATTTAGCATTGACTTGACAACAGGATGATTTTTATGGTACAAGACTTGGATCTCCTTGATCTAAAACATTGGTTCATCATGTTATGTTGACCGTTGCTTCGTGTTGGGTCATTGCCGACCGCCAGGGGTCATGATCGAGACTCGGGACTTTGCGCTCCTCTCATCACGCCACATGTGGACTTTCAAACCGCGTGATAATCTTTGCAACTCTGTCGACCTGGCTCGTGTGGAGATCACATTACGGGTTATCGCGGCTACACTTCTCTAGATGTTGTTGTCGGCTTGGAGCAAACGCTTTCATTGCAATGGTTACCGACCATGTGTTACAGGTTGAAGTTAGTTCTTCTAGGTAGGTTTCGAATGGGTGAGTCCCAACGTAGCTAGTCTCATGCCGACCTCAGATGCTTATCCACCGAGCACGCTGTTTCAACATAAAGGAACAGATTCCACGCGTTAGGTTAACCACAAGACATTAACAACTAACTTCTTCCACACAGCATTTTCTAAAATATACACCGACACATTTTCGTGTTAAGAGCTTTGAACTGTAATTTAATGTTTTGGAATATGTCGCTCTATACAACAGTTATGAGGCTTCATAATAATAGACTATTTAACCCCACTCAACTGCGCAATAACGCAGGCCATGTTTACCTTCTACGTACACAGAGAACTCGTTCTCCTCCAGGCTGTAGGACGCTTAGGGCCGTATGCAGAGGCAAGTGTCAAATTTAGTACAGAATTAGTTGCTATGGAATTGTATTTTTACATGCTACTTTCCATGAGTGGTGCTGAGCCCGGCTAGCCAGCACTAGAAGCCACAGCCCGAGAAACTAGTGACATGTCACCCCCGACCAGACTTATGTTGGAACCGGGGTGCTGAGCCCAGCTAGCCAGCACTAGAATTTACAGCCCGAGAAACTAGTGACATGTCACCCCCGACCAGACTTATGTTGGAACCGGGGTGCTGAGCCCAGCTAGCCAGCACTAGAATTTACAGCCCGAGAAACTAGTGACATGTCACCCCCGACCAGACTTATGTTGGAACCGGGGTGCTGAGCCCGGCTAGCCAGCACTAGAATCTACAGCCCGAGAAACTAGTGACATGTCACCCTCGACCAGACTTATGTTGGAACCGGGGTGCTGAGCCCAGCTAGCCAGCACTAGAAGCTACAGCCCGAGAAACTAGTGACATGTCACCCTCGACCAGACTTATGTTGGTACCGGGGTGCTGAGCCCGGCTAGCTAGCACTACAAGACACAGCCCGAGACACTAGTGACATGTCACCCCCCGACCAGCCTTATGTTGGTACCGGGGTGCTGAGCCCGGCTAGCCAGCACTACAAGACACAGCCCGAGACACTAGTGACATGTCACCCCCCGACCAGCCTTATGTTGGTACCGGGGTGCTGAGCCCGGCTAGCCAGCACTACAAGACACAGCCCGAGACACTAGTGACATGTCACCCCCCGACAAGCCTTATGTTGGTACCGGGGTGCTGAGCCCGGCTAGCCAGCACTACAAGACACAGCCCGAGACACTAGTGACATGTCACCCCCCGACCAGCCTTATGTTGGTACCGGGGTGCTGAGCCCGGCTAGCCAGCACTACAAGACACAGCCCGAGACACTAGTGACATGTCACCCCCCGACCAGCCTTATGTTGGTACCGGGGTGCTGAGCCCAGCTAGCCAGCACTACAAGACACAGCCCGAGACACTAGTGACATGTCACCCCCCCGACCAGCCTTATGTTGGTACCGGGGTGCTGAGCCCAGCTAGCCAGCACTACAAGACACAGCCCGAGACACTAGTGACATGTCACCCCCCGACCAGCCTTATGTTGGTACCGGGGTGCTGAGCCCAGCTAGCCAGCACTACAAGACACAGCCCGAGACACTAGTGACATGTCACCCCCCGACCAGCCTTATGTTGGTACCGGGGTGCTGAGCCCGGCTAGCCAGCACTACAAGACACAGCCCGAGACACTAGTGACATGTCACCCCCCGACCAGCCTTATGTTGGTACCGGGGTGCTGAGCCCGGCTAGCCAGCACTACAAGACACAGCCCGAGACACTAGTGACATGTCACCCCCCGACCAGACTTATGTTGGTACCGGGGTGCTGAGCCCGGCCAGCCAGCACTAGAAGACACAGCCCGAGACACTAGTGACATGTCACCCCCCGACCAGACTTATGTTGGTACCGGGGTGCTGAGCCCGGCTAGCCAGCACTACAAGACACAGCCCGAGACACTAGTGACATGTCACCCCCCGACCAGACTTATGTTGGTACCGGGGTGCTGAGCCCGGCTAGCCAGCACTAGAAGCCACAGCCCGAGAAACTAGTGACATGTCACCCCCGACCAGACTTATGTTGGTACCGGGGTGCTGAGCCCGGCTAGCCAGCACTAGAAGCCACAGCCCGAGAAACTAGTGACATGTCACCCCCGACCAGCCTTATGTTGGTACCGGGGTGCTGAGCCCGACTAGCCAGCACTACAAGACACAGCCCGAGACACTAGTGACATGTCACCCCCCGACAAGCCTTATGTTGGTACCGGGGTGCTGAGCCCGGCTAGCCAGCACTAGAAGCCACAGCCCGAGACACTAGTGACATGTCACCCCCCGACCAGCCTTATGTTGGTACCGGGGTGCTGAGCCCAGCTAGCCAGCACTACAAGACACAGCCCGAGACACTAGTGACATGTCACCCCCCGACCAGCCTTATGTTGGTACCGGGGTGCTGAGCCCGGCTAGCCAGCACTACAAGACACAGCCCGAGACACTAGTGACATGTCACCCCCCGACCAGCCTTATGTTGGTACCGGGGTGCTGAGCCCGGCTAGCCAGCACTACAAGACACAGCCCGAGACACTAGTGACATGTCACCCCCCGACCAGCCTTATGTTGGTACCGGGGTGCTGAGCCCGGCTAGCCAGCACTACAAGACACAGCCCGAGACACTAGTGACATGTCTCCCCCCGACCAGCCTTATGTTGGTACCGGGGTGCTGAGCCCGGCTAGCCAGCACTACAAGACACAGCCCGAGACACTAGTGACATGTCACCCCCCGACCAGCCTTATGTTGGTACCGGGGTGCTGAGCCCAGCTAGCCAGCACTACAAGACACAGCCCGAGACACTAGTGACATGTCTCCCCCCGACCAGCCTTATGTTGGTACCGGGGTGCTGAGCCCGGCTAGCCAGCACTACAAGACACAGCCCGAGACACTAGTGACATGTCACCCCCCGACAAGCCTTATGTTGGTACCGGGGTGCTGAGCACAGCTAGCCAGCACTACAAGACACAGCCCGAGACACTAGTGACATGTCACCCCCCGACAAGCCTTATGTTGGTACCGGGGTGCTGAGCCCGGCTAGCCAGCACTACAAGACACAGCCCGAGACACTAGTGACATGTCACCCCCCGACCAGCCTTATGTTGGTACCGGGGTGCTGAGCCCGGCTAGCCAGCACTACAAGACACAGCCCGAGACACTAGTGACATGTCACCCCCTGACCAGCCTTATGTTGGAACCGGGGTGCTGAGCCCGGCTAGCCAGCACTACAAGACACAGCCCGAGACACTAGTGACATGTCACCCCCCGACCAGCCTTATGTTGGTACCGGGGTGCTGAGCCCGGCTAGCCAGCACTACAAGACACAGCCCGAGACACTAGTGACATGTCACCCCCCGACCAGCCTTATCTTGGTACCGGGGTGCTGAGCCCGGCTAGCCAGCACTACAAGACACAGCCCGAGACACTAGTGACTTGTCACCCCCCGACCAGCCTTATGTTGGTACCGGGGTGCTGAGCCCAGCTAGTCAGCACTACAAGACACAGCCCGAGACACTAGTGACATGTCACCCCCCGACCAGCCTTATGTTGGTACCGGGGTGCTGAGCCCGGCTAGCCAGCACTACAAGACACAGCCCGAGACACTAGTGACATGTCACCCCCCGACCAGCCTTATGTTGGTACCGGGGTGCTGAGCCCGGCTAGCCAGCACTACAAGACACAGCCCGAGACACTAGTGACATGTCACCCCCCGACATGCCTTATGTTGGTACCGGGGTGCTGAGCCCGGCTAGCCAGCACAACAAGACACAGCCCGAGACACTAGTGACATGTCACCCCCCGACCAGCCTTATGTTGGTACCGGGGTGCTGAGCCCGGCTAGCCAGCACTACAAGACACAGCCCGAGACACTAGTGACATGTCACCCCCCGACCAGCCTTATGTTGGTACCGGGGTGCTGAGCACAGCTAGCCAGCACTACAAGACACAGCCCGAGACACTAGTGACATGTCACCCCCCGACAAGCCTTATGTTGGTACCGGGGTGCTGAGCCCAGCAAGCCAGCACTACAAGACACAGCCCGAGACACTAGTGACATGTCACCCCCCGACCAGCCTTATGTTGGTACCGGGGTGCTGAGCCCAGCTAGCCAGCACTACAAGACACAGCCCGAGACACTAGTGACATGTCACCCCCCGACCAGCCTTATGTTGGTACCGGGGTGCTGAGCCCGGCTAGCCAGCACTACAAGACACAGCCCGAGACACTAGCGACATGTCACCCCCCGACCAGCCTTATGTTGGTACCGGGGTGCTGAGCCCGGCTAGCCAGCACTACAAGACACAGCCCGAGACACTAGTGACATGTCACCCCCCGACCAGCCTTATGTTGGTACCGGGGTGCTGAGCCCAGCTAGCCAGCACTACAAGACACAGCCCGAGACACTAGTGACATGTCACCCCCCGACAAGCCTTATGTTGGTACCGGGGTGCTGAGCCCAGCTAGCCAGCACTACAAGACACAGCCCGAGACACTAGTGACATGTCACCCCCCGACCAGCCTTATGTTGGTACCGGGGTGCTGAGCCCAGCTAGCCATTACTACAAGACACAGCCCGAGACACTAGTGACATGTCACCCCCCGACAAGCCTTATGTTGGTACCGGGGTGCTGAGCCCAGCTAGCCAGCACTACAAGACACAGCCCGAGACACTAGTGACATGTCACCCCCCGACAAGCCTTATGTTGGTACCGGGGTGCTGAGCCCGGCTAGCCAGCACTACAAGACACAGCCCGAGACACTAGTGACATGTCACCCCCCGACCAGACTTATGTTGGTACCGGGGACCTGAGCCCGGCTAGCTAGCACTACAAGACACAGCCCGAGACACTAGTGACATGTCACCCCCCGACCAGCCTTATGTTGGTACCGGGGTGCTGAGCCCGGCTAGCCAGCACTACAAGACACAGCCCGAGACACTAGTGACATGTCACCCCCCGACCAGACTTATGTTGGAACCGGGGTGCTGAGCCCAGCTAGCCAGCACTACAAGACACAGCCCGAGACACTAGTGACATGTCACCCCCCGACAAGCCTTATGTTGGTACCGGGGTGCTGAGCCCGGCTAGCCAGCACTACAAGACACAGCCCGAGACACTAGTGACATGTCACCCCCCGACCAGCCTTATGTTGGTACCGGGGTGCTGAGCCCGGCTAGCCAGCACTACAAGACACAGCCCGAGACACTAGTGACATGTCACCCCCCGACCAGCCTTATGTTGGTACCGGGGTGCTGAGCCCGGCTAGCCAGCACTACAAGACACAGCCCGAGACACTAGTGACATGTCACCCCCCGACCAGCCTTATGTTGGTACCGGGGTGCTGAGCCCGGCTAGCCAGCACTACAAGACACAGCCCGAGACACTAGTGACATGTCACCCCCCGACCAGCCTTGTGTTGGTACCGGGGTGCTGAGCCCGGCTAGCCAGCACTACAAGACACAGCCCGAGACACTAGTGACATGTCACCCCCCGACCAGCCTTATGTTGGTACCGGGGTGCTGAGCCCGGCTAGCCAGCACTACAAGACACAGCCCGAGACACTAGTGACATGTCACCCCCCGACCAGCCTTATGTTGGTACCGGGGTGCTGAGCCCAGCTAGCCAGCACTACAAGACACAGCCCGAGACACTAGTGACATGTCACCCCCCGACCAGCCTTATGTTGGAACCGGGGTGCTGAGCCCGGCTAGCCAGCACCACAAGACACAGCCCGAGACACTAGTGACATGTCACCCCCCGACCAGCCTTATGTTGGTACCGGGGTGCTGAGCCCGGCTAGCTAGCACTACAAGACACAGCCCGAGACACTAGTGACATGTCACCCCCCGACCAGCCTTATGTTGGTACCGGGGTGCTGAGCCCAGCTAGCCAGCACTACAAGACACAGCCCGAGACACTAGTGACATGTCACCCCCCGACCAGCCTTATGTTGGTACCGGGGTGCTGAGCCCAGCTAGCCAGCACTACAAGACACAGCCCGAGACACTAGTGACATGTCACCCCCCGACCAGCCTTATGTTGGTACCGGGGTGCTGAGCCCGGCTAGCCAGCACTACAAGACACAGCCCGAGACACTAGTAACATGTCACCCCCCGACCAGCCTTATGTTGGTACCGGGGTGCTGAGCCCGGCTAGCCAGCACTACAAGACACAGCCCGAGACACTAGTGACATGTCACCCCCCGACCAGCCTTATGTTGGTACCGGGGTGCTGAGCCCGGCTAGCCAGCACTACAAGACACAGCCCGAGACACTAGTGACATGTCACCCCCCGACCAGACTTATGTTGGTACCGGGGTGCTGAGCACAGCTAGCCAGCACTACAAGACACAGCCCGAGACACTAGTGACATGTAACCCCCCGACCAGCCTTATGTTGGTACCGGGGTGCTGAGCCCGGCTAGCCAGCACTACAAGACACAGCCCGAGACACTAGTGACATGTCACCCCCCGACCAGCCTTATGTTGGTACCGGGGTGCTGAGCCCGGCTAGCCAGCACTAGAAGACACAGCCCGAGACACTAGTGACATGTCACCCCCCGACCAGCCTTATGTTGGTACCGGGGTGCTGAGCCCAGCTAGCCAGCACTACAAGACACAGCCCGAGACACTAGTGACATGTCACCCCCCGACCAGCCTTATGTTGGTACCGGGGTGCTGAGCCCGGCTAGCCAGCACTACAAGACACAGCCCGAGACACTAGTGACATGTCACCCCCCGACAAGCCTTATGTTGGTACCGGGGTGCTGAGCCCAGCTAGCCAGCACTACAAGACACAGCCCGAGACACTAGTGACATGTCACCCCCCGACCAGCCTTATGTTGGTACCGGGGTGCTGAGCCCGGCTAGCCAGCACTAGAAGACACAGCCCGAGACACTAGTGACATGTCACCCCCCGACCAGCCTTATGTTGGTACCGGGGTGCTGAGCCCAGCTAGCCAGCACTACAAGACACAGCCCGAGACACTAGTGACATGTCACCCCCCGACCAGCCTTATGTTGGTACCGGGGTGCTGAGCCCAGCTAGCCAGCACTACAAGACACAGCCCGAGACACTAGTGACATGTCACCCCCCGACCAGCCTTATGTTGGTACCGGGGTGCTGAGCCCAGCTAGCCAGCACTACAAGACACAGCCCGAGACACTAGTGACATGTCACCCCCCGACCAGCCTTATGTTGGTACCGGGGTGCTGAGCCCGGCTAGCCAGCACTACAAGACACAGCCCGAGACACTAGTGACATGTCACCCCCCGACCAGCCTTATGTTGGTACCGGGGTGCTGAGCCCGGCTAGCCAGCACTACAAGACACAGCCCGAGACACTAGTGACATGTCACCCCCCGACCAGCCTTATGTTGGTACCGGGGTGCTGAGCCCAGCTAGCCAGCACTACAAGACACAGCCCGAGACACTAGTGACATGTCACCCCCCGACCAGCCTTATGTTGGTACCGGGGTGCTGAGCCCAGCTAGCCAGCACTACAAGACACAGCCCGAGACACTAGTGACATGTCACCCCCCGACCAGCCTTATGTTGGTACCGGGGTGCTGAGCCCGGCTAGCCAGCACTACAAGACACAGCCCGAGACACTAGTGACATGTCACCCCCCGACCAGCCTTATGTTGGTACCGGGCTGCTGAGCCCAGCTAGCCAGCACTACAAGACACAGCCCGAGACACTAGTGACATGTCACCCCCCGACAAGCCTTATGTTGGTACCGGGGTGCTGAGCCCGGCTAGCCAGCACTACAAGACACAGCCCGAGACACTAGTGACATGTCACCCCCCGACCAGCCTTATGTTGGTACCGGGGTGCTGAGCCCAGCTAGCCAGCACTACAACAAGGAGCAGCCCGAGACACTAGTGACATGTCACCCCCCGACCAGCCTTATGTTGGTACCGGGGTGCTGAGCCCAGCTAGCCAGCACTACAAGACACAGCCCGAGACACTAGTGACATGTCACCCCCCGACCAGCCTTATGTTGGTACCGGGGTGCTTAGCCCGGCTAGCCAGCACTAGAAGCCACAGCCCGAGACACTAGTGACATGTCACCCCCCGACCAGCCTTATGTTGGTACCGGGGTGCTGAGCCCAGCTAGCCAGCACTACAAGACACAGCCCGAGACACTAGTGACATGTCACCCCCCGACCAGCCTTATGTTGGTACCGGGGTGCTGAGCCCAGCTAGCCAGCACTACAAGACACAGCCCGAGACACTAGTGACATGTCACCCCCCGACCAGCCTTATGTTGGTACCGGGGTGCTGAGCCCAGCTAGCCAGCACTACAAGACACAGCCCGAGACACTAGTGACATGTCACCCCCCGACCAGCCTTATGTTGGAACCGGGGTGCTGAGCCCGGCTAGCCAGCACTACAAGACACAGCCCGAGACACTAGTGACATGTCACCCCCCGACCAGCCTTATGTTGGTACCGGGGTGCTGAGCCCAGCTAGCCAGCACTACAAGACACAGCCCGAGACACTAGTGACATGTCACCCCCCGACCAGCCTTATGTTGGTACCGGGGTGCTGAGCCCAGCTAGCCAGCACTACAAGACACAGCCCGAGACACTAGTGACATGTCACCCCCCGACCAGCCTTATGTTGGTACCGGGGTGCTGAGCCCGGCTAGCCAGCACTACAAGACACAGCCCGAGACACTAGTGACATGTCACCCCCCGACCAGCCTTATGTTGGTACCGGGGTGCTGAGCCCAGCTAGCCAGCACTACAAGACACAGCCCGAGACACTAGTGACATGTCACCCCCCGACCAGCCTTATGTTGGTACCGGGGTGCTGAGCCCAGCTAGCCAGCACTACAAGACACAGCCCGAGACACTAGTGACATGTCACCCCCCGACCAGCCTTATGTTGGTACCGGGGTGCTGAGCCCAGCTAGCCAGCACTACAAGACACAGCCCGAGACACTAGTGACATGTCACCCCCCGACCAGCCTTATGTTGGTACCGGGGTGCTGAGCCCAGCTAGCCAGCACTACAAGACACAGCCCGAGACACTAGTGACATGTCACCCCCCGACCAGCCTTATGTTGGTACCGGGGTGCTGAGCCCGGCTAGCCAGCACTACAAGACACAGCCCGAGACACTAGTGACATGTCTCCCCCCGACCAGACTTATGTTGGTACCGGGGTGCTGAGCCCGGCTAGCCAGCACTACAAGACACAGCCCGAGACACTAGTGACATGTCACCCCCCGACCAGCCTTATGTTGGTACCGGGGTGCTGAGCCCAGCTAGCCAGCACTACAAGCCACAGCCCGAGACACTAGTGACATGTCACCCCCCGACCAGCCTTATGTTGGTACCGGGGTGCTGAGCCCGGCTAGCCAGCACTACAAGACACAGCCCGAGACACTAGTGACATGTCACCCCCCGACCAGACTTATGTTGGTACCGGGGTGCTGAGCCCGGCTAGCCAGCACTACAAGACACAGCCCGAGACACTAGTGACATGTCACCCCCCGACCAGCCTTATGTTGGTACCGGGGTGCTGAGCCCAGCTAGCCAGCACTACAAGACACAGCCCGAGACACTAGTGACATGTCACCCCCCGACCAGCCGTATGTTGGTACCGGGGTGCTGAGCCCGGCTAGCCAGCACTACAAGACACAGCCCGAGACACTAGTGACATGTCACCCCCCGACCAGCCTTATGTTGGTACCGGGGTGCTGAGCCCGGCTAGCCAGCACTACAAGACACAGCCCGAGACACTAGTGACATGTCACCCCCCGACCAGCCTTATGTTGGTACCGGGGTGCTGAGCCCAGCTAGCCAGCACTACAAGACACAGCCCGAGACACTAGTGACATGTCACCCCCCGACCAGCCTTATGTTGGTACCGGGGTGCTGAGCCCAGCTAGCCAGCACTACAAGACACAGCCCGAGACACTAGTGACATGTCACCCCCCGACCAGCCTTATGTTGGTACCGGGGTGCTGAGCCCAGCTAGCCAGCACTACAAGACACAGCCCGAGACACTAGTGACATGTCACCCCCCGACCAGCCTTATGTTGGTACCGGGGTGCTGAGCCCGGCTAGCCAGCACTACAAGACACAGCCCGAGACACTAGTGACATGTCACCCCCCGACCAGCCTTATGTTGGTACCGGGGTGCTGAGCCCGGCTAGCCAGCACTACAACAAGGAGCAGCCCGAGACACTAGTGACATGTCACCCCCCGACCAGCCTTATGTTGGTACCGGGGTGCTGAGCCCAGCTAGCCAGCACTACAACAAGGAGCAGCCCGAGACACTAGTGACATGTCACCCCCCGACCAGCCTTATGTTGGTACCGGGGTGCTGAGCCCAGCTAGCCAGCACTACAAGACACAGCCCGAGACACTAGTGACATGTCACCCCCCGACCAGCCTTATGTTGGTACCGGGGTGCTGAGCCCAGCTAGCCAGCACTACAAGACACAGCCCGAGACACTAGTGACATGTCACCCCCCGACCAGCCTTATGTTGGTACCGGGGTGCTGAGCCCGGCTAGCCAGCACTACAAGACACAGCCCGAGACACTAGTGACATGTCACCCCCCGACCAGCCTTATGTTGGTACCGGGGTGCTGAGCCCAGCTAGCCAGCACTACAAGACACAGCCCGAGACACTAGTGACATGTCACCCCCCGACCAGCCTTATGTTGGTACCGGGGTGCTGAGCCCGGCTAGCCAGCACTACAAGACACAGCCCGAGACACTAGTGACATGTCACCCCCCGACCAGACTTATGTTGGTACCGGGGTGCTGAGCCCGGCTAGCCAGCACTACAAGACACAGCCCGAGACACTAGTGACATGTCACCCCCCGACCAGCCGTATGTTGGTACCGGGGTGCTGAGCCCGGATAGCCAGCACTACAAGACACAGCCCGAGACACTAGTGACATGTCACCCCCCGACCAGCCTTATGTTGGTACCGGGGTGCTGAGCCCGGCTAGCCAGCACTACAAGACACAGCCCGAGACACTAGTGACATGTCACCCCCCGACCAGCCTTATGTTGGTACCGGGGTGCTGAGCCCAGCTAGCCAGCACTACAAGACACAGCCCGAGACACTAGTGACATGTCACCCCCCGACCAGCCTTATGTTGGTACCGGGGTGCTGAGCCCAGCTAGCCAGCACTAGAAGCCACAGCCCGAGACACTAGTGACATGTCACCCCCCGACCAGCCTTATGTTGGTACCGGGGTGCTGAGCCCAGCTAGCCAGCACTACAAGACACAGCCCGAGACACTAGTGACATGTCACCCCCCGACCAGCCTTATGTTGGTACCGGGGTGCTGAGCCCGGCTAGCCAGCACTACAAGACACAGCCCGAGACACTAGTGACATGTCACCCCCCGACCAGCCTTATGTTGGTACCGGGGTGCTGAGCCCAGCTAGCCAGCACTACAACAAGGAGCAGCCCGAGACACTAGTGACATGTCACCCCCCGACCAGCCTTATGTTGGTACCGGGGTGCTGAGCCCAGCTAGCCAGCACTACAAGACACAGCCCGAGACACTAGTGACATGTCACCCCCCGACCAGCCTTATGTTGGTACCGGGGTGCTGAGCCCAGCTAGCCAGCACTACAAGACACAGCCCGAGACACTAGTGACATGTCACCCCCCGACCAGCCTTATGTTGGTACCGGGGTGCTGAGCCCGGCTAGCCAGCACTACAAGACACAGCCCGAGACACTAGTGACATGTCACCCCCCGACCAGCCTTATGTTGGTACCGGGGTGCTGAGCCCGGCTAGCCAGCACTACAAGACACAGCCCGAGACACTAGTGACATGTCACCCCCCGACCAGCCTTATGTTGGTACCGGGGTGCTGAGCCCGGCTAGCCAGCACTACAAGACACAGCCCGAGACACTAGTGACATGTCACCCCCCGACCAGCCTTATGTTGGTACCGGGGTGCTGAGCCCAGCTAGCCAGCACTACAAGACACAGCCCGAGACACTAGTGACATGTCACCCCCCGACCAGCCTTATGTTGGTACCGGGGTGCTGAGCCCGGCTAGCCAGCACTACAACAAGGAGCAGCCCGAGACACTAGTGACATGTCACCCCCCGACCAGCCTTATGTTGGTACCGGGGTGCTGAGCCCAGCTAGCCAGCACTACAAGACACAGCCCGAGACACTAGTGACATGTCACCCCCCGACCAGCCTTATGTTGGTACCGGGGTGCTGAGCCCGGCTAGCCAGCACTACAAGACACAGCCCGAGACACTAGTGACATGTCACCCCCCGACCAGCCTTATGTTGGTACCGGGGTGCTGAGCCCAGCTAGCCAGCACTACAACAAGGAGCAGCCCGAGACACTAGTGACATGTCACCCCCCGACCAGCCTTATGTTGGTACCGGGGTGCTGAGCCCAGCTAGCCAGCACTACAAGACACAGCCCGAGACACTAGTGACATGTCACCCCCCGACCAGCCTTATGTTGGTACCGGGGTGCTGAGCCCGGCTAGCCAGCACTACAAGACACAGCCCGAGACACTAGTGACATGTCACCCCCCCGACCAGCCTTATGTTGGTACCGGGGTGCTGAGCCCAGCTAGCCAGCACTACAAGACACAGCCCGAGACACTAGTGACATGTCACCCCCCGACCAGCCTTATGTTGGTACCGGGGTGCTGAGCCCGGCTAGCCAGCACTACAAGACACAGCCCGAGACACTAGTGACATGTCACCCCCCGACCAGCCTTATGTTGGTACCGGGGTGCTGAGCCCGGCTAGCCAGCACTACAAGACACAGCCCGAGACACTAGTGACATGTCACCCCCCGACCAGCCTTATGTTGGTACCGGGGTGCTGAGCCCAGCTAGCCAGCACTACAAGACACAGCCCGAGACACTAGTGACATGTCACCCCCCGACCAGCCTTATGTTGGTACCGGGGTGCTGAGCCCGGCTAGCCAGCACTACAAGACACAGCCCGAGACACTAGTGACATGTCACCCCCCGACCAGCCTTATGTTGGTACCGGGGTGCTGAGCCCGGCTAGCCAGCACTACAAGACACAGCCCGAGACACTAGTGACATGTCACCCCCCGACCAGCCTTATGTTGGTACCGGGGTGCTGAGCTCGGCTAGCCAGCACTACAAGACACAGCCCGAGACACTAGTGACATGTCACCCCCCGACCAGCCTTATGTTGGTACCGGGGTGCTGAGCCCGGCTAGCCAGCACTACAAGACACAGCCCGAGACACTAGTGACATGTCACCCCCCGACCAGCCTTATGTTGGTACCGGGGTGCTGAGCCCGGCTAGCCAGCACTACAAGACACAGCCCGAGACACTAGTGACATGTCACCCCCCGACCAGCCTTATGTTGGTACCGGGGTGCTGAGCTCGGCTAGCCAGCACTACAAGACACAGCCCGAGACACTAGTGACATGTCACCCCCCGACCAGCCTTATGTTGGTACCGGGGTGCTGAGCCCGGCTAGCCAGCACTACAACAAGGAGCAGCCCGAGACACTAGTGACATGTCACCCCCCGACCAGCCTTATGTTGGTACCGGGGTGCTGAGCCCAGCTAGCCAGCACTACAAGACACAGCCCGAGACACTAGTGACATGTCACCCCCCGACCAGCCTTATGTTGGTACCGGGGTGCTGAGCCCGGCTAGCCAGCACTACAAGACACAGCCCGAGACACTAGTGACATGTCACCCCCCGACCAGCCTTATGTTGGTACCGGGGTGCTGAGCCCAGCTAGCCAGCACTACAACAAGGAGCAGCCCGAGACACTAGTGACATGTCACCCCCCGACCAGCCTTATGTTGGTACCGGGGTGCTGAGCCCAGCTAGCCAGCACTACAAGACACAGCCCGAGACACTAGTGACATGTCACCCCCCGACCAGCCTTATGTTGGTACCGGGGTGCTGAGCCCGGCTAGCCAGCACTACAAGACACAGCCCGAGACACTAGTGACATGTCACCCCCCGACCAGCCTTATGTTGGTACCGGGGTGCTGAGCCCAGCTAGCCAGCACTACAAGACACAGCCCGAGACACTAGTGACATGTCACCCCCCGACCAGCCTTATGTTGGTACCGGGGTGCTGAGCCCGGCTAGCCAGCACTACAAGACACAGCCCGAGACACTAGTGACATGTCACCCCCCGACCAGCCTTATGTTGGTACCGGGGTGCTGAGCCCAGCTAGCCAGCACTACAAGACACAGCCCGAGACACTAGTGACATGTCACCCCCCGACCAGCCTTATGTTGGTACCGGGCTGCTGAGCCCAGCTAGCCAGCACTACAAGACACAGCCCGAGACACTAGTGACATGTCACCCCCCGACCAGCCTTATGTTGGTACCGGGGTGCTGAGCCCAGCTAGCCAGCACTACAAGACACAGCCCGAGACACTAGTGACATGTCACCCCCCGACCAGCCTTATGTTGGTACCGGGGTGCTGAGCCCAGCTAGCCAGCACTACAAGACACAGCCCGAGACACTAGTGACATGTCACCCCCCGACCAGCCTTATGTTGGTACCGGGGTGCTGAGCCCGGCTAGCCAGCACTACAAGACACAGCCCGAGACACTAGTGACATGTCACCCCCCGACCAGACTTATGTTGGTACCGGGGTGCTGAGCACAGCTAGCCAGCACTACAAGACACAGCCCGAGACACTAGTGACATGTCACCCCCCGACCAGACTTATGTTGGTACCGGGGTGCTGAGCACAGCTAGCCAGCACTACAAGACACAGCCCGAGACACTAGTGACATGTCACCCCCCGACCAGACTTATGTTGGTACCGGGGTGCTGAGCCCAGCTAGCCAGCACTACAAGACACAGCCCGAGACACTAGTGACATGTCACCCCCCGACCAGCCTTATGTTGGTACCGGGGTGCTGAGCCCAGCTAGCCAGCACTACAAGACACAGCCCGAGACACTAGTGACATGTCACCCCCCGACCAGCCTTATGTTGGTACCGGGGTGCTGAGCCCAGCTAGCCAGCACTACAAGACACAGCCCGAGACACAAGTGACATGTCACCCCCCGACCAGCCTTATGTTGGTACCGGGGTGCTGAGCCCAGCTAGCCAGCACTACAAGACACAGCCCGAGACACTAGTGACATGTCACCCCCCGACCAGCCTTATGTTGGTACCGGGGTGCTGAGCCCAGCTAGCCAGCACTACAAGACACAGCCCGAGACACTAGTGACATGTCACCCCCCGACCAGCCTTATGTTGGTACCGGGGTGCTGAGCCCAGCTAGCCAGCACTACAAGACACAGCCCGAGACACTAGTGACATGTCACCCCCCGACCAGCCTTATGTTGGTACCGGGGTGCTGAGCCCGGCTAGCCAGCACTACAAGACACAGCCCGAGACACTAGTGACATGTCACCCCCCGACCAGCCTTATGTTGGTACCGGGGTGCTGAGCCCAGCTAGCCAGCACTACAAGACACAGCCCGAGACACTAGTGACATGTCACCCCCCGACCAGCCTTATGTTGGTACCGGGGTGCTGAGCCCGGCTAGCCAGCACTACAAGACACAGCCCGAGACACTAGTGACATGTCACCCCCCGACCAGCCTTATGTTGGTACCGGGGTGCTGAGCCCAGCTAGCCAGCACTACAAGACACAGCCCGAGACACTAGTGACATGTCACCCCCCGACCAGCCTTATGTTGGTACCGGGGTGCTGAGCCCAGCTAGTCAGCACTACAAGACACAGCCCGAGACACTAGTGACATGTCACCCCCCGACCAGCCTTATGTTGGTATCGGGGTGCTGAGCCCAGCTAGCCAGCACTACAACAAGGAGCAGCCCGAGACACTAGTGACATGTCACCCCCCGACCAGCCTTATGTTGGTACCGGGGTGCTGAGCCCAGCTAGCCAGCACTACAAGACACAGCCCGAGACACTAGTGACATGTCACCCCCCGACCAGCCTTATGTTGGTACCGGGGTGCTGAGCCCGGCTAGCCAGCACTACAAGACACAGCCCGAGACACTAGTGACATGTCACCCCCCGACCAGCCTTATGTTGGTACCGGGGTGCTGAGCCCGGCTAGCCAGCACTACAAGACACAGCCCGAGACACTAGTGACATGTCAGCCCCCGACCAGCCTTATGTTGGTACCGGGGTGCTGAGCCCAGCTAGCCAGCACTACAACAAGGAGCAGCCCGAGACACTAGTGACATGTCACCCCCCGACCAGCCTTATGTTGGTACCGGGGTGCTGAGCCCAGCTAGCCAGCACTACAAGACACAGCCCGAGACACTAGTGACATGTCAGCCCCCGACCAGCCTTATGTTGGTACCGGGGTGCTGAGCCCGGCTAGCCAGCACTACAAGACACAGCCCGAGACACTAGTGACATGTCACCCCCCGACCAGCCTTATGTTGGTACCGGGGTGCTGAGCCCAGCTAGCCAGCACTACAAGACACAGCCCGAGACACTAGTGACATGTCACCCCCCGACCAGCCTTATGTTGGTACCGGGGTGCTGAGCCCAGCTAGCCAGCACTACAAGACACAGCCCGAGACACTAGTGACATGTCACCCCCCGACCAGCCTTATGTTGGTACCGGGGTGCTGAGCCCGGCTAGCCAGCACTACAAGACACAGCCCGAGACACTAGTGACATGTCACCCCCCGACAAGCCTTATGTTGGTACCGGGGTGCTGAGCCCAGCTAGCCAGCACTACAAGACACAGCCCGAGACACTAGTGACATGTCACCCCCCGACAAGCCTTATGTTGGTACCGGGGTGCTGAGCCCGGCTAGCCAGCACTACAAGACACAGCCCGAGACACTAGTGACATGTCACCCCCCGACCAGCCTTATGCTGGTACCGGGGTGCTGAGCCCGGCTAGCCAGCACTACAAGACACAGCCCGAGACACTAGTGACATGTCACCCCCCGACCAGCCTTATGTTGGTACCGGGGTGCTGAGCCCGGCTAGCCAGCACTACAAGACACAGCCCGAGACACTAGTGACATGTCACCCCCCGACCAGCCTTATGTTGGTACCGGGGTGCTGAGCCCGGCTAGCCAGCACTACAAGACACAGCCCGAGACACTAGTGACATGTCACCCCCCGACCAGCCTTATGTTGGTACCGGGGTGCTGAGCCCGGCTAGCCAGCACTACAACAAGGAGCAGCCCGAGACACTAGTGACATGTCAGCCCCCGACCAGCCTTATGTTGGTACCGGGGTGCTGAGCCCGGCTAGCCAGCACTACAAGACACAGCCCGAGACACTAGTGACATGTCACCCCCCGACCAGCCTTATGTTGGTACCGGGGTGCTGAGCCCAGCTAGCCAGCACTACAAGACACAGCCCGAGACACTAGTGACATGTCACCCCCCGACCAGCCTTATGTTGGTACCGGGGTGCTGAGCCCAGCTAGCCAGCACTACAAGACACAGCCCGAGACACTAGTGACATGTCAGCCCCCGACCAGCCTTATGTTGGTACCGGGGTGCTGATGCCGGCTAGCCAGCACTACAAGACACAGCCCGAGACACTAGTGACATGTCACCCCCCGACCAGCCTTATGTTGGTACCGGGGTGCTGAGCCCGGCTAGCCAGCACTACAAGACACAGCCCGAGACACTAGTGACATGTCACCCCCCGACCAGCCTTATGTTGGTACCGGGGTGCTGAGCCCAGCTAGCCAGCACTACAAGACACAGCCCGAGACACTAGTGACATGTCACCCCCCGACCAGCCTTATGTTGGTACCGGGGTGCTGAGCCCGGCTATCCAGCACTACAAGACACAGCCCGAGACACTAGTGACATGTCACCCCCCGACCAGCCTTATGTTGGTACCGGGGTGCTGAGCCCAGCTAGCCAGCACTACAAGACACAGCCCGAGACACTAGTGACATGTCACCCCCCGACCAGCCTTATGTTGGTACCGGGGTGCTGAGCCCAGCTAGCCAGCACTACAAGACACAGCCCGAGACACTAGTGACATGTCACCCCCCGACCAGCCTTATGTTGGTACCGGGGTGCTGAGCCCGGCTAGCCAGCACTACAAGACACAGCCCGAGACACTAGTGACATGTCACCCCCCGACCAGCCTTATGTTGGTACCGGGGTGCTGAGCCCAGCTAGCCAGCACTACAAGACACAGCCCGAGACACTAGTGACATGTCACCCCCCGACCAGCCTTATGTTGGTACCGGGGTGCTGAGCCCAGCTAGCCAGCACTACAAGACACAGCCCGAGACACTAGTGACATGTCACCCCCCGACCAGCCTTATGTTGGTACCGGGGTGCTGAGCCCGGCTAGCCAGCACTACAAGACACAGCCCGAGACACTAGTGACATGTCACCCCCCGACAAGCCTTATGTTGGTACCGGGGTGCTGAGCCCAGCTAGCCAGCACTACAAGACACAGCCCGAGACACTAGTGACATGTCACCCCCCGACAAGCCTTATGTTGGTACCGGGGTGCTGAGCCCGGCTAGCCAGCACTACAAGACACAGCCCGAGACACTAGTGACATGTCACCCCCCGACCAGCCTTATGTTGGTACCGGGGTGCTGAGCCCGGCTAGCCAGCACTACAAGACACAGCCCGAGACACTAGTGACATGTCACCCCCCGACCAGCCTTATCTTGGTACCGGGGTGCTGAGCCCGGCTAGCCAGCACTACAAGACACAGCCCGAGACACTAGTGACATGTAACCCCCCGACCAGCCTTATGTTGGTACCGGGGTGCTGAGCCCAGCTAGCCAGCACTACAAGACACAGCCCGAGACACTAGTGACATGTCACCCCCCGACCAGCCTTATGTTGGTACCGGGGTGCTGAGCCCAGCTAGCCAGCACTACAAGACACAGCCCGAGACACTAGTGACATGTCACCCCCCGACCAGCCTTATGTTGGTACCGGGGTGCTGAGCCCAGCTAGCCAGCACTACAAGACACAGCCCGAGACACTAGTGACATGTCACCCCCCGACCAGCCTTATGTTGGTACCGGGGTGCTGAGCCCGGCTAGCCAGCACTACAAGACACAGCCCGAGACACAAGTGACATGTCACCCCCCGACCAGCCTTATGTTGGTACCGGGGTGCTGAGCCCAGCTAGCCAGCACTACAAGACACAGCCCGAGACATTAGTGACATGTCACCCCCCGACCAGCCTTATGTTGGTACCGGGGTGCTGAGCCCAGCTAGCCAGCACTACAAGACACAGCCCGAGACACTAGTGACATGTCACCCCCCGACCAGCCTTATGTTGGTACCGGGGTGCTGAGCCCGGCTAGCCAGCACTACAAGACACAGCCCGAGACACTAGTGACATGTCACCCCCCGACCAGCCTTATGTTGGTACCGGGGTGCTGAGCCCGGCTAGCCAGCACTACAAGACACAGCCCGAGACACTAGTGACATGTCACCCCCCGACCAGCCTTATGTTGGTACCGGGGTGCTGAGCCCAGCTAGCCAGCACTACAAGACACAGCCCGAGACACTAGTGACATGTCACCCCCCGACAAGCCTTATGTTGGTACCGGGGTGCTGAGCCCAGCTAGCCAGCACTACAAGACACAGCCCGAGACACTAGTGACATGTCACCCCCCGACAAGCCTTATGTTGGTACCGGGGTGCTGAGCCCAGCTAGCCAGCACTACAAGACACAGCCCGAGACACTAGTGACATGTCACCCCCCGACCAGCCTTATGTTGGTACCGGGGTGCTGAGCCCAGCTAGCCAGCACTACAAGACACAGCCCGAGACACTAGTGACATGTCACCCCCCGACAAGCCTTATGTTGGTACCGGGGTGCTGAGCCCGGCTAGCCAGCACTACAAGACACAGCCCGAGACACAAGTGACATGTCACCCCCCGACAAGCCTTATGTTGGTACCGGGGTGCTGAGCCCAGCTAGCCAGCACTACAAGACACAGCCCGAGACACTAGTGACATGTCACCCCCCGACCAGCCTTATGTTGGTACCGTGGTGCTGAGCCCAGCTAGCCAGCACTACAAGACACAGCCCGAGACACTAGTGACATGTCACCCCCCGACCAGCCTTATGTTGGTACCGGGGTGCTGAGCCCAGCTAGCCAGCACTACAAGACACATCCCGAGACACTAGTGACATGTCACCCCCCGACCAGCCTTATGTTGGTACCGGGGTGCTGAGCCCGGCTAGCCAGCACTACAAGACACAGCCCGAGACACTAGTGACATGTCACCCCCCGACCAGCCTTATGTTGGTACCGGGGTGCTGAGCCCGGCTAGCCAGCACTACAAGACACAGCCCGAGACACTAGTGACATGTCACCCCCCGACCAGCCTTATGTTGGTACCGGGGTGCTGAGCCCAGCTAGCCAGCACTACAAGACACAGCCCGAGACACTAGTGACATGTCACCCCCCGACCAGACTTATGTTGGTACCGGGGTGCTGAGCCCGGCTAGCCAGCACTACAAGACACAGCCCGAGACACTAGTGACATGTCACCCCCCGACCAGACTTATGTTGGTACCGGGGTGCTGAGCCCGGCTAGCCAGCACTAGAAGCCACAGCCCGAGACACTAGTGACATGTCTCCCCCCGACCAGCCTTATGTTGGTACCGGGGTGCTGAGCCCAGCTAGCCAGCACTACAAGACACAGCCCGAGACACTAGTGACATGTCACCCCCCGACCAGCCTTATGTTGGTACCGGGGTGCTGAGCCCGGCTAGCCAGCACTACAAGACACAGCCCGAGACACTAGTGACATGTCACCCCCCGACCAGCCTTATGTTGGTACCGGGGTGCTGAGCCCAGCTAGCCAGCACTACAAGACACAGCCCGAGACACTAGTGACATGTCACCCCCCGACCAGACTTATGTTGGTACCGGGGTGCTGAGCCCGGCTAGCCAGCACTACAAGACACAGCCCGAGACACTAGTGACATGTCACCCCCCGACCAGCCTTATGTTGGTACCGGGGTGCTGAGCCCAGCTAGCCAGCACTACAAGACACAGCCCGAGACACTAGTGACATGTCACCCCCCCGACCAGCCTTATGTTGGTACCGGGGTGCTGAGCCCGGCTAGCCAGCACTACAAGACACAGCCCGAGACACTAGTGACATGTCACCCCCCGACAAGCCTTATGTTGGTACCGGGGTGCTGAGCCCAGCTAGCCAGCACTACAAGACACAGCCCGAGACACTAGTGACATGTCACCCCCCGACAAGCCTTATGTTGGTACCGGGGTGCTAAGCCCAGCTAGCCAGCACTACAAGACACAGCCCGAGACACTAGTGACATGTCACCCCCCGACCAGCCTTATGTTGGTACCGGGGTGCTGAGCCCAGCTAGCCAGCACTACAACAAGGAGCAGCCCGAGACACTAGTGACATGTCACCCCCCGACCAGCCTTATGTTGGTACCGGGGTGCTGAGCCCGGCTAGCCAGCACTACAAGACACAGCCCGAGACACTAGTGACATGTCACGCCCCGACCAGCCTTATGTTGGTACCGGGGTGCTGAGCCCAGCTAGCCAGCACTACAAGACACAGCCCGAGACACTAGTGACATGTCACCCCCCGACCAGCCTTATGTTGGTACCGGGGTGCTGAGCCCGGCTAGCCAGCACTACAAGACACAGCCCGAGACACTTGTGACATGTCACCCCCCCGACCAGCCTTATGTTGGTACCGGGGTGCTGAGCCCAGCTAGCCAGCACTACAAGACACAGCCCGAGACACAAGTGACATGTCACCCCCCGACCAGCCTTATGTTGGTACCGGGGTGCTGAGCCCAGCTAGCCAGCACTACAAGACACAGCCCGAGACACTAGTGACATGTCACCCCCCCGACCAGCCTTATGTTGGTACCGGGGTGCTGAGCCCGGCTAGCCAGCACTACAAGACACAGCCCGAGACACAAGTGACATGTCACCCCCCGACCAGCCTTATGTTGGTACCGGGGTGCTGAGCCCGGCTAGCCAGCACTACAAGACACAGCCCGAGACACTAGTGACATGTCACCCCCCGACCAGCCTTATGTTGGTACCGGGGTGCTGAGCCCGGCTAGCCAGCACTACAAGACACAGCCCGAGACACAAGAGACATGTCACCCCCCGACCAGCCTTATGTTGGTACCGGGGTGCTGAGCCCGGCTAGCCAGCACTACAAGACACAGCCCGAGACACTAGTGACATGTCACCCCCCGACCAGCCTTATGTTGGTACCGGGGTGCTGAGCCCAGCTAGCCAGCACTACAAGACACAGCCCGAGACACTAGTGACATGTCACCCCCCGACCAGCCTTATGTTGGTACCGGGGTGCTGAGCCCAGCTAGCCAGCACTACAAGACACAGCCCGAGACACTAGTGACATGTCACCCCCCGACCAGCCTTATGTTGGTACCGGGGTGCTGAGCCCGGCTAGCCAGCACTACAAGACACAGCCCGAGACACTAGTGACATGTCACCCCCCGACCAGCCTTATGTTGGTACCGGGGTGCTGAGCCCGGCTAGCCAGCACTACAAGACACAGCCCGAGACACTAGTGACATGTCACCCCCCGACCAGCCTTATGTTGGTACCGGGGTGCTGAGCCCGGCTAGCCAGCACTAGAAGCCACAGCCCGAGACACTAGTGACATGTCACCCCCCGACAAGCCTTATGTTGGTACCGGGGTGCTGAGCCCGGCTAGCCAGCACTACAAGACACAGCCCAAAACACTAGTGACATGTCACCCCCCGACCAGCCTTATGTTGGTACCGGGGTGCTGAGCCCGGCTAGCCAGCACTACAAGACACAGCCCGAGACACTAGTGACATGTCACCCCCCGACCAGCCTTATGTTGGTACTCGGGTGCTGAGCCCAGGTAGCCAGCACTACAAGACACAGCCCGAGACACTAGTGACATGTCACCCCCCGACCAGCCTTATGTTAATACCGGGGTGCTGAGCCCGGCTAGCCAGCACTACAAGACACAGCCCGAGACACTAGTGACATGTCACCCCCCGACCAGCCTTATGTTGGTACCGGGGTGCTGAGCCCAGCTAGCCAGCACTACAAGACACAGCCCGAGACACTAGTGACATGTCACCCCCCGACAAGCCTTATGTTGGTACCGGGGTGCTGAGCCCAGCTAGCCAGCACTACAAGACACAGCCCGAGACACTAGTGACATGTCACCCCCCGACCAGCCTTATGTTGGTACCGGGGTGCTGAGCCCAGCTAGCCAGCACTACAAGACACAGCCCGAGACACTAGTGACATGTCACCCCCCGACCAGCCTTATGTTGGTACCGTGGTGCTGAGCCCGGCTAGCCAGCACTAGAAGCCACAGCCCGAGACACTAGTGACATGTCACCCCCCGACAAGCCTTATGTTGGTACCGTGGTGCTGAGCCCGGCTAGCCAGCACTAGAAGCCACAGCCCGAGACACTAGTGACATGTCACCCCCCGACCAGCCTTATGTTGGTACCGGGGTGCTGAGCCCAGCTAGCCAGCACTACAAGACACAGCCCGAGACACTAGTGACATGTCACCCCCCGACCAGCCTTATGTTGGTACCGGGGTGCTGAGCCCAGCTAGCCAGCACTACAAGACACAGCCCGAGACACTAGTGACATGTCACCCCCCGACCAGCCTTATGTTGGTACCGGGGTGCTGAGCCCGGCTAGCCAGCACTACAAGACACAGCCCGAGACACTAGTGACATGTCACCCCCCGACCAGCCTTATGTTGGTACCGGGGTGCTGAGCCCAGCTAGCCAGCACTACAAGACACAGCCCGAGACACTAGTGACATGTCACCCCCCGACCAGCCTTATGTTGGTACCGGGGTGCTGAGCCCGGCTAGCCAGCACTACAAGACACAGCCCGAGACACTAGTGACATGTCTCCCCCCGACCAGCCTTATGTTGGTACCGGGGTGCTGAGCCCGGCTAGCCAGCACTACAAGACACAGCCCGAGACACTAGTGACATGTCACCCCCCGACCAGCCTTATGTTGGTACCGGGGTGCTGAGCCCAGCTAGCCAGCACTACAAGACACAGCCCGAGACACTAGTGACATGTCTCCCCCCGACCAGCCTTATGTTGGTACCGGGGTGCTGAGCCCGGCTAGCCAGCACTACAAGACACAGCCCGAGACACTAGTGACATGTCACCCCCCGACAAGCCTTATGTTGGTACCGGGGTGCTGAGCACAGCTAGCCAGCACTACAAGACACAGCCCGAGACACTAGTGACATGTCACCCCCCGACAAGCCTTATGTTGGTACCGGGGTGCTGAGCCCGGCTAGCCAGCACTACAAGACACAGCCCGAGACACTAGTGACATGTCACCCCCCGACCAGCCTTATGTTGGTACCGGGGTGCTGAGCCCGGCTAGCCAGCACTACAAGACACAGCCCGAGACACTAGTGACATGTCACCCCCCGACCAGCCTTATGTTGGTACCGGGGTGCTGAGCCCGGCTAGCCAGCACTACAAGACACAGCCCGAGACACTAGTGACATGTCACCCCCCGACCAGCCTTATGTTGGTACCGGGGTGCTGAGCCCGGCTAGCCAGCACTACAAGACACAGCCCGAGACACTAGTGACATGTCACCCCCCGACATGCCTTATGTTGGTACCGGGGTGCTGAGCCCGGCTAGCCAGCACAACAAGACACAGCCCGAGACACTAGTGACATGTCACCCCCCGACCAGCCTTATGTTGGTACCGGGGTGCTGAGCCCGGCTAGCCAGCACTACAAGACACAGCCCGAGACACTAGTGACATGTCACCCCCCGACCAGCCTTATGTTGGTACCGGGGTGCTGAGCACAGCTAGCCAGCACTACAAGACACAGCCCGAGACACTAGTGACATGTCACCCCCCGACAAGCCTTATGTTGGTACCGGGGTGCTGAGCCCAGCAAGCCAGCACTACAAGACACAGCCCGAGACACTAGTGACATGTCACCCCCCGACCAGCCTTATGTTGGTACCGGGGTGCTGAGCCCAGCTAGCCAGCACTACAAGACACAGCCCGAGACACTAGTGACATGTCACCCCCCGACCAGCCTTATGTTGGTACCGGGGTGCTGAGCCCGGCTAGCCAGCACTACAAGACACAGCCCGAGACACTAGCGACATGTCACCCCCCGACCAGCCTTATGTTGGTACCGGGGTGCTGAGCCCGGCTAGCCAGCACTACAAGACACAGCCCGAGACACTAGTGACATGTCACCCCCCGACCAGCCTTATGTTGGTACCGGGGTGCTGAGCCCAGCTAGCCAGCACTACAAGACACAGCCCGAGACACTAGTGACATGTCACCCCCCGACAAGCCTTATGTTGGTACCGGGGTGCTGAGCCCAGCTAGCCAGCACTACAAGACACAGCCCGAGACACTAGTGACATGTCACCCCCCGACCAGCCTTATGTTGGTACCGGGGTGCTGAGCCCAGCTAGCCATTACTACAAGACACAGCCCGAGACACTAGTGACATGTCACCCCCCGACAAGCCTTATGTTGGTACCGGGGTGCTGAGCCCAGCTAGCCAGCACTACAAGACACAGCCCGAGACACTAGTGACATGTCACCCCCCGACAAGCCTTATGTTGGTACCGGGGTGCTGAGCCCGGCTAGCCAGCACTACAAGACACAGCCCGAGACACTAGTGACATGTCACCCCCCGACCAGACTTATGTTGGTACCGGGGACCTGAGCCCGGCTAGCTAGCACTACAAGACACAGCCCGAGACACTAGTGACATGTCACCCCCCGACCAGCCTTATGTTGGTACCGGGGTGCTGAGCCCGGCTAGCCAGCACTACAAGACACAGCCCGAGACACTAGTGACATGTCACCCCCCGACCAGACTTATGTTGGAACCGGGGTGCTGAGCCCAGCTAGCCAGCACTACAAGACACAGCCCGAGACACTAGTGACATGTCACCCCCCGACCAGCCTTATGTTGGTACCGGGGTGCTGAGCCCGGCTAGCCAGCACTACAAGACACAGCCCGAGACACTAGTGACATGTCACCCCCCGACAAGCCTTATGTTGGTACCGGGGTGCTGAGCCCGGCTAGCCAGCACTACAAGACACAGCCCGAGACACTAGTGACATGTCACCCCCCGACCAGCCTTATGTTGGTACCGGGGTGCTGAGCCCGGCTAGCCAGCACTACAAGACACAGCCCGAGACACTAGTGACATGTCACCCCCCGACAAGCCTTATGTTGGTACCGGGGTGCTGAGCCCGGCTAGCCAGCACTACAAGACACAGCCCGAGACACTAGTGACATGTCACCCCCCGACAAGCCTTATGTTGGTACCGGGGTGCTGAGCCCGGCTAGCCAGCACTACAAGACACAGCCCGAGACACTAGTGACATGTCACCCCCCGACCAGCCTTATGTTGGTACCGGGGTGCTGAGCCCGGCTAGCCAGCACTACAAGACACAGCCCGAGACACTAGTGACATGTCACCCCCCGACCAGCCTTATGTTGGTACCGGGGTGCTGAGCCCGGCTAGCCAGCACTACAAGACACAGCCCGAGACACTAGTGACATGTCACCCCCCGACCAGCCTTATGTTGGTACCGGGGTGCTGAGCCCGGCTAGCCAGCACTACAAGACACAGCCCGAGACACTAGTGACATGTCACCCCCCGACCAGCCTTGTGTTGGTACCGGGGTGCTGAGCCCGGCTAGCCAGCACTACAAGACACAGCCCGAGACACTAGTGACATGTCACCCCCCGACCAGCCTTATGTTGGTACCGGGGTGCTGAGCCCGGCTAGCCAGCACTACAAGACACAGCCCGAGACACTAGTGACATGTCACCCCCCGACCAGCCTTATGTTGGTACCGGGGTGCTGAGCCCAGCTAGCCAGCACTACAAGACACAGCCCGAGACACTAGTGACATGTCACCCCCCGACCAGCCTTATGTTGGAACCGGGGTGCTGAGCCCGGCTAGCCAGCACCACAAGACACAGCCCGAGACACTAGTGACATGTCACCCCCCGACCAGCCTTATGTTGGTACCGGGGTGCTGAGCCCGGCTAGCTAGCACTACAAGACACAGCCCGAGACACTAGTGACATGTCACCCCCCGACCAGCCTTATGTTGGTACCGGGGTGCTGAGCCCAGCTAGCCAGCACTACAAGACACAGCCCGAGACACTAGTGACATGTCACCCCCCGACCAGCCTTATGTTGGTACCGGGGTGCTGAGCCCAGCTAGCCAGCACTACAAGACACAGCCCGAGACACTAGTGACATGTCACCCCCCGACCAGCCTTATGTTGGTACCGGGGTGCTGAGCCCGGCTAGCCAGCACTACAAGACACAGCCCGAGACACTAGTAACATGTCACCCCCCGACCAGCCTTATGTTGGTACCGGGGTGCTGAGCCCGGCTAGCCAGCACTACAAGACACAGCCCGAGACACTAGTGACATGTCACCCCCCGACCAGCCTTATGTTGGTACCGGGGTGCTGAGCCCGGCTAGCCAGCACTACAAGACACAGCCCGAGACACTAGTGACATGTCACCCCCCGACCAGACTTATGTTGGTACCGGGGTGCTGAGCACAGCTAGCCAGCACTACAAGACACAGCCCGAGACACTAGTGACATGTAACCCCCCGACCAGCCTTATGTTGGTACCGGGGTGCTGAGCCCGGCTAGCCAGCACTACAAGACACAGCCCGAGACACTAGTGACATGTCACCCCCCGACCAGCCTTATGTTGGTACCGGGGTGCTGAGCCCGGCTAGCCAGCACTAGAAGACACAGCCCGAGACACTAGTGACATGTCACCCCCCGACCAGCCTTATGTTGGTACCGGGGTGCTGAGCCCAGCTAGCCAGCACTACAAGACACAGCCCGAGACACTAGTGACATGTCACCCCCCGACCAGCCTTATGTTGGTACCGGGGTGCTGAGCCCGGCTAGCCAGCACTACAAGACACAGCCCGAGACACTAGTGACATGTCACCCCCCGACAAGCCTTATGTTGGTACCGGGGTGCTGAGCCCAGCTAGCCAGCACTACAAGACACAGCCCGAGACACTAGTGACATGTCACCCCCCGACCAGCCTTATGTTGGTACCGGGGTGCTGAGCCCGGCTAGCCAGCACTAGAAGACACAGCCCGAGACACTAGTGACATGTCACCCCCCGACCAGCCTTATGTTGGTACCGGGGTGCTGAGCCCAGCTAGCCAGCACTACAAGACACAGCCCGAGACACTAGTGACATGTCACCCCCCGACCAGCCTTATGTTGGTACCGGGGTGCTGAGCCCAGCTAGCCAGCACTACAAGACACAGCCCGAGACACTAGTGACATGTCACCCCCCGACCAGCCTTATGTTGGTACCGGGGTGCTGAGCCCAGCTAGCCAGCACTACAAGACACAGCCCGAGACACTAGTGACATGTCACCCCCCGACCAGCCTTATGTTGGTACCGGGGTGCTGAGCCCGGCTAGCCAGCACTACAAGACACAGCCCGAGACACTAGTGACATGTCACCCCCCGACCAGCCTTATGTTGGTACCGGGGTGCTGAGCCCGGCTAGCCAGCACTACAAGACACAGCCCGAGACACTAGTGACATGTCACCCCCCGACCAGCCTTATGTTGGTACCGGGGTGCTGAGCCCAGCTAGCCAGCACTACAAGACACAGCCCGAGACACTAGTGACATGTCACCCCCCGACCAGCCTTATGTTGGTACCGGGGTGCTGAGCCCAGCTAGCCAGCACTACAAGACACAGCCCGAGACACTAGTGACATGTCACCCCCCGACCAGCCTTATGTTGGTACCGGGGTGCTGAGCCCGGCTAGCCAGCACTACAAGACACAGCCCGAGACACTAGTGACATGTCACCCCCCGACCAGCCTTATGTTGGTACCGGGCTGCTGAGCCCAGCTAGCCAGCACTACAAGACACAGCCCGAGACACTAGTGACATGTCACCCCCCGACAAGCCTTATGTTGGTACCGGGGTGCTGAGCCCGGCTAGCCAGCACTACAAGACACAGCCCGAGACACTAGTGACATGTCACCCCCCGACCAGCCTTATGTTGGTACCGGGGTGCTGAGCCCAGCTAGCCAGCACTACAACAAGGAGCAGCCCGAGACACTAGTGACATGTCACCCCCCGACCAGCCTTATGTTGGTACCGGGGTGCTGAGCCCAGCTAGCCAGCACTACAAGACACAGCCCGAGACACTAGTGACATGTCACCCCCCGACCAGCCTTATGTTGGTACCGGGGTGCTTAGCCCGGCTAGCCAGCACTAGAAGCCACAGCCCGAGACACTAGTGACATGTCACCCCCCGACCAGCCTTATGTTGGTACCGGGGTGCTGAGCCCAGCTAGCCAGCACTACAAGACACAGCCCGAGACACTAGTGACATGTCACCCCCCGACCAGCCTTATGTTGGTACCGGGGTGCTGAGCCCAGCTAGCCAGCACTACAAGACACAGCCCGAGACACTAGTGACATGTCACCCCCCGACCAGCCTTATGTTGGTACCGGGGTGCTGAGCCCAGCTAGCCAGCACTACAAGACACAGCCCGAGACACTAGTGACATGTCACCCCCCGACCAGCCTTATGTTGGAACCGGGGTGCTGAGCCCGGCTAGCCAGCACTACAAGACACAGCCCGAGACACTAGTGACATGTCACCCCCCGACCAGCCTTATGTTGGTACCGGGGTGCTGAGCCCAGCTAGCCAGCACTACAAGACACAGCCCGAGACACTAGTGACATGTCACCCCCCGACCAGCCTTATGTTGGTACCGGGGTGCTGAGCCCAGCTAGCCAGCACTACAAGACACAGCCCGAGACACTAGTGACATGTCACCCCCCGACCAGCCTTATGTTGGTACCGGGGTGCTGAGCCCGGCTAGCCAGCACTACAAGACACAGCCCGAGACACTAGTGACATGTCACCCCCCGACCAGCCTTATGTTGGTACCGGGGTGCTGAGCCCAGCTAGCCAGCACTACAAGACACAGCCCGAGACACTAGTGACATGTCACCCCCCGACCAGCCTTATGTTGGTACCGGGGTGCTGAGCCCAGCTAGCCAGCACTACAAGACACAGCCCGAGACACTAGTGACATGTCACCCCCCGACCAGCCTTATGTTGGTACCGGGGTGCTGAGCCCAGCTAGCCAGCACTACAAGACACAGCCCGAGACACTAGTGACATGTCACCCCCCGACCAGCCTTATGTTGGTACCGGGGTGCTGAGCCCGGCTAGCCAGCACTACAAGACACAGCCCGAGACACTAGTGACATGTCTCCCCCCGACCAGACTTATGTTGGTACCGGGGTGCTGAGCCCGGCTAGCCAGCACTACAAGACACAGCCCGAGACACTAGTGACATGTCACCCCCCGACCAGCCTTATGTTGGTACCGGGGTGCTGAGCCCAGCTAGCCAGCACTACAAGCCACAGCCCGAGACACTAGTGACATGTCACCCCCCGACCAGCCTTATGTTGGTACCGGGGTGCTGAGCCCAGCTAGCCAGCACTACAAGACACAGCCCGAGACACTAGTGACATGTCACCCCCCGACCAGCCTTATGTTGGTACCGGGGTGCTGAGCCCAGCTAGCCAGCACTACAAGACACAGCCCGAGACACTAGTGACATGTCACCCCCCGACCAGCCGTATGTTGGTACCGGGGTGCTGAGCCCGGCTAGCCAGCACTACAAGACACAGCCCGAGACACTAGTGACATGTCACCCCCCGACCAGCCTTATGTTGGTACCGGGGTGCTGAGCCCGGCTAGCCAGCACTACAAGACACAGCCCGAGACACTAGTGACATGTCACCCCCCGACCAGCCTTATGTTGGTACCGGGGTGCTGAGCCCAGCTAGCCAGCACTACAAGACACAGCCCGAGACACTAGTGACATGTCACCCCCCGACCAGCCTTATGTTGGTACCGGGGTGCTGAGCCCAGCTAGCCAGCACTACAAGACACAGCCCGAGACACTAGTGACATGTCACCCCCCGACCAGCCTTATGTTGGTACCGGGGTGCTGAGCCCAGCTAGCCAGCACTACAAGACACAGCCCGAGACACTAGTGACATGTCACCCCCCGACCAGCCTTATGTTGGTACCGGGGTGCTGAGCCCGGCTAGCCAGCACTACAAGACACAGCCCGAGACACTAGTGACATGTCACCCCCCGACCAGCCTTATGTTGGTACCGGGGTGCTGAGCCCGGCTAGCCAGCACTACAACAAGGAGCAGCCCGAGACACTAGTGACATGTCACCCCCCGACCAGCCTTATGTTGGTACCGGGGTGCTGAGCCCAGCTAGCCAGCACTACAACAAGGAGCAGCCCGAGACACTAGTGACATGTCACCCCCCGACCAGCCTTATGTTGGTACCGGGGTGCTGAGCCCAGCTAGCCAGCACTACAAGACACAGCCCGAGACACTAGTGACATGTCACCCCCCGACCAGCCTTATGTTGGTACCGGGGTGCTGAGCCCAGCTAGCCAGCACTACAAGACACAGCCCGAGACACTAGTGACATGTCACCCCCCGACCAGCCTTATGTTGGTACCGGGGTGCTGAGCCCGGCTAGCCAGCACTACAAGACACAGCCCGAGACACTAGTGACATGTCACCCCCCGACCAGCCTTATGTTGGTACCGGGGTGCTGAGCCCAGCTAGCCAGCACTACAAGACACAGCCCGAGACACTAGTGACATGTCACCCCCCGACCAGCCTTATGTTGGTACCGGGGTGCTGAGCCCGGCTAGCCAGCACTACAAGACACAGCCCGAGACACTAGTGACATGTCACCCCCCGACCAGACTTATGTTGGTACCGGGGTGCTGAGCCCGGCTAGCCAGCACTACAAGACACAGCCCGAGACACTAGTGACATGTCACCCCCCGACCAGCCGTATGTTGGTACCGGGGTGCTGAGCCCGGATAGCCAGCACTACAAGACACAGCCCGAGACACTAGTGACATGTCACCCCCCGACCAGCCTTATGTTGGTACCGGGGTGCTGAGCCCGGCTAGCCAGCACTACAAGACACAGCCCGAGACACTAGTGACATGTCACCCCCCGACCAGCCTTATGTTGGTACCGGGGTGCTGAGCCCGGCTAGCCAGCACTACAAGACACAGCCCGAGACACTAGTGACATGTCACCCCCCGACCAGCCTTATGTTGGTACCGGGGTGCTGAGCCCAGCTAGCCAGCACTACAAGACACAGCCCGAGACACTAGTGACATGTCACCCCCCGACCAGCCTTATGTTGGTACCGGGGTGCTGAGCCCAGCTAGCCAGCACTAGAAGCCACAGCCCGAGACACTAGTGACATGTCACCCCCCGACCAGCCTTATGTTGGTACCGGGGTGCTGAGCCCAGCTAGCCAGCACTACAAGACACAGCCCGAGACACTAGTGACATGTCACCCCCCGACCAGCCTTATGTTGGTACCGGGGTGCTGAGCCCGGCTAGCCAGCACTACAAGACACAGCCCGAGACACTAGTGACATGTCACCCCCCGACCAGCCTTATGTTGGTACCGGGGTGCTGAGCCCAGCTAGCCAGCACTACAAGACACAGCCCGAGACACTAGTGACATGTCACCCCCCGACCAGCCTTATGTTGGTACCGGGGTGCTGAGCCCAGCTAGCCAGCACTACAAGACACAGCCCGAGACACTAGTGACATGTCACCCCCCGACCAGCCTTATGTTGGTACCGGGGTGCTGAGCCCAGCTAGCCAGCACTACAAGACACAGCCCGAGACACTAGTGACATGTCACCCCCCGACCAGCCTTATGTTGGTACCGGGGTGCTGAGCCCAGCTAGCCAGCACTACAAGACACAGCCCGAGACACTAGTGACATGTCACCCCCCGACCAGCCTTATGTTGGTACCGGGGTGCTGAGCCCAGCTAGCCAGCACTACAACAAGGAGCAGCCCGAGACACTAGTGACATGTCACCCCCCGACCAGCCTTATGTTGGTACCGGGGTGCTGAGCCCGGCTAGCCAGCACTACAAGACACAGCCCGAGACACTAGTGACATGTCACCCCCCGACCAGCCTTATGTTGGTACCGGGGTGCTGAGCCCAGCTAGCCAGCACTACAACAAGGAGCAGCCCGAGACACTAGTGACATGTCACCCCCCGACCAGCCTTATGTTGGTACCGGGGTGCTGAGCCCGGCTAGCCAGCACTACAAGACACAGCCCGAGACACTAGTGACATGTCACCCCCCGACCAGCCTTATGTTGGTACCGGGGTGCTGAGCCCGGCTAGCCAGCACTACAAGACACAGCCCGAGACACTAGTGACATGTCACCCCCCGACCAGCCTTATGTTGGTACCGGGGTGCTGAGCCCAGCTAGCCAGCACTACAAGACACAGCCCGAGACACTAGTGACATGTCACCCCCCGACCAGCCTTATGTTGGTACCGGGGTGCTGAGCCCGGCTAGCCAGCACTACAACAAGGAGCAGCCCGAGACACTAGTGACATGTCACCCCCCGACCAGCCTTATGTTGGTACCGGGGTGCTGAGCCCAGCTAGCCAGCACTACAACAAGGAGCAGCCCGAGACACTAGTGACATGTCACCCCCCGACCAGCCTTATGTTGGTACCGGGGTGCTGAGCCCAGCTAGCCAGCACTACAACAAGGAGCAGCCCGAGACACTAGTGACATGTCACCCCCCGACCAGCCTTATGTTGGTACCGGGGTGCTGAGCCCAGCTAGCCAGCACTACAAGACACAGCCCGAGACACTAGTGACATGTCACCCCCCGACCAGCCTTATGTTGGTACCGGGGTGCTGAGCCCAGCTAGCCAGCACTACAACAAGGAGCAGCCCGAGACACTAGTGACATGTCACCCCCCGACCAGCCTTATGTTGGTACCGGGGTGCTGAGCCCAGCTAGCCAGCACTACAAGACACAGCCCGAGACACTAGTGACATGTCACCCCCCGACCAGCCTTATGTTGGTACCGGGGTGCTGAGCCCAGCTAGCCAGCACTACAAGACACAGCCCGAGACACTAGTGACATGTCACCCCCCGACCAGCCTTATGTTGGTACCGGGGTGCTGAGCCCGGCTAGCCAGCACTACAAGACACAGCCCGAGACACTAGTGACATGTCACCCCCCGACCAGACTTATGTTGGTACCGGGGTGCTGAGCACGGCTAGCCAGCACTACAAGACACAGCCCGAGACACTAGTGACATGTCACCCCCCGACCAGACTTATGTTGGTACCGGGGTGCTGAGCACAGCTAGCCAGCACTACAAGACACAGCCCGAGACACTAGTGACATGTCACCCCCCGACCAGACTTATGTTGGTACCGGGGTGCTGAGCCCAGCTAGCCAGCACTACAAGACACAGCCCGAGACACTAGTGACATGTCACCCCCCGACCAGCCTTATGTTGGTACCGGGGTGCTGAGCCCAGCTAGCCAGCACTACAAGACACAGCCCGAGACACTAGTGACATGTCACCCCCCGACCAGCCTTATGTTGGTACCGGGGTGCTGAGCCCAGCTAGCCAGCACTACAAGACACAGCCCGAGACACAAGTGACATGTCACCCCCCGACCAGCCTTATGTTGGTACCGGGGTGCTGAGCCCAGCTAGCCAGCACTACAAGACACAGCCCGAGACACTAGTGACATGTCACCCCCCGACCAGCCTTATGTTGGTACCGGGGTGCTGAGCCCAGCTAGCCAGCACTACAAGACACAGCCCGAGACACTAGTGACATGTCACCCCCCGACCAGCCTTATGTTGGTACCGGGGTGCTGAGCCCAGCTAGCCAGCACTACAAGACACAGCCCGAGACACTAGTGACATGTCACCCCCCGACCAGCCTTATGTTGGTACCGGGGTGCTGAGCCCGGCTAGCCAGCACTACAAGACACAGCCCGAGACACTAGTGACATGTCACCCCCCGACCAGCCTTATGTTGGTACCGGGGTGCTGAGCCCAGCTAGCCAGCACTACAAGACACAGCCCGAGACACTAGTGACATGTCACCCCCCGACCAGCCTTATGTTGGTACCGGGGTGCTGAGCCCGGCTAGCCAGCACTACAAGACACAGCCCGAGACACTAGTGACATGTCACCCCCCGACCAGCCTTATGTTGGTACCGGGGTGCTGAGCCCAGCTAGCCAGCACTACAAGACACAGCCCGAGACACTAGTGACATGTCACCCCCCGACCAGCCTTATGTTGGTACCGGGGTGCTGAGCCCAGCTAGTCAGCACTACAAGACACAGCCCGAGACACTAGTGACATGTCACCCCCCGACCAGCCTTATGTTGGTACCGGGGTGCTGAGCCCAGCTAGCCAGCACAACAAGACACAGCCCGAGACACTAGTGACATGTCACCCCCCGACCAGCCTTATGTTGGTACCGGGGTGCTGAGCCCGGCTAGCCAGCACTACAAGACACAGCCCGAGACACTAGTGACATGTCACCCCCCGACCAGCCTTATGTTGGTACCGGGGTGCTGAGCCCGGCTAGCCAGCACTACAAGACACAGCCCGAGACACTAGTGACATGTCACCCCCCGACCAGCCTTATGTTGGTACCGGGGTGCTGAGCCCGGCTAGCCAGCACTACAACAAGGAGCAGCCCGAGACACTAGTGACATGTCACCCCCCGACCAGCCTTATGTTGGTACCGGGGTGCTGAGCCCGGCTAGCCAGCACTACAAGACACAGCCCGAGACACTAGTGACATGTCACCCCCCGACCAGCCTTATGTTGGTACCGGGCTGCTGAGCCCAGCTAGCCAGCACTACAAGACACAGCCCGAGACACTAGTGACATGTCACCCCCCGACAAGCCTTATGTTGGTACCGGGGTGCTGAGCCCGGCTAGCCAGCACTACAAGACACAGCCCGAGACACTAGTGACATGTCACCCCCCGACCAGCCTTATGTTGGTACCGGGGTGCTGAGCCCGGCTAGCCAGCACTACAACAAGGAGCAGCCCGAGACACTAGTGACATGTCACCCCCCGACCAGCCTTATGTTGGTACCGGGGTGCTGAGCCCAGCTAGCCAGCACTACAAGACACAGCCCGAGACACTAGTGACATGTCACCCCCCGACCAGCCTTATGTTGGTACCGGGGTGCTGAGCCCGGCTAGCCAGCACTACAAGACACAGCCCGAGACACTAGTGACATGTCACCCCCCGACCAGCCTTATGTTGGTACCGGGGTGCTGAGCCCGGCTAGCCAGCACTACAAGACACAGCCCGAGACACTAGTGACATGTCAGCCCCCGACCAGCCTTATGTTGGTACCGGGGTGCTGAGCCCAGCTAGCCAGCACTACAACAAGGAGCAGCCCGAGACACTAGTGACATGTCACCCCCCGACCAGCCTTATGTTGGTACCGGGGTGCTGAGCCCAGCTAGCCAGCACTACAAGACACAGCCCGAGACACTAGTGACATGTCACCCCCCGACCAGCCTTATGTTGGTACCGGGGTGCTGAGCCCGGCTAGCCAGCACTACAAGACACAGCCCGAGACACTAGTGACATGTCACCCCCCGACCAGCCTTATGTTGGTACCGGGGTGCTGAGCCCAGCTAGCCAGCACTACAAGACACAGCCCGAGACACTAGTGACATGTCAGCCCCCGACCAGCCTTATGTTGGTACCGGGGTGCTGAGCCCGGCTATCCAGCACTACAAGACACAGCCCGAGACACTAGTGACATGTCACCCCCCGACCAGCCTTATGTTGGTACCGGGGTGCTGAGCCCAGCTAGCCAGCACTACAAGACACAGCCCGAGACACTAGTGACATGTCACCCCCCGACCAGCCTTATGTTGGTACCGGGGTGCTGAGCCCAGCTAGCCAGCACTACAAGACACAGCCCGAGACACTAGTGACATGTCACCCCCCGACCAGCCTTATGTTGGTACCGGGGTGCTGAGCCCGGCTAGCCAGCACTACAAGACACAGCCCGAGACACTAGTGACATGTCACCCCCCGACCAGCCTTATGTTGGTACCGGGGTGCTGAGCCCAGCTAGCCAGCACTACAAGACACAGCCCGAGACACTAGTAACATGTCACCCCCCGACAAGCCTTATGTTGGTACCGGGGTGCTGAGCCCAGCTAGCCAGCACTACAAGACACAGCCCGAGACACTAGTGACATGTCACCCCCCGACAAGCCTTATGTTGGTACCGGGGTGCTGAGCCCAGCTAGCCAGCACTACAAGACACAGCCCGAGACACTAGTGACATGTCACCCCCCGACAAGCCTTATGTTGGTACCGGGGTGCTGAGCCCGGCTAGCCAGCACTACAAGACACAGCCCGAGACACTAGTGACATGTCACCCCCCGACCAGCCTTATGCTGGTACCGGGGTGCTGAGCCCGGCTAGCCAGCACTACAAGACACAGCCCGAGACACTAGTGACATGTCACCCCCCGACCAGCCTTATGTTGGTACCGGGGTGCTGAGCCCGGCTAGCCAGCACTACAAGACACAGCCCGAGACACTAGTGACATGTCACCCCCCGACCAGCCTTATGTTGGTACCGGGGTGCTGAGCCCGGCTAGCCAGCACTACAAGACACAGCCCGAGACACTAGTGACATGTCACCCCCCGACCAGCCTTATGTTGGTACCGGGGTGCTGAGCCCGGCTAGCCAGCACTACAACAAGGAGCAGCCCGAGACACTAGTGACATGTCACCCCCCGACCAGCCTTATGTTGGTACCGGGGTGCTGATGCCGGCTAGCCAGCACTACAAGACACAGCCCGAGACACTAGTGACATGTCACCCCCCGACCAGCCTTATGTTGGTACCGGGGTGCTGAGCCCAGCTAGCCAGCACTACAAGACACAGCCCGAGACACTAGTGACATGTCAGCCCCCGACCAGCCTTATGTTGGTACCGGGGTGCTGAGCCCAGCTAGCCAGCACTACAAGACACAGCCCGAGACACAAGTGACATGTCACCCCCCGACCAGCCTTATGTTGGTACCGGGGTGCTGAGCCCAGCTAGCCAGCACTACAAGACACAGCCCGAGACACAAGTGACATGTCACCCCCCGACCAGCCTTATGTTGGTACCGGGGTGCTGAGCCCGGCTAGCCAGCACTACAAGACACAGCCCGAGACACTAGTGACATGTCACCCCCCCGACCAGCCTTATGTTGGTACCGGGGTGCTGAGCCCAGCTAGCCAGCACTACAAGACACAGCCCGAGACACTAGTGACATGTCACCCCCCGACCAGACTTATGTTGGTACCGGGGTGCTGAGCCCAGCTAGCCAGCACTACAAGACACAGCCCGAGACACAAGTGACATGTCACCCCCCGACCAGCCTTATGTTGGTACCGGGGTGCTGAGCCCGGCTAGCCAGCACTACAAGACACAGCCCGAGACACTAGTGACATGTCACCCCCCGACCAGCCTTATGTTGGTACCGGGGTGCTGAGCCCAGCTAGCCAGCACTACAAGACACAGCCCGAGACACTAGTGACATGTCACCCCCCGACCAGCCTTATGTTGGTACCGGGGTGCTGAGCCCAGCTAGCCAGCACTACAAGACACAGCCCGAGACACTAGTGACATGTCACCCCCCGACCAGACTTATGTTGGTACCGGGGTGCTGAGCCCAGCTAGCCAGCACTACAAGACACAGCCCGAGACACTAGTGACATGTCACCCCCCGACAAGCCTTATGTTGGTACCGGGGTGCTGAGCCCAGCTAGCCAGCACTACAAGACACAGCCCGAGACACTAGTGACATGTCACCCCCCGACCAGACTTATGTTGGTACCGGGGTGCTGAGCCCAGCTAGCCAGCACTACAAGACACAGCCCGAGACACTAGTGACATGTCAGCCCCCGACCAGCCTTATGTTGGTACCGGGGTGCTGAGCCCAGCTAGCCAGCACTACAAGACACAGCCCGAGACACAAGTGACATGTCACCCCCCGACCAGCCTTATGTTGGTACCGGGGTGCTGAGCCCAGCTAGCCAGCACTACAAGACACAGCCCGAGACACAAGTGACATGTCACCCCCCGACCAGCCTTATGTTGGTACCGGGGTGCTGAGCCCGGCTAGCCAGCACTACAAGACACAGCCCGAGACACTAGTGACATGTCACCCCCCGACCAGCCTTATGTTGGTACCGGGGTGCTGAGCCCAGCTAGCCAGCACTACAAGACACAGCCCGAGACACTAGTGACATGTCACCCCCCGACCAGACTTATGTTGGTACCGGGGTGCTGAGCCCAGCTAGCCAGCACTACAAGACACAGCCCGAGACACAAGTGACATGTCACCCCCCGACCAGCCTTATGTTGGTACCGGGGTGCTGAGCCCGGCTAGCCAGCACTACAAGACACAGCCCGAGACACTAGTGACATGTCACCCCCCGACCAGCCTTATGTTGGTACCGGGGTGCTGAGCCCAGCTAGCCAGCACTACAAGACACAGCCCGAGACACTAGTGACATGTCACCCCCCGACCAGCCTTATGTTGGTACCGGGGTGCTGAGCCCAGCTAGCCAGCACTACAAGACACAGCCCGAGACACTAGTGACATGTCACCCCCCGACCAGACTTATGTTGGTACCGGGGTGCTGAGCCCAGCTAGCCAGCACTACAAGACACAGCCCGAGACACTAGTGACATGTCACCCCCCGACAAGCCTTATGTTGGTACCGGGGTGCTGAGCCCAGCTAGCCAGCACTACAAGACACAGCCCGAGACACTAGTGACATGTCAGCCCCCGACCAGCCTTATGTTGGTACCGGGGTGCTGAGCCCGGCTAGCCAGCACTACAAGACACAGCCCGAGACACTAGTGACATGTCACCCCCCGACCAGCCTTATGTTGGTACCGGGGTGCTGAGCCCAGCTAGCCAGCACTACAAGACACAGCCCGAGACACTAGTGACATGTCACCCCCCGACCAGCCTTATGTTGGTACCGGGGTGCTGAGCCCAGCTAGCCAGCACTACAAGACACAGCCCGAGACACTAGTGACATGTCACCCCCCGACCAGCCTTATGTTGGTACCGGGGTGCTGAGCCCGGCTAGCCAGCACTACAAGACACAGCCCGAGACACTAGTGACATGTCACCCCCCGACAAGCCTTATGTTGGTACCGGGGTGCTGAGCCCAGCTAGCCAGCACTACAAGACACAGCCCGAGACACTAGTGACATGTCACCCCCCGACAAGCCTTATGTTGGTACCGGGGTGCTGAGCCCGGCTAGCCAGCACTACAAGACACAGCCCGAGACACTAGTGACATGTCACCCCCCGACCAGCCTTATGTTGGTACCGGGGTGCTGAGCCCGGCTAGCCAGCACTACAAGACACAGCCCGAGACACTAGTGACATGTCACCCCCCGACCAGCCTTATCTTGGTACCGGGGTGCTGAGCCCGGCTAGCCAGCACTACAAGACACAGCCCGAGACACTAGTGACATGTAACCCCCCGACCAGCCTTATGTTGGTACCGGGGTGCTGAGCCCAGCTAGCCAGCACTACAAGACACAGCCCGAGACACTAGTGACATGTCACCCCCCGACCAGCCTTATGTTGGTACCGGGGTGCTGAGCCCAGCTAGCCAGCACTACAAGACACAGCCCGAGACACTAGTGACATGTCACCCCCCGACCAGCCTTATGTTGGTACCGGGGTGCTGAGCCCGGCTAGCCAGCACTACAAGACACAGCCCGAGACACAAGTGACATGTCACCCCCCGACCAGCCTTATGTTGGTACCGGGGTGCTGAGCCCAGCTAGCCAGCACTACAAGACACAGCCCGAGACATTAGTGACATGTCACCCCCCCGACCAGCCTTATGTTGGTACCGGGGTGCTGAGCCCAGCTAGCCAGCACTACAAGACACAGCCCGAGACACTAGTGACATGTCACCCCCCGACCAGCCTTATGTTGGTACCGGGGTGCTGAGCCCGGCTAGCCAGCACTACAAGACACAGCCCGAGACACTAGTGACATGTCACCCCCCGACCAGCCTTATGTTGGTACCGGGGTGCTGAGCCCGGCTAGCCAGCACTACAAGACACAGCCCGAGACACTAGTGACATGTCACCCCCCGACCAGCCTTATGTTGGTACCGGGGTGCTGAGCCCAGCTAGCCAGCACTACAAGACACAGCCCGAGACACTAGTGACATGTCACCCCCCGACCAGCCTTATGTTGGTACCGGGGTGCTGAGCCCAGCTAGCCAGCACTACAAGACACAGCCCGAGACACTAGTGACATGTCACCCCCCCGACCAGACTTATGTTGGTACCGGGGTGCTGAGCCCGGCTAGCCAGCACTACAAGACACAGCCCGAGACACTAGTGACATGTCACCCCCCGACCAGACTTATGTTGGTACCGGGGTGCTGAGCCCGGCTAGCCAGCACTAGAAGCCACAGCCCGAGACACTAGTGACATGTCTCCCCCCGACCAGCCTTATGTTGGTACCGGGGTGCTGAGCCCAGCTAGCCAGCACTACAAGACACAGCCCGAGACACTAGTGACATGTCACCCCCCGACCAGCCTTATGTTGGTACCGGGGTGCTGAGCCCAGCTAGCCAGCACTACAAGACACAGCCCGAGACACTAGTGACATGTCACCCCCCGACCAGCCTTATGTTGGTACCGGGGTGCTGAGCCCAGCTAGCCAGCACTACAAGACACAGCCCGAGACACTAGTGACATGTCACCCCCCGACCAGCCTTATGTTGGTACCGGGGTGCTGAGCCCGGCTAGCCAGCACTACAAGACACAGCCCGAGACACTAGTGACATGTCACCCCCCGACCAGCCTTATGTTGGTACCGGGGTGCTGAGCCCAGCTAGCCAGCACTACAAGACACAGCCCGAGACACTAGTGACATGTCACCCCCCGACCAGCCTTATGTTGGTACCGGGGTGCTGAGCCCGGCTAGCCAGCACTACAAGACACAGCCCGAGACACTAGTGACATGTCACCCCCCGACCAGCCTTATGTTGGTACCGGGGTGCTGAGCCCAGCTAGCCAGCACTACAAGACACAGCCCGAGACACTAGTGACATGTCACCCCCCGACAAGCCTTATGTTGGTACCGGGGTGCTGAGCCCAGCTAGCCAGCACTACAAGACACAGCCCGAGACACTAGTGACATGTCACCCCCCGACCAGCCTTATGTTGGTACCGGGGTGCTGAGCCCAGCTAGCCAGCACTACAAGACACAGCCCGAGACACTAGTGACATGTCACCCCCCGACAAGCCTTATGTTGGTACCGGGGTGCTGAGCCCGGCTAGCCAGCACTACAAGACACAGCCCGAGACACAAGTGACATGTCACCCCCCGACAAGCCTTATGTTGGTACCGGGGTGCTGAGCCCAGCTAGCCAGCACTACAAGACACAGCCCGAGACACTAGTGACATGTCACCCCCCGACCAGCCTTATGTTGGTACCGGGGTGCTGAGCCCAGCTAGCCAGCACTACAAGACACAGCCCGAGACACTAGTGACATGTCACCCCCCGACCAGCCTTATGTTGGTACCGGGGTGCTGAGCCCAGCTAGCCAGCACTACAAGACACAGCCCGAGACACTAGTGACATGTCACCCCCCCGACCAGCCTTATGTTGGTACCGGGGTGCTGAGCCCGGCTAGCCAGCACTACAAGACACAGCCCGAGACACTAGTGACATGTCACCCCCCGACCAGCCTTATGTTGGTACCGGGGTGCTGAGCCCGGCTAGCCAGCACTACAAGACACAGCCCGAGACACTAGTGACATGTCACCCCCCGACCAGCCTTATGTTGGTACCGGGGTGCTGAGCCCAGCTAGCCAGCACTACAAGACACAGCCCGAGACACTAGTGACATGTCACCCCCCGACCAGACTTATGTTGGTACCGGGGTGCTGAGCCCGGCTAGCCAGCACTACAAGACACAGCCCGAGACACTAGTGACATGTCACCCCCCCGACCAGACTTATGTTGGTACCGGGGTGCTGAGCCCGGCTAGCCAGCACTAGAAGCCACAGCCCGAGACACTAGTGACATGTCTCCCCCCGACCAGCCTTATGTTGGTACCGGGGTGCTGAGCCCAGCTAGCCAGCACTACAAGACACAGCCCGAGACACTAGTGACATGTCACCCCCCGACCAGCCTTATGTTGGTACCGGGGTGCTGAGCCCGGCTAGCCAGCACTACAAGACACAGCCCGAGACACTAGTGACATGTCACCCCCCGACCAGCCTTATGTTGGTACCGGGGTGCTGAGCCCAGCTAGCCAGCACTACAAGACACAGCCCGAGACACTAGTGACATGTCACCCCCCGACCAGACTTATGTTGGTACCGGGGTGCTGAGCCCGGCTAGCCAGCACTACAAGACACAGCCCGAGACACTAGTGACATGTCACCCCCCGACCAGCCTTATGTTGGTACCGGGGTGCTGAGCCCAGCTAGCCAGCACTACAAGACACAGCCCGAGACACTAGTGACATGTCACCCCCCGACCAGCCTTATGTTGGTACCGGGGTGCTGAGCCCGGCTAGCCAGCACTACAAGACACAGCCCGAGACACTAGTGACATGTCACCCCCCGACCAGCCTTATGTTGGTACCGGGGTGCTGAGCCCAGCTAGCCAGCACTACAAGACACAGCCCGAGACACTAGTGACATGTCACCCCCCGACAAGCCTTATGTTGGTACCGGGGTGCTAAGCCCAGCTAGCCAGCACTACAAGACACAGCCCGAGACACTAGTGACATGTCACCCCCCGACCAGCCTTATGTTGGTACCGGGGTGCTGAGCCCAGCTAGCCAGCACTACAACAAGGAGCAGCCCGAGACACTAGTGACATGTCACCCCCCGACCAGCCTTATGTTGGTACCGGGGTGCTGAGCCCGGCTAGCCAGCACTACAAGACACAGCCCGAGACACTAGTGACATGTCACGCCCCGACCAGCCTTATGTTGGTACCGGGGTGCTGAGCCCAGCTAGCCAGCACTACAAGACACAGCCCGAGACACTAGTGACATGTCACCCCCCGACCAGCCTTATGTTGGTACCGGGGTGCTGAGCCCGGCTAGCCAGCACTACAAGACACAGCCCGAGACACTAGTGACATGTCACCCCCCGACCAGCCTTATGTTGGTACCGGGGTGCTGAGCCCAGCTAGCCAGCACTACAAGACACAGCCCGAGACACAAGTGACATGTCACCCCCCGACCAGCCTTATGTTGGTACCGGGGTGCTGAGCCCAGCTAGCCAGCACTACAAGACACAGCCCGAGACACTAGTGACATGTCACCCCCCGACCAGCCTTATGTTGGTACCGGGGTGCTGAGCCCGGCTAGCCAGCACTACAAGACACAGCCCGAGACACAAGTGACATGTCACCCCCCGACCAGCCTTATGTTGGTACCGGGGTGCTGAGCCCGGCTAGCCAGCACTACAAGACACAGCCCGAGACACTAGTGACATGTCACCCCCCGACCAGCCTTATGTTGGTACCGGGGTGCTGAGCCCGGCTAGCCAGCACTACAAGACACAGCCCGAGACACAAGTGACATGTCACCCCCCGACCAGCCTTATGTTGGTACCGGGGTGCTGAGCCCGGCTAGCCAGCACTACAAGACACAGCCCGAGACACTAGTGACATGTCACCCCCCGACCAGCCTTATGTTGGTACCGGGGTGCTGAGCCCAGCTAGCCAGCACTACAAGACACAGCCCGAGACACTAGTGACATGTCACCCCCCGACCAGCCTTATGTTGGTACCGGGGTGCTGAGCCCAGCTAGCCAGCACTACAAGACACAGCCCGAGACACTAGTGACATGTCACCCCCCGACCAGCCTTATGTTGGTACCGGGGTGCTGAGCCCGGCTAGCCAGCACTACAAGACACAGCCCGAGACACTAGTGACATGTCACCCCCCGACCAGCCTTATGTTGGTACCGGGGTGCTGAGCCCGGCTAGCCAGCACTACAAGACACAGCCCGAGACACTAGTGACATGTCACCCCCCGACCAGCCTTATGTTGGTACCGGGGTGCTGAGCCCGGCTAGCCAGCACTAGAAGCCACAGCCCGAGACACTAGTGACATGTCACCCCCCGACAAGCCTTATGTTGGTACCGGGGTGCTGAGCCCGGCTAGCCAGCACTACAAGACACAGCCCAAAACACTAGTGACATGTCACCCCCCGACCAGCCTTATGTTGGTACCGGGGTGCTGAGCCCGGCTAGCCAGCACTACAAGACACAGCCCGAGACACTAGTGACATGTCACCCCCCGACCAGCCTTATGTTGGTACCGGGGTGCTGAGCCCAGGTAGCCAGCACTACAAGACACAGCCCGAGACACTAGTGACATGTCACCCCCCGACCAGCCTTATGTAAATACCGGGGTGCTGAGCCCGGCTAGCCAGCACTACAAGACACAGCCCGAGACACTAGTGACATGTCACCCCCCGACCAGCCTTATGTTGGTACCGGGGTGCTGAGCCCAGCTAGCCAGCACTACAAGACACAGCCCGAGACACTAGTGACATGTCACCCCCCGACAAGCCTTATGTTGGTACCGGGGTGCTGAGCCCAGCTAGCCAGCACTACAAGACACAGCCCGAGACACTAGTGACATGTCACCCCCCGACCAGCCTTATGTTGGTACCGGGCTGCTGAGCCCGGCTAGCCAGCACTACAAGACACAGCCCGAGACACTAGTAACATGTCACCCCCCGACCAGCCTTATGTTGGTACCGGGGTGCTGAGCCCAGCTAGCCAGCACTACAAGACACAGCCCGAGACACTAGTGACATGTCACCCCCCGACCAGCCTTATGTTGGTACCGGGGTGCTGAGCCCGGCTAGCCAGCACTACAAGACACAGCCCGAGACACTAGTGACATGTCACCCCCCGACCAGCCTTATGTTGGTACCGGGGTGCTGAGCCCAGCTAGCCAGCACTACAAGACACAGCCCGAGACACTAGTGACATGTCACCCCCCGACCAGCCTTATGTTGGTACCGGGGTGCTGAGCACAGCTAGCCAGCACTACAAGACACAGCCCGAGACACTAGTGACATGTCACCCCCCGACCAGCCTTATGTTGGTACCGGGGTGCTGAGCCCGGCTAGCCAGCACTACAAGACACAGCCCGAGACACTAGTGACATGTCACCCCCCGACCAGCCTTATGTTGGTACGGGGGTGCTGAGCACAGCTAGCCAGCACTACAAGACACAGCCCGAGACACTAGTGACATGTCACCCCCCGACCAGCCTTATGTTGGTACCGGGGTGCTGAGCCCAGCTAGCCAGCACTACAAGACACAGCCCGAGACACTAGTGACATGTCACCCCCCGACCCGACTTATGTTGGTACCGGGGACCTGAGCCCGGCTAGCCAGCACTACAAGACACAGCCCGAGACACTAGTGACATGTCACCCCCCGACCCGACTTATGTTGGTACCGGGGACCTGAGCCCGGCTAGCCAGCACTACAAGACACAGCCCGAGACACTAGTGACATGTCACCCCCCGACCAGCCTTATGTTGGTACCGGGGTGCTGAGCCCAGCTAGCCAGCACTACAAGACACAGCCCGAGACACTAGTGACATGTCACCCCCCGACCAGCCTTATGTTGGTACCGGGGTGCTGAGCCCGGCTAGCCAGCACTACAAGACACAGCCCGAGACACTAGTGACATGTCACCCCCCGACCAGCCTTATGTTGGTACCGGGGTGCTGAGCCCGGCTAGCCAGCACTACAAGACACAGCCCGAGACACTAGTGACATGTCACCCCCCGACCAGCCTTATGTTGGTACCGGGGTGCTGAGCCCAGCTAGCCAGCACTAGAAGCCACAGCCCGAGACACTAGTGACATGTCACCCCCCGACCAGCCTTATGTTGGTACCGGGGTGCTGAGCCCAGCTAGCCAGCACTACAAGACACAGCCCGAGACACTAGTGACATGTCACCCCCCGATTAGCCTTATGTTGGTACCGGGGTGCTGAGCCCGGCTAGCCAGCACTACAAGACACAGCCCGAGACACTAGTGACATGTCACCCCCCGACCAGCCTTATGTTGGTACCGGGGTGCTGAGCCCGGCTAGCCAGCACTACAAGACACAGCCCGAGACACTAGTGACATGTCACCCCCCGACCAGCCTTATGTTGGTACCGGGGTGCTGAGCCCGGCTAGCCAGCACTAGAAGCCACAGCCCGAGACACTAGTGACATGTCACCCCCCGACCAGCCTTATGTTGGTACCGGGGTGCTGAGCCCAGCTAGCCAGCACTACAAGACACAGCCCGAGACACTAGTGACATGTCACCCCCCGACCAGCCTTATGTTGGTACCGGGGTGCTGAGCCCAGCTAGCCAGCACTACAAGACACAGCCCGAGACACTAGTGACATGTCACCCCCCGACCAGCCTTATGTTGGTACCGGGGTGCTGAGCCCAGCTAGCCAGCACTACAAGACACAGCCCGAGACACTAGTGACATGTCACCCCCCGACCAGCCTTATGTTGGTACCGGGGTGCTGAGCACAGCTAGCCAGCACTACAAGACACAGCCCGAGACACTAGTGACATGTCACCCCCCGACCAGCCTTATGTTGGTACCGGGGTGCTGAGCCCAGCTAGCCAGCACTACAAGCCACAGCCCGAGACACTAGTGACATGTCACCCCCCGACCAGCCTTATGTTGGTACCGGGGTGCTGAGCCCGGCTAGCCAGCACTACAAGACACAGCCCGAGACACTAGTGACATGTCACCCCTCGACCAGCCTTATGTTGGTACCGGGGTGCTGAGCCCGGCTAGCCAGCACTAGAAGCCACAGCCCGAGACACTAGTGACATGTCACCCCCCGACCAGCCTTATGTTGGTACCGGGGTGCTGAGCCCGGCTAGCCAGCACTACAAGACACAGCCCGAGACACTAGTGACATGTCACCCCCCGACCAGCCTTATGTTGGTACCGGGGTGCTGAGCCCAGCTAGCCAGCACTACAAGACACAGCCCGAGACACTAGTGACATGTCACCCCCCGACCAGCCTTATGTTGGTACCGGGCTGCTGAGCCCGGCTAGCCAGCACTACAAGACACAGCCCGAGACACTAGTGACATGTCACCCCCCGACCAGCCTTATGTTGGTACCGGGGTGCTGAGCCCAGCTAGCCAGCACTACAAGACACAGCCCGAGACACTAGTGACATGTCACCCCCCGACCAGCCTTATGTTGGTACCGGGGTGCTGAGCCCGGCTAGCCAGCACTACAAGACACAGCCCGAGACACTAGTGACATGTCACCCCCCGACCAGCCTTATGTTGGTACCGGGGTGCTGAGCCCAGCTAGCCAGCACTACAAGACACAGCCCGAGACACTAGTGACATGTCACCCCCCGACCAGCCTTATGTTGGTACCGGGGTGCTGAGCCCGGCTAGCCAGCACTACAAGACACAGCCCGAGACACTAGTGACATGTCACCCCCCGACCAGCCTTATGTTGGTACCGGGGTGCTGAGCCCGGCTAGCCAGCACTACAAGACACAGCCCGAGACACTAGTGACATGTCACCCCCCGACCAGCCTTATGTTGGTACCGGGGTGCTGAGCCCAGCTAGCCAGCACTACAAGACACAGCCCGAGACACTAGTGACATGTCACCCCCCGACCAGCCTTATGTTGGTACCGGGGTGCTGAGCCCAGCTAGCCAGCACTACAAGACACAGCCCGAGACACTAGTAACATGTCACCCCCCGACCAGCCTTATGTTGGTACCGGGGTGCTGAGCCCAGCTAGCCAGCACTACAAGACACAGCCCGAGACACTAGTGACATGTCACCCCCCGACCAGCCTTATGTTGGTACCGGGGTGCTGAGCCCAGCTAGCCAGCACTACAAGACACAGCCCGAGACACTAGTGACATGTCACCCCCCGACCAGACTTATGTTGGTACCGGGGTGCTGAGCCCAGCTAGCCAGCACTACAAGACACAGCCCGAGACACTAGTGACATGTCACCCCCCGACCAGCCTTATGTTGGTACCGGGGTGCTGAGCCCAGCTAGCCAGCACTACAAGACACAGCCCGAGACACTAGTGACATGTCACCCCCCGACCAGCCTTATGTTGGTACCGGGGTGCTGAGCCCAGCTAGCCAGCACTACAAGACACAGCCCGAGACACTAGTGACATGTCACCCCCCGACCAGCCTTATGTTGGTACCGGGGTGCTGAGCCCAGCTAGCCAGCACTACAAGACACAGCCCGAGACACTAGTAACATGTCACCCCCCGACCAGCCTTATGTTGGTACCGGGGTGCTGAGCCCGGCTAGCCAGCACTACAAGACACAGCCCGAGACACTAGTGACATGTCACCCCCCGACCAGCCTTATGTTGGTACCGGGGTGCTGAGCACAGCTAGCCAGCACTACAAGACACAGCCCGAGACACTAGTGACATGTCACCCCCCGACCAGCCTTATGTTGGTACCGGGGTGCTGAGCCCAGCTAGCCAGCACTACAAGACACAGCCCGAGACACTAGTGACGTGTCACCCCCCGACCAGCCTTATGTTGGTACCGGGGTGCTGAGCCCGGCTAGCCAGCACTACAAGACACAGCCCGAGACACTAGCGACATGTCACCCCCCGACCAGCCTTATGTTGGTACCGGGGTGCTGAGCCCGGCTAGCCAGCACTACAAGACACAGCCCGAGACACTAGTGACATGTCACCCCCCGACCAGCCTTATGTTGGTACCGGGGTGCTGAGCCCAGCTAGCCAGCACTACAAGACACAGCCCGAGACACTAGTGACATGTCACCCCCCGACCAGCCTTATGTTGGTACCGGGGTGCTGAGCCCGGCTAGCTAGCACTACAAGACACAGCCCGAGACACTAGTGACATGTCACCCCCCGACCAGCCTTATGTTGGTACCGGGGTGCTGAGCCCAGCTAGCCAGCACTACAAGACACAGCCCGAGACACTAGTGACATGTCACCCCCCGACCAGCCTTATGTTGGTACCGGGGTGCTGAGCCCGGCTAGCCAGCACTACAAGACACAGCCCGAGACACTAGTGACATGTCACCCCCCGACCAGCCTTATGTTGGTACCGGGGTGCTGAGCCCAGCTAGCCAGCACTACAAGACACAGCCCGAGACACTAGTGACATGTCACCCCCCGACCAGCCTTATGTTGGTACCGGGGTGCTGAGCCCAGCTAGCCAGCACTACAAGACACAGCCCGAGACACTAGTGACATGTCACCCCCCGACCAGCCTTATGTTGGTACCGGGGTGCTGAGCCCAGCTAGCCAGCACTACAAGACACAGCCCGAGACACTAGTGACATGTCACCCCCCGACCAGCCTTATGTTGGTACCGGGGTGCTGAGCCCAGCTAGCCAGCACTACAAGACACAGCCCGAGACACTAGTGACATGTCACCCCCCGACCAGCCTTATGTTGGTACCGGGGTGCTGAGCCCAGCTAGCCAGCACTACAAGACACAGCCCGAGACACTAGTGACATGTCACCCCCCGACCAGCCTTATGTTGGTACCGGGGTGCTGAGCCCAGCTAGCCAGCACTACAAGACACAGCCCGAGACACTAGTGACATGTCACCCCCCGACCAGCCTTATGTTGGTACCGGGGTGCTGAGCCCGGCTAGCCAGCACTACAAGACACAGCCCGAGACACTAGTGACATGTCACCCCCCGACCAGCCTTATGTTGGTACCGGGGTGCTGAGCCCAGCTAGCCAGCACTACAAGACACAGCCCGAGACACTAGTGACATGTCACCCCCCGACCAGCCTTATGTTGGTACCGGGGTGCTGAGCCCGGCTAGCCAGCACTACAAGACACAGCCCGAGACACTAGTGACATGTCACCCCCCGACCAGCCTTATGTTGGTACCGGGGTGCTGAGCCCGGCTAGCCAGCACTACAAGACACAGCCCGAGACACTAGTGACATGTCACCCCCCGACCAGCCTTATGTTGGTACCGGGGTGCTGAGCCCAGCTAGCCAGCACTACAAGACACAGCCCGAGACACTAGTGACATGTCACCCCCCGACAAGCCTTATGTTGGTACCGGGGTGCTGAGCCCGGCTAGCCAGCACTAGAAGACACAGCCCGAGACACTAGTGACATGTCACCCCCCGACCAGCCTTATGTTGGTACCGGGGTGCTGAGCCCAGCTAGCCAGCACTACAAGACACAGCCCGAGACACTAGTGACATGTCACCCCCCGACCAGCCTTATGTTGGTACCGGGGTGCTGAGCCCAGCTAGCCAGCACTACAAGACACAGCCCGAGACACTAGTGACATGTCACCCCCCGACCAGCCTTATGTTGGTACCGGGGTGCTGAGCCCAGCTAGCCAGCACTACAAGACACAGCCCGAGACACTAGTGACATGTCACCCCCCGACCAGCCTTATGTTGGTACCGGGGTGCTGAGCCCGGCTAGCCAGCACTACAAGACACAGCCCGAGACACTAGTGACATGTCACCCCCCGACCAGCCTTATGTTGGTACCGGGGTGCTGAGCCCAGCTAGCCAGCACTACAAGACACAGCCCGAGACACTAGTGACATGTCACCCCCCGACCAGCCTTATGTTGGTACCGGGGTGCTGAGCCCGGCTAGCCAGCACTACAAGACACAGCCCGAGACACTAGTGACATGTCACCCCCCGACCAGCCTTATGTTGGTACCGGGGTGCTGAGCCCGGCTAGCCAGCACTACAAGACACAGCCCGAGACACTAGTGACATGTCACCCCCCGACCAGCCTTATGTTGGTACCGGGGTGCTGAGCCCAGCTAGCCAGCACTACAAGACACAGCCCGAGACACTAGTGACATGTCACCCCCCGACAAGCCTTATGTTGGTACCGGGGTGCTGAGCCCGGCTAGCCAGCACTAGAAGACACAGCCCGAGACACTAGTGACATGTCACCCCCCGACCAGCCTTATGTTGGTACCGGGGTGCTGAGCCCAGCTAGCCAGCACTACAAGACACAGCCCGAGACACTAGTGACATGTCACCCCCCGACCAGCCTTATGTTGGTACCGGGGTGCTGAGCCCAGCTAGCCAGCACTACAAGACACAGCCCGAGACACTAGTGACATGTCACCCCCCGACCAGCCTTATGTTGGTACCGGGGTGCTGAGCCCAGCTAGCCAGCACTACAAGACACAGCCCGAGACACTAGTGACATGTCACCCCCCGACCAGCCTTATGTTGGTACCGGGGTGCTGAGCCCAGCTAGCCAGCACTACAAGACACAGCCCGAGACACTAGTGACATGTCACCCCCCGACCAGCCTTATGTTGGTACCGGGGTGCTGAGCCCAGCTAGCCAGCACTACAAGACACAGCCCGAGACACTAGTGACATGTCACCCCCCGACCAGCCTTATGTTGGTACCGGGGTGCTGAGCCCAGCTAGCTAGCACTACAAGACACAGCCCGAGACACTAGTGACATGTCACCCCCCGACCAGCCTTATGTTGGTACCGGGGTGCTGAGCCCAGCTAGCCAGCACTACAAGACACAGCCCGAGACACTAGTGACATGTCACCCCCCGACCAGCCTTATGTTGGTACCGGGGTGCTGAGCCCGGCTAGCCAGCACTACAAGACACAGCCCGAGACACTAGTGACATGTCACCCCCCGACCAGCCTTATGTTGGTACCGGGGTGCTGAGCCCGGCTAGCCAGCACTACAAGACACAGCCCGAGACACTAGTGACATGTCACCCCCCGACCAGCCTTATGTTGGTACCGGGGTGCTGAGCCCAGCTAGCCAGCACTACAAGACACAGCCCGAGACACTAGTGACATGTCACCCCCCGACAAGCCTTATGTTGGTACCGGGGTGCTGAGCCCGGCTAGCCAGCACTAGAAGACACAGCCCGAGACACTAGTGACATGTCACCCCCCGACCAGCCTTATGTTGGTACCGGGGTGCTGAGCCCAGCTAGCCAGCACTACAAGACACAGCCCGAGACACTAGTGACATGTCACCCCCCCGACCAGCCTTATGTTGGTACCGGGGTGCTGAGCCCGGCTAGCCAGCACTACAAGCCACAGCCCGAGACACTAGTGACATGTCACCCCCCGACCAGCCTTATGTTGGTACCGGGGTGCTGAGCCCAGCTAGCCAGCACTACAAGACACAGCCCGAGACACTAGTGACATGTCACCCCCCGACCAGCCTTAAGTTGGTACCGGGGTGCTGAGCCCAGCTAGCCAGCACTACAAGACACAGCCCGAGACACTAGTGACATGTCACCCCCCGACCAGCCTTATGTTGGTACCGGGGTGCTGAGCCCAGCTAGCCAGCACTACAAGACACAGCCCGAGACACTAGTGACATGTCACCCCCCGACCAGCCTTATGTTGGTACCGGGGTGCTGAGCCCGGCTAGCCAGCACTACAAGACACAGCCCGAGACACTAGTGACATGTCACCCCCCGACCAGCCTTATGTTGGTACCGGGGTGCTGAGCCCAGGTAGCCAGCACTACAAGACACAGCCCGAGACACTAGTGACATGTCACCCCCCGACCAGCCTTATGTTGGTACCGGGGTGCTGAGCCCAGCTAGCCAGCACTACAAGACACAGCCCGAGACACTAGTGACATGTCACCCCCCGACCAGCCTTATGTTGGTACCGGGGTGCTGAGCCCGGCTAGCCAGCACTACAAGACACAGCCCGAGACACTAGTGACATGTCACCCCCCGACCAGCCTTATGTTGGTACCGGGGTGCTGAGCCCGGCTAGCCAGCACTACAAGACACAGCCCGAGACACTAGTGACATGTCACCCCCCGACCAGCCTTATGTTGGTACCGGGGTGCTGAGCCCGGCTAGCCAGCACTACAAGACACAGCCCGAGACCCTAGTGACATGTCACCCGCCGACCAGCCTTATGTTGGTACCGGGGTGCTGAGCCCGGCTAGCCAGCACTACAAGACACAGCCCGAGACACTAGTGACATGTCACCCCCCGACAAGCCTTATGTTGGTACCGGGGTGCTGAGCCCGGCTAGCCAGCACTACAAGACACAGCCCGAGACACTAGTGACATGTCACCCCCCGACCAGCCTTATGTTGGTACCGGGGTGCTGAGCCCGGCTAGCCAGCACTACAAGACACAGCCCGAGACACTAGTGACATGTCACCCCCCGACCAGCCTTATGTTGGTACCGGGGTGCTGAGCCCAGCTAGCCAGCACTACAAGACACAGCCCGAGACACAAGTGACATGTCACCCCCCGACCAGCCTTATGTTGGTACCGGGGTGCTGAGCCCAGCTAGCCAGCACTACAAGACACAGCCCGAGACACTAGTGACATGTCACCCCCCGACAAGCCTTATGTTGGTACCGGGGTGCTGAGCCCGGCTAGCCAGCACTACAAGACACAGCCCGAGACACTAGTGACATGTCACCCCCCGACCAGCCTTATGTTGGTACCGGGGTGCTGAGCCCGGCTAGCCAGCACTACAAGACACAGCCCGAGACACTAGTGACATGTCACCCCCCGACCAGCCTTATGTTGGTACCGGGGTGCTGAGCCCAGCTAGCCAGCACTACAAGACACAGCCCGAGACACTAGTGACATGTCACCCCCCGACCAGCCTTATGTTGGTACCGGGGTGCTGAGCCCGGCTAGCCAGCACTACAAGACACAGCCCGAGACACTAGTGACATGTCACCCCCCGACCAGCCTTATGTTGGTACCGGGGTGCTGAGCCCGGCTAGCCAGCACTACAAGACACAGCCCGAGACACTAGTGACATGTCACCCCCCGACAAGCCTTATGTTGGTACCGGGGTTCTGAGCCCGGCTAGCCAGCACTACAAGACACAGCCCGAGACACTAGTGACATGTCACCCCCCGACCAGCCTTATGTTGGTACCGGGGTGCTGAGCCCGGCTAGCCAGCACTACAAGACACAGCCCGAGACACTAGTGACATGTCACCCCCCGACCAGCCTTATGTTGGTACCGGGGTGCTGAGCCCAGCTAGCCAGCACTACAAGACACAGCCCGAGACACTAGTGACATGTCACCCCCCGACCAGCCTTATGTTGGTACCGGGTTGCTGAGCCCAGCTAGCCAGCACTACAAGACACAGCCCGAGACACTAGTGACATGTCACCCCCCGACCAGCCTTATGTTGGTACCGGGGTGCTGAGCCCGGCTAGCCAGCACTACAAGACACAGCCCGAGACACTAGTGACATGTCACCCCCCGACCAGCCTTATGTTGGTACCGGGGTGCTGAGCCCGGCTAGCCAGCACTACAAGACACAGCCCGAGACACTAGTGACATGTCACCCCCCGACCAGACTTATGTTGGTACCGGGGTGCTGAGCACAGCTAGCCAGCACTACAAGACACAGCCCGAGACACTAGTGACATGTCACCCCCCGACCAGCCTTATGTTGGTACCGGGGTGCTGAGCCCGGCTAGCCAGCACTACAAGACACAGCCCGAGACACTAGTGACATGTCACCCCCCGACCAGACTTATGTTGGTACCGGGGTGCTGAGCACAGCTAGCCAGCACTACAAGACACAGCCCGAGACACTAGTGACATGTCACCCCCCGACCAGCCTTATGTTGGTACCGGGGTGCTGAGCCCGGCTAGCCAGCACTACAAGACACAGCCCGAGACACTAGTGACATGTCACCCCCCGACCAGCCTTATGTTGGTACCGGGGTGCTGAGCCCGGCTAGCCAGCACTACAAGACACAGCCCGAGACACTAGTGACATGTCACCCCCCGACAAGCCTTATGTTGGTACCGGGGTGCTGAGCCCAGCTAGCCAGCACTACAAGACACAGCCCGAGACACTAGTGACATGTCACCCCCCGACCAGCCTTATGTTGGTACCGGGGTGCTGAGCCCGGCTAGCCAGCACTACAAGACACAGCCCGAGACACTAGTGACATGTCACCCCCCGACCAGCCTTATGTTGGTACCGGGGTGCTGAGCCCGGCTAGCCAGCACTACAAGACACAGCCCGAGACACTAGTGACATGTCACCCCCCGACCAGCCTTATGTTGGTACCGGGGTGCTGAGCCCAGCTAGCCAGCACTACAAGACACAGCCCGAGACACTAGTGACATGTCACCCCCCGACAAGCCTTATGTTGGTACCGGGGTGCTGAGCCCAGCTAGCCAGCACTACAAGACACAGCCCGAGACACTAGTGACATGCCACCCCCCGACAAGCCTTATGTTGGTACCGGGGTGCTGAGCCCGGCTAGCCAGCACTACAAGACACAGCCCGAGACACTAGTGACATGTCACCCCCCGACCAGCCTTATGTTGGTACCGGGGTGCTGAGCCCGGCTAGCCAGCACTACAAGACACAGCCCGAGACACTAGTGACATGTCACCCCCCGACCAGACTTATGTTGGTACCGGGGTGCTGAGCACAGCTAGCCAGCACTACAAGACACAGCCCGAGACACTAGTGACATGTCACCCCCCGACCAGCCTTATGTTGGTACCGGGGTGCTGAGCCCGGCTAGCCAGCACTACAAGACACAGCCCGAGACACTAGTGACATGTCACCCCCCGACTAGCCTTATGTTGGTACCGGGGTGCTGAGCCCAGCTAGCCAGCACTACAAGACACAGCCCGAGACACTAGTGACATGTCACCCCCCGACCAGCCTTATGTTGGTACCGGGGTGCTGATGCCGGCTAGCCAGCACTAGAAGCCACAGCCTGATTAACTAGTGACGAACCTTATGTAGAAGGTGGAGCATCGTGCTCCACCTTTAAGTTGGGTGGGTGGTGGTGGTGGATGAAAGAAAATGTGACAATGTATCACACTGAGTAAACCTGAACAGAATAATGTATTCTGTTAATCTGTTATTTTGACTACGGGTACTGGTACTAGTAGTATCTTTATTATTAGCAGGTTTGCTATTTTCACCATACATTGTATGATTTTACAACTACATTGTACGTACATATCAAAATTGCATCAATACAAAAATACATCAAAATTGTATGATATTGGGTATCAAATATCAAGTACTTAGCCTATCGTTGTTTATCTACCAATATACAAAATATCAGTGTCTGTGATAAGTAGGCTATCAATGTAAAGAGATTGATAACGTAGCATATTGTAATAACTGAAATAATTCATGTAACTATAAATTACAATAAGAAATATTAATATATAAACTAGGCTATTCATTCTACACAAACCTACATAAAGTGGCCGTCAACTATTAAAAGTAAATGACGAATTTACATGATAGAGAGTTGCGTCCCAAACAAGCTTTATTTATAGTATTAAAGCTCTTCCAGTGAATCTTGGTTCATAATAATACCACATTTTTGACTGACAATTATGGTTTATTGTTATTCCTGGCAATAGTGCGTTATTCCAATTAAATATTGAACTAATGTTTTAATTTATTTGGAAAGCGTGTTCAGTGAAAATGGTTATTTGTTCAGTGTATTGTTGCAACAGTAGGCTACACTTATTACGATTCGATTTCCAAAAGACCCGTTGACGTGCAATGAATGGGTTCAAAGGTGCCAACGTCAAAACAAAATTAATTTGGCGTCTGTACGATCTCTTGACACCTTTTACATTTCAATGGATACTTTGTATTGGATGGTGTTACTTCAGCAGATAAAATGTTCACTGAAACAAGCTCGAAAAATGAAACCCTTTAGACCGATTCAGAACAAATTTGAATTTATTGAGCGCTTCGTTGCTAGGACGGCTCTAAAGTCACCGTTTACTTATTCCTTAGACAAGAAGTAATGGAAATGAATTTTTATTAGAAGTTAAACAACTTCTGCCTGAACCGGGATTTAAACCCGGAACCTGCTGCATTGGAAGCAGGGATGCTAACCACTGGACCAACGAGCCACCTTGCATCCTTAATTCGTGTTAACATTTTCATATCTGTGAAACATAGCGGCGACACAACGAAAACACACTACTTGTTTGACTCAGTTTTCAATAAAACAACACCAACGCACAAGCATATGGACACCAACGATGAGGCCATCACACCAAGAATAGTCAACCGAGATTCGAGTATCTCGGCTTGGTTGAAGAGGAGTGAAATGTTTACTGGTAGAGCCACATGTAATCAAACGCTCGTGGTGATAACTTATGTGTACTGTTTTACTGGAGACTCTCGCGTAATCTACGCAGCTGTGTCGAGCTGTGTATTTGTTTATATGAATATGAGCTACGAGCTGAAAAAGACAATGTGTAACACACGAGAGGCAACAGTAGTGGCGCTTCGAGGCTTGGCTTCAAGGTTTTTACCATCGTTGGAACCCAACTCCATTTTAGTGATAGACAACGCACCCTACCACACTCTGTACAAGTGGAGAACATTCTGAACCAAAGTTGGAAAAAGGGTGAGATTCAAAATTGGCTCTACTTGAATAAAATACCCTTCCTCGATTCAATGATCAAAGTGGAATTGATGGCATTGCTGAATGAAAACAAACCGTATGTCAAGAAGTTTGCAGGCCACTCCGTTATCAGGCTACCACCTTATCACTGTGACCTCAACCCCATTGAGATGGTTTGGAGTCATGTTAAGAGATACGTTGCGTCTTTCAACATGAACGATGTGCAGCAACTTGTTACGCTTGCAATCAATAACGTTACTCCTCAACAATGGTATAACTACGTCAGACACATAGGTGAAGAAGACAGAATGTGATACCGATATGATCGTTGAGAGAATGGTAATAAATGTTGGTGACGATTCGTCCTCAGACGAGTGTGAAGCCGACGGCGACCTCGCAACCCCGTTGGAATAGGGAATATTCCTGTTAATTTGTTTCGTCGTTAGCAAATTAATGACGATGTTATGAAGTCAAAAATATTTCATTTTCCCATTTCCGTAAATATTTTCAGTCAAGAAAGTAAGCTGAAAATGTCACAAATAATTATGGCGAAAAAAAAGGTCATGACGTTAGAACTGACTAACATCAATCAGCCTATCACGCAAAGATAATCAAAGATCTTATTTATGCCGAATATCTCACTAAAATGAGTGTATTTATATTGTTATTCGGTTCCAAAATGAATAATAATTGTGTCCAGCAATTAATTTACACCACTGGTATGATCATTTGTAATAATGTAACATTAATTCAGTATTTGATAGTAATTTTGTGCAGGGATCGGACAACAATGAATACGTTGTTTTTTTCGATAATTGTGAGGTGTTGCAAGAGGTTGATTGGCAGATTCATTCATAAACAGTGATGTTTAGTCAGTTATGACGTAACCATCCGTTTCACGATAAAAGTCCGGGGAAGGCAACATGTCAAACTTTGTAACGTTATAAAAATCGAACTGTAACATTTTGAAATGGGGCAAGTATGTTGCCGGTATTTGTAGATAAGCCTATCTATTTCATGTGATCGAAACAATATCGGGAAATGTGGAATATTCCCTAAGAAAACAAACGGCCCGTTTCAGGGCTACAGCAGATTATTTAATTAGTCCGATTGATATATATTTTCAAGCAACACGCTTCTCAAATTATTCGTTGTACCTCTTATACGACAGATCATCACAGAAATAACGGAAACGGTTGTGTATTATTATCAAATACAACATTGTACGCGTTTTGACGCGTCTTCAAGGAATGTATTTCTGTATACAAAACATACGAAAACGAAGTACGCTTTATCATCAATATTCAATAGTCATTCATCAATAACACTAGGGGGGCCAAAAAAGTAATTATTGTCAATAATAATAATATTATTATTATAATTTTTATTATTTTAATTATTATTGTTATTATTTTTATTATTATTATTATTATTATTATTGTTATTATTTTTATTAATATTATTATTATCACTATTATTATTATTATTATTATTATTATTATTATTATTATTATTATTATTATTATTATTATTATTATTATTATTATTATTATTATTATTATTATTATTATTATTATTATTATTATTATTATTATTATTATTATTATTATTATTATTATTATTATTATTTTATTGTTGCAATACATACAAACTCGGTCAAAACCGGCATTAACATGTTGTACGGACATAAATGTCAAGTATTTCCATGTTCCATATTAAAATCTACTTAGAACTAGTAAAATATTATTATTAATATTATTTTAATATATTATTTTTGTTGTTGTTGTTGTTGTTGTTGTTGTTGTTGTTGTTGTTGTTGTTGTTGTTGTTGTTGTTGTTGTTGTTGTTGTTGTTGTTGTTGTTGTTGTTGTTGTTGTTGTTGTTGTTGCGGCGGCGTAGCGCAAATTCTTTTTGTTATAGGTAACATAAATGTTCCGTAGAATTTTGGCGTATATTTATTTATTTACTTACCTAATTACTTACTTACTTACTTACTTACTTGCTTACTTACTTACTTACTTACTTACTTACTTACATACTTACTTACTTACTTACTTACATTCTTAATTACTCACTCACTAACCCACTCACTCACTCACTCACTCACTCACTCACTCACTCACTCACTAACTAACTCACTCACTCACTCACTCACTCACTCCCACATGGCAGGCGGCTATATGCTGTGTCTCCCCAGCTGTATGAAATAGTCACCTCAAATAATTTATGTCAATAGATATGGAAGGTGACCGTGAAGGTGGTGGTGGGTGTGACAAATTGGAACCTGTGCCGATTTTTCCCAATCGTGCAAGGGATGTGCGTGGGATTCTTGTTTTGCGTATGTTGGTATTTCATTAATTCCGTTATGTTTTCTGTAACACTCGGAACGCACTATTATCTTAAAGCCTGATTTTCAAAAATTTTGCCTGCGCCGCTAAATATTGTTGGGGGGCTCGGCCCCGGGGCCACCAAAACCCTCCCTGCTTTCTTTTGCTTGGAAAGATGTGAAAGAGAACGAGAAAAGATAGTTGCTCGTTACTAACACCACGGACTTATAATAGTAACTTCGTTACTGGACCTAAATCAGCTAATGAATCAACGTACTAATTAAATAGCCACGGAAGAAGGCGGTGGGCGGCCATTTTAGCCCTTAAGTTTTGGATTTTGACATAGTTCACATTGTTGTTGTGGCTGTTGGTGTGTAATTGCTTAGCGATAGAGGCTAAAAAGGCCACAATATACAAAACCGGAAATAAGAATCACAGAAGCGTATTCGAACCATGCCGCACATCCAGATAGTTGTAAGTCCATGGTTACACAAGCCTGATAAGAGAGAATAGCAAACCAAAGTAAGATAACAGCAGAACTTCAACCTAACGCGAGCTGAAACAGTAACAATGAACTACCAATCACGTGTCATTGTGGCCTCGACTATGGCCACCATGAGCAATACGTGAATACGCCCAATAGGTGGCCTCCAGTATGGCCACCATGCGCAATACGTGAATACACCCAATAGGTGACCTCCAGTATGGCCACCATGCGTAATACGTGAATACACCCTATAGGTGGCCTCCAGTATGGCCACCATGCGCAATACGTGAATTCACCCTATAGGTGGCCTCCAGTATGGCCACCATGAGCAATACCATGGATAACCTAGGTAGTTACGCCAAGTAATTATCTGTATGTGTCTAGGCCTACCATAAATCTGAATGGTCATAGTCCGAGTGTAGGCCTACCCCATTAACAGAACTGAAGTACAGCATCTCCGTCGCTTATCTCTTATCAGTGGCAATGACCTTTATTCGTCCTGCGCGGCTCTCAGACCAGCCTATTTGAATAAAACAGATTATATTGCCAATATT